>OX595847.1:3600000-4200000 GCA_951392215.1 Epirrita christyi | reverse complement strand
GCGTTAGTTTCTTATAAAACTAATATGGTTACCTTATTATAAAATATAAAAAAAACTTGTTTTTATAAAACTGACTTACCACGGTTCAAGATATTAGTACGTATTACTAATCATGCGTACAAAATTTCACAAATTTTTTAGAAGCAAACTATGGAAGCACACTTGGTTTGCGTTCGAAACGGCGCGTGAGCGCCCTACCGCGGTAACCTCCTCTTAAGCAGTCTTTTAAATGCATGACACCATTGGTGTATGTAGTAGGTAGGTAGGTACTAAAGCATATACAATATGCAAACAATTTTACTTTGAATTTATTCTACCATTGTATAAAGTAGGGAAAACATACCTGCATTTGTATAATCAGGTGTTATAGGTAGGTACCTACCTAGGCTGTACATAATAAATATTTTAATGCACTTGTTATCTACATAATTTCTCACCTTTCAACCTACGACTATAATATTAGGTCCTTACATTATGAGATTGGCGCTATCTAAGAAAAAAGCAAACAGAAAAAAGAAATGAAATTGTATTGTTTTATTTAATTTAATCAATCAAAGTATGTACCATTGTTATCTATGTACTTTCGCCATTTTATAGGCAGTTAATTGATTCCTTTGCTGAAAAAATTGTGGAAGCAAGAATCGATTAAATCTTTGAAGGCGGTTTGACTGCCTCATCGGAATATAATTTTTTCTTTGCAAGAGATTGACCAATTTTCCAAAAAGTGGTAATCTGTTGGACCAAGGTTCGGGGAGTATGATTTGTGTCGGAGACATTCCAATCGCAGGTCCTCTAATTTAGCGACCGTCTGTTGTGCAGTGTGTGGTCTAGCGTTGTCCTAAACCAGCAGTGGCACAAAGTAAAGCGGTGGCGATGTAGCAGTGGCGATGTAGCAGTGGCCTACAAGAGAAGGAGGCGGCTCAAGATCGGTCGTCGTGACATTCTATGGTTGGGACACCTATGTCCAGCGGTGGACTTCTACAGGCTTACGACGATGATGATGATGATCACCATCCGATGGTACCATCGGGGAAATAGGAAAGTGGGCGAAGTACTAATAAAACGTAGATAATTCTGGAAAGGCGACTAAAATCTACAATTCGTATTATTTAAGATTTTTTAGAAAAAATAAGAAATGGGGGGCCAATAGCGAACAGACCATTTAGACACACATAAACACTAAGGTACTCCCAAAGGGCGAAGGAAAATTATGATCGAACTGGAAAATTCAGTGATATTATGTGTATGAAAACAGCATCCCTCCCGCATTGAATCATTTGACTACACCTCAAGCACTGACCTAAAACAGGGTGATCAAGAAACAACCACTGACACGATGTTGATGATGAGATAAGATTTAAATATCAATTTTCATGAATGTAATAGCATATCCAGACAAAATACACCGACATCTCAGCAAGCATATCACCACAAGTTTCATCTGCAGAGAGATAAGATAAACAATACTCTAATTGTGTTGTTATCTTCAAAACATTACTTATCAGTGCATACCTACCTGAAATACTGGAGAGCTAAAGGGCCTTTCCATATAAGCGAACACAGCCAAGCAAGATCAAAATTGGAATCTCTACAAAAACGAAAACTATACGCATACGGTTGGTAGAGTGGTACATTCTCTCTGAATACCTACCTATATGTAGAGCTACAACATCACTAGCCCACATTCGAAGTATAGAACAGAATTAAAATGCCTATTGGATCACTTGCTCCCGGAGAATACTTGAACCAGGCAACAGCAACCTATTGTACCATACTTAAGTGTGATTGCCACGAAAAAAGATGTTACTGGTGATATCTGGATACCTACCAGTATTATTTTGCAATGTCAGGATAACATTACAAAAGTCTTGAAGATTTACGTGATATCTTTGGCAATGGTGCATAAATGGTTATTTGGTGGTATTTTTACGGTGGTAGCAAAGATTTTGAAGCTTGAACAGCTAGTACGTAATGTAATTGGTATGCAGCAACTGTGTCAACTGCATTGTGTAAAATGTACTTGGAAGTCATTGAACCCGGACTTAGTAGGTTAATCTTTTGTACCCACATCATGGAATTTCATATTTTCCGTGCCATGAAATGTATGACTCTATGTTAAAATCTTCTGATGGATAATTTTATTGCACTAAAGAATTGCATGCAATGCACTTTATAATTAGATGGTATCTATATGGTAAATAATAAAGTACCTACCTACTTTTCGTTTTAACCGTCTTCATGAAAAGGAGGAGGTTCTCAATGCGGTTGTATTTTATTTTCAGATAAACAACATTCCCGTCTGGACAATCCACGAGACATTACGAAAATGGTGCCAAAGCATATATTCAACGTAAAAAGAACTTTAGATACCTTGAATAAGGGTTCAAAGTTCGCAAATGTGGCGATCAGGCACCAGAGTGTATGGACCCAGGATAATGTGATCAAATCTCCTTACAAAACTGTGGAGATTCCGAATTGTACGCTGTACGATTACGTGTGGCAGAACCTGGACAGATGGCCGGAGAGGACTGTTTCTGTAAGTAGGTAATTACAATACTTATCTACAAATGAGCAAGTGCCCATAGGTGTCATAGGCTTCCGTATTGTTATTTTGGCTAGCGATATCTAGTTGTGAATTTGGTACTAAAGGTAATATTGCAAACCCGTGAAAACCCTTTCAACCGGCGGAAGGACTTTCAAATAGCGACTGTGAGCTAGGATGTTCATATTTTTAAATATGAAATGTCGTACACGTAATAAAAATATGAACTTCTTAGCTCACAGTCGCTATTAGAAAGTTGAGCCAACCCAATATAAACTTAAATAGCGCCCCTAGGCCCTATTTAAGTTTGTGATGCTAATTAATTTTACGTTTTTTGAACGAGCGAAGCGAGTTCTCTTGAGTCAAGTTGGAAGAATCGGCGTTTGTATGTATGTATGTATGTTTGTCCGATGAAAACTTCCAAACCGATCATCCGATCTTCATGAAATTTGGTATGGGGGTAGATAGTATTGGTAAAATTTGTAGGTAAGGTTATGAGCTATATCGGTCAGGGGGTTGCTGAGATATTGGGGTCCAAGATGGGGTAAAAAAAATAAGTGAGACATTCAGATTAAGTGGGGTGTCTAATGAAAGCGCTTTGGTTGGACATTTCAAAACTGTTTTTAATAAGTATTTAGCCTTAGTAGTTTTCGAGATATTAGGGAAAATAAAAAACGTAAAAATCAAAAATTCTAGGGTACTTCCAGCAATCCCACAATGCTGAAATTTGGTATGCTTGTGGCTTTTGTGTCACAACTACAGGGAAAAGACTGAAACTGAAGAATTTAGAAACTTGTACTCCATAAAACAGAAACCAATATAATATGATATAACCAATATTAATAGTATTTTAATCTGTTGTTTACTAGTTATACATACTGTTTGTTTTCCGAATAAAATAAAATAAAATATCCATTGTTGACCTCCTATTTTGAGGGATTTGAATGACGTTGGAGTTCTATGGTTTTCGTCAAAAGGACGTTATCAATTAATTCGTCAGGTACTTGATATAGGTAGTAACATAGGTATGTAGTATTACGCCCCGTTGCTTAGCCCTATTCAAAGGTTATTTCGATGATGTGTAGGAAATTAGAGTAGTTACTGATAGATACTATACTGGTAGACCTCGAGGTGAAAATTTTCAAAAATAATAATAGAAAATATGGAAATTACTTAGTTAAGTAGTCGGGCTGATAAAGGTGTTATCGCGAGGTCTCAGTTCGGGGCGAACCACTAGTGTTAATGAGATAGGTACATCTCAAGCATTCCGTCTTCGAATTTTATTTATAAAACATAACTAAGAACATTTCTTGAAACTATACAAAATGTTTGAAAATAACCGCTTCAAAATCGGCTAAGATGTAGAGCTGGATGTAAATATAGTAACTAACAAATAAACAAACAACACGTATACTAACTGGGTTCTGTGCGGGTAAAATTATAGAGAGACCGTCTGTTTAAAATCAGATAACGTTTCAAACGATAACAAATTCCAAAGGTTATAGCGTGATAGTCGAGTAGACACATACACAATAAAGCAAGTAATGTAAACAGAAAACTATTGATGAAGAATAATTCTGTAAGAATTACACATAACATATTACTTGCTGAATTTTACCATATATATGGTAGTTATAACATAGTTAGGTATTAATAAGTACAAAGTTAAAGACTAGCAACTAGTTTCAGCATGGACATTAAGTTAACATCAGAAAATGGCTCTTAACCATTGTCTCGTTATCCAACACCGACAATGTTGGTTATGCTCATTACAATAGACGTCATTTGTTCGTGCACTATCAGTGGTATTACTTAGGATTCGCTTGCTTAGACATTGCATTAATCGAAAGTAGATAACTATTGCTGTAATAGATGAGTTACAGTTAGGAGCCTGACCTTGACATAATTTTATAGAGCCATCTTGATCATCAGCCTGTAGAAGTTCACTATTGGGCATTATGCCTCCCCCTAGAATGCCGGGACGAACGGTCTTGATATACCTCCATCCACCGACTTCTTGCGACCTTTTTTTTTACCTTCCTCTACCTACTGTGTCGTCCGGTTTGTGGTCGCTACTCGAGAACCTTTATTCCCCAAGCAGTTTTGTGAGCTATATGACCTGCCACTTCAACTTGCTAATTCTGAGAGCTATGTCGATGTTCTTGGTTCTTCTACAGATTTCTTCATTTCGGATTCTATCACGTGAAACTCTTGGCAAACCTATCCCTTTGTATATGAAAATGAAAAACACTTATTTGACACGAAAACAAATAAAACAACAAGCAAACTGTAAATAGGTAGGACAACCAATATTTAACATTTGATATAATTTGTAACTATCAGTACAAAAAGCGAAATATAATATTATAGAGAAATATATTATTAAGTGCATACCATGCACTTGCATAATTCCTTGGTATGAGTTATATTTTAAACAAACGAACTCAATATATGCGGCGTACCGTTTGGCGTCCAATAACATGCCCAAGCAGTATCATATTTTGATCCATGCTGATTTGTGTCATATTTATAGAAATCTGAATTGTTTGGGTATGAATTCACAATTGTATTATCATAATCATTGAACTTACATCAAACAGTCTTAGTCCGTGTAATGTTGGACATTTCTATGCTTCATAAATTGAGACAACAACAATAATTGAACAGAGTACTGATGAATCAACAAAATATTTTTTTTGTTTGACCCATCAAACAGAAAGAGGATTTTGAATTTTAAATATATAGATATCACATAACACCCAACACCCAACAGTCACATACGTAGTCCTGATCCCACACTACTACTGAACTATATTTCTCGAAATCTTCATTCTACGTCGTAGCGTGTCTTCGCCATCGTTAGGATGGGCATTTCAGGAATTACGCACAGGGAATTTTGGGAAAAGAGAGGATTGTCAAATACCTACATTTACTTCTGTCAATCAAGTAGATTGTTGCTCAAGTTGGATGCTATAAGTACGACAAAGCTATACGACTACTTATATTTTTTATTTAAGTAAATGACGTATCTTGCTTGTGGTGTGGCTCATTTGCCAGCAGAAATAGGTATGGTGCTAGTTCTTTCCCGGGCGAACTCTTTCCAAGAACTTCTACTACTAACACGAACAAACTATTCTACCTCGTAATAAGATTTGTTTTTTTTTGTTACTGATGGAACAAGCCAATTTCCCCGCATTTAATTTCGTCTGTCACCCTAAAACCTTAAGGGCAAAAGTCTCATGTGCCTGTAATATCGATGGTGTATGTTGTAATTCCAGGTTTGCGCCATAACTGGCCGAGGCTACACCTACGAGAAAGCCTTCAAGTTGTCCAACACATTCGCAGCGAACCTCCGCATCAAACTCAAGATTCATGACGGTGATGTCGTTGCTGTGATGTTGCCCAACATTCCTGACTATCCACTGGTTAATATGGGTATACTAGAAGCTGGTGGAGTTATCACCAGCATTAACCCTATTTATACTGCTCGTAAGTACAGTACAGAGTCTCATCATCTGCCAACCTTATCCACTTCTGGACAAAAATGCCTCTCCATCATCAACCTATTGCAGTCAACTGCTATAGACATAGGTCTGTTCCATGGAGCGCCACTGAGTCCCGCAGGGCGATTCTAAAACGCCGGAAACGTTTCCGATGAACAAATTGTTTTAGTTACTTACCACATCGAAATGAAAAACTAACGAATCCGATCGGAAACGTTTCCGACGTTTTAGAATCGCCCTGCTGGTCTACTTGTAACTTTCCAATAAGACTGTTGCGTTTATTGCAAAAATGAACAATACGTTATATTTAAGGAACGGGCTACATTGATTCTTATCGGGAGAAGTTATGACAATGGCTGGGGAATCCATATTACTGTATTTTCTTGATGTTACAGAAAATACTAATAAAATAACTAGGAATAGATATGTACATAATTATTATACTAGACATAGGACGCCTTGTCTTACCCAAGACTAAGGTATCCGAAAGTTATTATTGCACTTCAACCAAACTATATAATAAAGTACCGGACGATGTTAAAAATATTTCAGATAACTCATTTAAATTATTTAAAATAAGACATTTAGTTAGCAGAAGTTATTTTAAGTTGGACGAAGCTTTTACTGATAAAACATTGTAATGAATGTGAGTGAAATATTGAAATGGTTTATTTATTATACAATTGACGATGCAGTTAGCATAAATATTTCTTTTGTTTATTAGATAATTATTTAATTTGATGTTTGTTTTTTCCTATATTGTTTGCAAGTGTTATTATTAATTTTAAATCTTTTTCTTTCTTTATTTTTTAATAATTTGTTTAAAATTTGAAAATAACCTTCTTTTTTAATTTGACTTGCACAAGCACATGTAATTTGTCAAAGGATTTGAATAAATAAAATGAAGATGAAATGTACTAAAGCTCCACACCAATCCTGAAAATCCTCAATAGATTTCAATAGTTCCTTTATTCTTATAAATCATCAAAAACTTATAAAGTTAATAAAAATCCGATTATTTCTGATTCCAGACGAAATTCAGCGCCAACTCCTGATGTCTGACGCAAAAGTAGTCGTCACACTCCCCGAGACTGTCAAAGTCATAAAAGACGCGTTAAACATCGCAAAACTGGATATTCCTATCATCGTAGTGAAAACTAATGGCAACCCATTACCTGATGGAACTGTCTGTTTCAACGAGCTAAGCGAAGACCTTAATGTGGATACTAGTGTGTTGAAGAAAGTGAGACGAAATGGGAATGATATCTGTTTTCTACCATACTCGAGTGGGACGACGGGGCTACCTAAAGGGGTGGAGTTATCTCATAGGAATATCATTTCTAATGGAGAACAAGTGAATGACGAAGGGGTCCGATGCCACACTGAGACTACAGGTAGGCGAGAAAGTTTTTTTGAGGCCCTCACCAGCCTTCGAGAATATTGCGATGTGTGTTTGGTATATTATGACTGGTGAAACGCCTGGGGCCACGCCCGCGTGGAGTACAATCTATCATCCTATTTCAATCCATTTAATTTTATAGTGCATCCCAACAACCACAAAATTTCAGATCTCTAAGCTAACGTTGATTATGCGTCAGTCTAACATAACATTGACAACTTCTCTGCCGCGGCGGTTTATTTATTATTGTTATTATTATTATTATCATTTATCTAGTACCCATAACACAAGCTCTGCTTAGCTTGGTGCTAGATAATGTTGCGTGAATTGTCGAGCATTTATTTATTTATTTATTTATAACAGTTATTTTTGAAAAAGAAGGCAGGCATTATGACCCTTCTGAGAAAACCATTTTATACAGATTGTATTTGAAGCCATTTGATACAAAAAAGATTTCCAGTCAGACGTTATTTATTTATTTTATGATTTGGGAGACATTTGCTGATTGGTGGCCAAGGTAGCAAGGCCGAGGTGTGTCCGACCTAAGAATAGATCCCTCTGTCACCTCCCGTGGAGATCATAAAAGTCAACTAAGGGATAACACCAGGGGATGAGCAGTAGCATCCACCTGAGAACTTATCACCAATACTGTATATCAGTACTGGTGACTGATTATCACCTATCTGCCTGCCAAGCGTGGTGATTATGGCAAATCCCATTGCATTCTATGGAGAAGCCCATTGTGTAGTAGCTGACGTCTTTCGGCTGATGTTAATGATGACGATGATGGTTATTAGTTGTAATAACTTTAACCAGACCATACTATTAACATAGCTACTATCATAGCTATTACTGTACGATCTACGATAGTAATAGATAAATAGTTAGATAACACTTTGTTGCACAACAAATTAAAGATAACCACATTAAAATAAACATAATAATACAAGTATACAAGCACAATGGGCTGTCTGATCGCTGAGAGCGATCTCTTCCAGAAAACCTAGTAATGTTCCTCGGGAATCTTCTTACTTTCTTCAATCACATTTCTGTTTCGAAAAGACGAAGATTGCCGAGGTGCATTCATAAATGTATGTTTATTTATTTTTAAAATTCCATTATTAATTCCCTTTTATTTTTTTTCAGCAACGCACCAAGACTCAGTGCTAGCGGTGCTCCCATTTTTCCATATCTACGCAGCCTCCGTGGTAATGTTCCACAAGATGTCTCTCGGATGCAAAATTGTGACGTTGCCAAAACTGCAGCCAGATCTCTTTTTTAACACCATTGCGAAACATAAGACTAATGTTTTGTTCGTTGCGCCTCCATTAGGTAAGCTTTGCAATTTGATTGGTTGACATGGGTCGGTTGTTGGTACATTTTAGCTAAAGTTGTAACCGGTGCCTAACTTTGACCGTACTTTAACCATAACAAAGCTCTGACCAAAGGTCAAGTTGATACGGTGTTGCACAATGTAATTTTTAGCTCTCGTCAAAACTTACGACAGAATGGAGCTGCCAGGTAGAAACTAGGAAGGAAATGAGCTTATTTTATGAAAATTTTCTATAACTGTATTTATTTCATCATTTCATTTTATTTATACAATGTAGCAAAGTCTCAGTCTTGCCAAAGCAATGCTAACATTTCTTATCACTCTGCAAACAGTACATTTATGTACTCCCGTTGTATCACCCACACATCTTTGGAAAGATCCTGATGCATAAAACTGCAAGGCAAGTAACACTTGATCAGTTACTGATATTGAATGGTTCCTGTAATTAATTAAAAAAGACACTCGGTACCTACCTACATTTAAGCATATAAATAAAGTATCTACGTGTTAAATAATTCATAAATAATTCATAAAATTCTTATTTCATTGTAATAGGTACCTGTTTGTGTTCTTTTTGAGAGTCGATTCCAATAAATTGACCAAATACCTAGCTACACGCTTGGATAGCCTAAAACGCGCCACAAAATCCACTTCATGCCAAAGAAAATGATCAATTGTTGTTCTAAAGAACTTTGTTTTTCTTTGCATGATGTATTCAACAATTGCTTCTTCACCACACGAATTGTTTTCTTTAAGTAAAGCATCAAATAATGTATTATTGTTTAGTGACATTCTAAAACCACCAATTCACGACTCTTTCGATTTAAAATTCTTATTATTAAGTTATTTATTATTATGATTTATGCAATCATTCGGTCGGTTAAAGTTAAGGGTAAAATTTTAATCAAACGTTAACTAACCCTGACATGTGCAACCCAATATGCCGGCGGTTAAACTAAACTTTAACGGTTCGGCAACTTTAACCTTACTTTAACCGCGTGATATGCAACCGACCCTTAATTTACCATGGTTTCGCTAGCGACTCGCTATCGCTACTAACGTTAGTCCAGTTGTGCTAGCCATACGGACTTTATTTTGACTAACTTTATTCAGAGAATTGGTTTCAGATCCCACACTAATGTCCAGATAAATACAACGTACTTCACGGTGACTAAGTCTGAGCCTTACTTTGAAATTGTCCGTCTCTCTCTAATACACGTGTTTTAACATTTGTGTGACAGTGACGGGACGATTTCAAAGTAAGGCTAGACTTGGTCACAGTAAAGTACGTTTTATTCATCTCGACCTAAGACTCCCTGTATCGTGACGAGTATCATGCAGGAACTATGAGTACCATGGTACAACACCCAGACCCAGACAAATATTTGCAGATCTTGAAAATTGGCCTTGCAACGGGAATCGCACCCGCACTGTAACGAATCACAATGCTGAAAGGGATTCAATTACCTGGCAATCAGATTCAAGCTTGAAAATTATATTCGTTCATGACAAAGATTAAAGGTTTTGCAGAAAATGTTTCTGGTACTTCTACAAATTATTTCATAAAGTTGAGAAAAGTCAAATATAAGTTGATGATGCAAGATGCGCAAACCGTCAATCAGTCAGTCGGTCAGTTTTATTGTTTGAGTTTCTCAAATAATAAAATAAAAAAAATGTAGGTAAAATAATCATTCAAGTTGCGTCACTTCAAATTTAGTTTCACTAAAAATCATAAATTATTTCGACGTAAACATACAAAAACTACTTTGAGATAGCAGTATATTTTGCACAATTATTGGCTTTTACGGCAGAAAAATTAAGTACACAAAATAAAGATTTCACAATAATTGGGCATAAACAGTAAAATCTCAGCAAATATTCATGGATGTTTTTTTTAGTTACTTTTTCCGTGGCATAAAAAAAAATATAATAATTAAAAAAATAAATAAATAATAATATTTAAAATTTAGAAAAATGTTAAAAAAATATATGTATATAAATTTATTTTAAAAAAAAAAAAAGGGGAAAAAATCATTCAAAATAATGAGTTAAACAGTTTGAACTGAAAACCGAAAGTATTCTAGTGAATGGAATTGAGTTTGGCTTGTGTGTAATGTGGCACGGGTGTGATGGTAACGTGTGTGATACACAGAGATTACCAAGAATCGGTACAGCCAAGCCAATGCGGGTGGCATGGCTGTGATAACACAGCGAGAACAAAGAGTTTGTACACCCAAGCCATTGCGTGTTTTACGTCGTGGCGAGCTGTGTTGTTAGATGGGCGAGCTGTGACAGAAATTTACACTGTAGAAATTTCGTGCGAATTGATGTAGGATTGCTGTAAAAGTTGGGGGGAGGGGAGGTTCAGATGATGTGGGAATGCATCTCGGAAATGGATATAAATAAAGCAGGGCTCTGGGGGAGTGTTAGTTATTATGGAATCGCGGGCAGGAGCGGAAGTCGAAGTTATGACTGAGTCGCGGGCGGCTACGGGCTAATGAGTTATTATGGAATCGCGGGCAGGAGCGGAAGTCGAAGTTATGACTGAGTCGCGGGCGGCTACGGGCTACTGAGTTTTTATTGAACCGCGGGCGGTTACGGGCAACAAAGTGAAGCTAGAGTCGCGGATGGGTACAGAACCCTAGTTCCGATAAAAAGTGCTGTGACGTGAGTGCCCTAATTTTGGATTTCAGTGATTTGGATATAGTTGGTGCATCATTGGTAAGTGTTTATGTATTTTATTTTATCAGTGTGTTTGATTTATTTAGTGTAACTTGTGTTTAGGACTTGACAGAATTTTTAAGATCTAGTAAAATCTCAGATAGAATTTTATTGTTGGAACTACTTAAATAATAGTAGATACCTACATCTATATCTACTATGGGAAGACTTCAATTCAGTGAATACTGATTAATGGATGATGATTTATTTACAGATTTCAATAGATAATTTCAAAAGGGTTACATACATCTATTTACTAGTGATTATCTGAGAAAGGATGAGAGTTTACTTTCAAAATTCTAGGTTCTAGGTTCCCTAGATTATAGACTTCTTCAGCGGCCTTCGAGACTGAATTTCACCTGACTATCTATTTTATTAATGAATGTGTCATTGCGACTTGTAAGTTTAACCCGTTCTCTTTCAGCTTATGTCTTTGAGATTTAACTTCACTTATCTGTAGATACTTACCTATTTTATTATATCGGCTCAATACTGTTCGTTGTGGCATTTTAATAGTGAAGGCTCCGTACAGCAGTGGACTTCTGCAGGCTGAAGATGTTGTGTTTGCTGGAGTCATTATGAAGTCATTACGACTTGAAATACTTCTACGAGATACTGATGATGATAAAGAAGCGTTTACCTGTTTGTTGTTGCGTGTCATTATGGATTTAGGAACCTTAAATTTATTGAAGTAGGAATCTAACCCGCTCTCTTTCAGATTATCTTCGAGACTTAATTTCACTACACCATTATGTGTGTCATATTGTTGTATTTAAGATAATCCGTTTCCTTTCAGCTTTTATCTTTGAATTTTTTATATGCTCTAGACTGATATTTTCATGTGTTCTACTACATTTTGTGTGCATAACATTTTTAAGCTGTGCTCTTCTTAATTATGAGATTAACGTCAATTAATTCTACAAAATTTACTTAACAAGAATGAAAATACTTGTACCATTTAAATACCTACGTAACCTTTATCTACTTCGTCTTTATTAACTACAAATTCGAAAGTTAGTCATTACTTTTTATGAATTTTAGTTCATTGAATCTTAAATCCAACTTATTACGTGAGATACTTAAAAGTAATATGAACTTCTGAGCTGATTTTAAAAGGAAGATGTTTCAGATTAATTTTATATGAATAAGTTGAGGTATAAAGATGTTCAATTTCGATACCAGTGGTATAAACTCTATAGCCAAGCAAGAGCAATGCTAAAGTTAAATCTGACTAGAAAAGAAGATTAAACTTGAGTCAATGATCCAAGATATCTAAGGTGAATATCTACTTATCTCTTGTATTATTTTAAGGAGATTGTGGAGTCTAAATTCAGCCTAGAAGTTCTTAAAGTTCAAATTAAATCTATTCTTTGTAAAGTTGGGATTTTAGATTAAAATAATTATAATAATTAAATACAGGAACCAAAAAAAAAAGGATCCTCATGTTTTAGTTCAGCTTGATTTCAGGTTAAATCTAATAGATTATTAGAAATATCTGATAGAATCAATAGCATTCTAGAGATGATTTTATACAAATAAACATATAGTAACTTCAAATAATAGAAGAATAATTCTTATAATGAAAATGTATGAAGAAATTCACAAGTTGTGTAAACTTCATGTTATCTAGATATAAGTTTGAGTACCTAGCAGGACTCTTGCTTTATCAGATTTATTTATAGGTATATACCAAAAAGAGTAGTTATTATAGACTATTATTTTAACAGAAATTAGAAGATTTTGATTTAGATAAGTATATGTTTCAGAGATTAGTTAATTCAGAATAAAATGGGTACTATATTTCTTTTCAATATTATTAGAATCAGAAGTAAGATTGCTAAAAGGGCTATTTAATAATTGCCTACATAACCATACATTCATTGTACGCAGAATCATAGTTCGAATCTATGTTGATTAAGTTTATTTAGAATGAGAACACATAGTTTAGACCAGTGGCCAGCGGTGTGATCAGGACTGCCTTACGGAACCGTTAGGTTCCACTTTAACTAGGGAGGTAATATTTGATTTTGCGTTCATGAAGTAAATGTAACTTTATTTGGAATGAAACAGAATGACTTACTTCCGACATACTCAAGTAAAATTCCTCTTGTCATTTGCAGTAAAGTACCGAAAGAGTTTGCTTATTAGAATATCATTCTGATTGTCCTCCACTATATATAGTTAAATCTATATAAAAGCAGAAGGAATTTGACCAAGACTTTACGGGTAGAAAATTATTATTTAAGGCGAAGGAGGAGCCTTAAATCAAGCTGCTAAATTGATATCCCCTAGTGATGACTTATCAACATCAACATTTAAAGGAAGTTTATTGTTTTACTAGAAATACAGAGACTAAACTATTAGAGAACAATTCAGACATTAATGAAATGTCCCTTGCTTTGATTAAATCATACAGTAGAGTAACTTCAGAATGGAAAGAAAGTGATTACTATAATGTTATGTTAAAAACCTCTGTAAATATATCTTATTCTAGAACGTGAAATCAAATCAATATTGTCATTAGAAAGATAGATAGAGTAGTATCATTATAGGTATGAGGTAGATAATCATAATTAAGTCTCAACTTACTAACTCTTTCATAGATAGGTATGATGAAGCGATCTTGAACTAATATACAAGCGAGTAACCTTTTTAGATAGATAGAAAGACAGTAAATCTTAGATCACTATCTCATGTTAGGATTATTAACTTGCAATAGATTACCTAGATCAATTTATAGAAATTAGTCAGTTTAAATAACTATAGATTATTTTGAGAGATTGAGTTTACATTAACATTCCTAATTGTACTTACAGTTCATAGTTAAGCTTTGTAATATTTTAATAATTAGACCTTCTGTTAGATTTGAAGAATATTCAATAAGATAAACAGGTAATTATATCAGTGATCTAAATAAGAATAGGTTAGTTAATTATGTCATTAGGTAGCACAGGACTTTTTAAAACTTTAAAGGATCTGAGTTATTACACTACACAATGTATGTTCCTACCACTAGACTAGACGATCATTTTGGCCACATTAGTTAAGTAAGTAGGTTTCCATAAATTAAGTTAACTTAAATAGAAAGTTTATAGATTCATATACCTATATCTATTCAGTCAAGAATAGATTAAGCAGAAGAAGTAGACGTTAGGCGTGAAGTAGACGTGAGAAGTAGACAGAAGTTGTGGTGGATATAGGGGGGGGAGTTACAATATGGGATAGCCATGACCAGGATAATTATGTATTTGTTGAGTTACTACGATAATAATTTTAAAATAGTTCATATTTCATAAGCTAAATTAATATAGTAGGTATTTCTGATTAGCATACCTAGTTAAATTCAATCTTTTTCATTTAAAGTCGCGGTCTTCCGCACAATTTGCTGTCGTAAATATAGGAGAGTTTTAAGTCCTGTGTAGTACTGATAGGTAATAGGTATTATTTTAATTCAGATTATAGGTAGACACATTTAGTTACTGATAAATTACCATTTTTAAGTAGATTCATGCAACAGAATTAAGTACTTAGGTAGTCTTTTGTCATAAGGACTTAATAAAATCAAGAGTCAGTTGGTCAGTGGGAAATGGGGGTCGATTCTGTGTATCATTCTCTGGGGTTGAACTGAGCTAGAGTGAGTAGAGACCACGACGGTTTCTTTTATTTCAATAAGTTAGAAAGGGTGCGCGATAGCTTTGATGAAAAGTGGGCTTGATGGTGTTGCTCAGAATAGCTACCACTGCTCATTCGTTATTACTAGATAAAAGCATCTATCTAGATTAGATTATTTAACTGTGACTCAAAATAAATATAAAACAATAAAGGAAATAGATACCTACCTATCTTAAAGTTGAATTTTACTTTCATTTAAAGACAGTTTAGCTAGCTAACAAATGATTAAAACTTATTTTCAATAATCACACAATGATCAAAATTATCATTGTGTTTTCAATGAATAGAATGTTTTTGATTTGATAGGAACTGTAAGTAGTTCTTAAGAAAAAAAAACACAATAATCATAAAATATAACACTAGGTAGATGAGCAGCATAACTATTTGACGACCTTGGTAGCATGACGGAGAGTACCCGGCGGGGATGTAAGAGGTGCGGGTTCGACTCCTGCTGCGGGACAAGTACTTGTATGGTTAGCAAGTGTTTGTTCGAGTCTAGATAGTGTGGTACCATGAAGCTCGATGATCCCGATACTCGCACAACATAGGGAATCCTAGTGTGGAATCGGAACTATGTTTGTGACTACTATGTTATATTATTGATTGTAAGCTAAGTATATGGACACAATAGGCTGCAATAACTAAAGGGTTTCGTTTACCTTACAGTAGGTACTACCTCGTGTAAATTAGGAATCAGAATAGCATGTACTTAGGCAGGATTAAACATTAACTTAGATCTATCTTCTGAAAACTAGATGCAGGAAATTCGTGATCAAAAGGTATTCAAATAACATAGACACAGGTATTGAATTCTTAAAATAGTAAAATAAATAAAAAATTATGGAGGTTTTTCAGCGGGGGGTCGTGAAATTTCGAAGGGGGGGTCGTGTTAGTACCTAAAGGATTAATTTTCGGATTAAAGAACAATTCCGAATGGTCTTTGACATCTTGGTTGAGTTTTAGATTGATAAATTACATTTTCTTAAGTAAAATCGAATGCTTTAATTGGGGATCGTAGCTCAGAAACTTTTTACTTAATTGAGTTAGTGAATAATGGGGGCAAAGGGCCTTTAACAAAAACCTATGCAGAACCCTAAATATTTTGAATTCAAAGCCCGTCTAACTCAAAGTTGTCTTGTTGTTGGAAATCAAAATTATCTACCTATTAAGGCGAGGTTAATTTTGTTTCGCTAAGTAAAACCACACAAACGTAGATATTTATTACGAAAGTACTTACTTAAAAGCAGTTTTGAAAAATAAATTAACGTTCACAAGCCTTATGTCTAATTAGTAAGTAGGTAGGTACACGTAGAACTGCCACCCCGCTGGTAGACGTAGACCTGCCACCCCGCTGATAGTCGTAGAACAGTCATTCAACCTGAAATTAAACACGAAAGGTACTTACTAAATATTCAAAATAGAATTTGCAATTTTCTTAAATCACCGATTACTTTTAAAGGTTGTGTTCTAACGTTACCAAGAAATAACCAATGCAAGGTTTTGCTAGTTTAACAGTTGAAGTGTGCAGGTAGATTCTAACCAGGATTGGAATTGGGTTTATTTCGTTGTGAGTGGGGCGAACCAACTTAGTAAAAATAAAAAAACTTTACATATAAAATTGCACTGATGTAGTAATATAGGCAAAACGCATCGTTAGCGCGTTCTACAAAGTGTGCATTTTTGGCAGCGCCCTCTAGTTTGAATACAGGTAACTAGCAGCTCGTTTCGTTGTCAGTGGAACGAACCGACTTAGTAGAAGAAAAAAGTTTTACTAAAATAAGCGCACTGAGGTCATAAAATATGCAAAACGCTTCAATAGCGCGTTCTACAAAGTGTGCATTTTTGGCAGCGCCACCTAGTTATGATATAGGTAACTAGCATGCATGAACATAGGTTGTAATAAAATTGTATGAGTGTTCAGTGTATGCATAGGTACGTACGAAAATGCTGAACTGAAAAATAATGCTTAATTAAATACATATTTAGGGAATCAAACTAGTATTATAAATGCGAAAGATTGTGGGTATGTTTGTTATTTCTTAGCGAAAAACAGACGGATTTTGATGAAATTTTACAGTACATTCTCTACAATGAAAAGAAACATACAGGTTATAATTTGTGAGCGGGCGGAGCCACGAGCAACTGCTAGTATTCTAATAATTGGTCATAGAGCATGATCATCAATCAGTCCTACATGGCTGGACATAGGCTTTCCTCCCGGAATGTCATGATGAACGATTTTAGGCCGCCTCCATCCACTGACATCCAGTGACGGTTATAATATATTAGGTTCATACATAGGCATTTTACATAATCTTAACATAGCTATATTACACATATGCAAATTTGTTTCTAAGGATTAGCCGAGGAATATGTTAGTTACTAGCTGAATAGAAGGGATTTAGACTAAATGTTTTCTCTCTTTTCTTTCTGTTATGTTGAAGGACTTATTGATGATTTCTTGAACTTAGAGGATGAAGGCAAGGAATTTATTTTGAAATATAATAATAATTGAATGTTAATCAAACCTAGTCATTCAATTACAAGGACAACTTGCTATAGTAGGATCGATACTTTCTTTGTTAGATGTTCTTAGATCATACTTTGTTTAATCACAGGATTATTCAATCAGGAGCATTCAGTGATAAACGTTCTTAATTTGGAATTAGTATTTTACCTAACTAAGAAAAACTTGCAGAGGATTTATGAAACTTAAAATCTAGTAAATTATAATATTCTTACCTCCATGAGACGAACAGTGAATGATGGATAGGTCCTGAAGTGGCATCAAGAGTGAGTCTGTTGCACATTTTTGATGATGAACCGCACTGGCAGATGTACATAATTATGTTTGAGTAGATGTTAGGTGGGGCTTACAGTAGAACACGGTTGCTAATGTCACTTCTGGAGTTAGTATTCTTATGACCCCGGCTGAAAAATAATGAAGTAATGTTATCAAAAATTCTAAATAAAAGTATTTTCACTAAGAATAGAGAATAATCATGGGGAAGGCTTCATACAGCAGTAGCCGTCTACTGTCTGGTGATGATGAAATATAGGTTAAACTACAGATGACATTGGTTTAAGGCATTTTTGAAAAACAGTCATTTTTGACCGACCTCGAACTTCAATCAGAGTTGAAAGTCTATGTCAATATTATTTAGTTATGTGTTAGATTGCTGCATCTTTTCTTCTAAAGGGGACTAAGGATTGCTCAAATAAAATAAGATATGTAGGATGAGTGCTATATAGATATTTTGATATGAAAAATAATAGTTTACCAACTAGATTCAGTCGGAGTGTTGTATGTCCTTCTTAGATGTTTTGCAATCGTTAGTCAAGTGGAAATTTAAGGTTAGGAATAAATAGAGGAAGCCTCCAGCAAGTTAATAGATCAAAGTAATTACATTCAAGCAACAGTAAAATTATTTATATTACCAGCAATACGAACTATCATGGTAGATGTGTCTGTGTTAACGGACATCCACCGATAGATAGCCGAGGAGTGTATTTCATAGTAGAAGTCAATCTTGATGGATCTCGGGAGGGTACGTAGAGAGACTGTGTTGGTAGTAGTTTGTTCTTAGAAAATAACAATTAGTTATACTAAAGAATTTTAACCAATGAGGAATGAAACGATCATGTGTCAACAACAAACATACATACAATTACACTTGTTTCTAAAGGGATGGGCAGAGACTGCTGATGTCCACTTGCTGCGTTCCTAATATACCTCTTAGTTTCATTTATATTTTTGACCTGGTCTTTCTCCAAAGGAGTCCATTATGGACAGAATAAGTATAGGTGAACCTTTACAATTGGCCCAATCACATTTGTTTATTTTGCGCATGCAATTTACTTCCATCCCTAGTAAGTACATAGAAATTCAAATCATTTTAACATACCTTTTCAATCCTCGCTATTGTTTTTTACATCACAACGGTCTGGATGGCTGGTGGGCACTCCAAATTCTTTCTGTGACGTCCGGATGTAGCCACGGAAATTTCAGCAAACACGGCGTTATTCGCGATTTGAGAAGTTCTGAAACAGCAAAGGTAAATTCTTGTGAATTGTGAACTGAAGACTGTTTTCAACAAAAGAAAATAAGAATTAGAGTGACTTACCATGCTCATAATATAGGATGCACTTTGTGAAGTGAATTGCGAGTATTGCGACGCAAATCTTCATAAGAAAACACTGTCTAAATCACATCGAAGCGTCATAGTTTTGCAAACTTTGAAAGTGATCGTAAGTCTAAAGGTTGCTATCTATAGCTGATGTCAATTACAAAACTATTAGCTTGTTGTTTCCACTATTGAGGCAATTTTGGTTGTTTTAAAACATTTTACAAGACTTAATTCAGTTCACAAACAACAACAACAAGTGGTATTTTTTTTTTCCTGTCATAAAAACTGTCAGTGTTCAAGTGTTGCCAACACGCTAAACCTGATGTCGCTATTTTTCACTGCATAAATAGCATAACGCAGTCTAATTCCTTGCAAAATACAGAAAAGGTAGGAACAATGGAAATTACTTTGAATAAGCACAGCAAGTTGTGTAATTTACCCGAAGTACATAGTCATAATAAATAGGAATAATTGCGGTAACCAGTAACAGCAAAATTAATTCATAAACACTATAGATAATGCGTCCATGGTTGCATCACAGAAATGAATGACTACTCTATCGGTTTTTCATTTTAGAACAGACATTAGGGTAACATCTTTGTTTCTGAACATATGTGGGAGTGGATTTTTATTCTAGGCATATTATTATGTTCAATTAATAAGAGACTAGTCGCCTTTCAGTTTTTTCGTCACCAATTATCGTCCTGGATAGCCTAAATAAGCGATAATTCACCCGCGTTGGTCACACTGAATTTTGCTTATAAAGCTCTAAGACAGGCAAAGGATAGACGATGTCATTCTACCCAAGAAGAAAAGATAAAAAAATCTAATCGAGTGAATCGATGTTTTAGTAGGATCTTCGATTATTGTACGCAGCAAAGATGAATAGGGTATTATAGTTTACGGGGTTTTAGCACATTAGAGTTAAGTTTAACTTGTTTAACAATAATTAGAAATCTACATTTAGTTGGAATGAGAAAGTGGATTGTGAATTTTGTGTGGATATTATAAGAGTAGGTATAGTGAAGTTGATAGGTAATTTCTTTGGCGTATTGTTCTACGGATCTATTATTTGACGTACCTACTAGCTTGTCCGCTCGTTGACGGCCCATATGGACCAGTTCTTACCCACACTTGAAAAAAAAAAACCTCAATTCCATGGTATAGGGTCGAGACACAAGCTTTTGGAACCGGCGGAACGGTGCCGAACACGGCTTGACCATAAACCATAGACTGGTTCGGCTATTTATCAGAATTACGTGAAATTAATATTTTTTCTGTGTCAGATTTTTAGTCTCGGCCGTTTTTTCAATCGAATGTTGAAAATAAATTGTGATTTTGTGGTTTTTGTGCTATGAAAACGACGAAAAGTGCTTGTAAATGTATGTAAGACATATCTACCGATTTATTTGTGATGCCGTTTGCATAAATAACAGTATTTTGAATTTTTGTTGGCGTAAAAACAAAAAATTACAATAACGTAAACAAATATTTGCATAATTGTATTTTGTTTTTCATTACCCAAGTTTATTACTACATGTGAATACAAGAAAACAATGGGCAAATTCATCAGGATTCTTGTACAGGTATCAGTTTTATGATAGCTTTAGTAGTTTAGCAATAATTAGCAAATTAGTGATGAGTCACCAAACCAGTTAATTTTTGGCAAATTTCTCGCGAGTTTATATGTTAGATAAAATGGATTAAATCTAATTCAGTAATTTTGTAAGGAGGACCTATAGCCAATGGTGTTTTCATCAGGCTGATGATGATGATTCAAAACGGCGTCATTTAAAGGCTGATGCCTACTCAAATACTAGATCTGATGATGGTCTCGGAAAGCGTTAACTGAACTCCTCAACGATTTGCAATACTTACTTAGAATAATCGTGTTAAGGCTCGTTTAGGTTGTATTTCGGTAGATTGATAGGTAGCCAGAGACCGAAGATGTAAGCGGGAGGGGCAATGGTTCTCTTCGATGGTTAACAATGGAAGGGAGATGATTGATAGGTGTGTAGCGACCGAGTTGTCTCGTAACTGTCATATTCATCGTCATCTGAGATGGGTCTAATCTATTATAATAGGAGACAAAGTCTTGACTGTCTGACCGAGTCTTAACGCGTAGCCTAAACCGCTGGTCGTAGAGACTTGAAATTTGGAGTGTATATTCTTTTTAGAGTGTTAGGGTCTACTAAGGAAGGAATTTGGAAAGTTCGCCTTCTAAGGGGTACAAAATGGGCTTTATAATGTAAACCAAAAATGCTCTGTATTTCGAAAATGGTTGATAGTGTATATTTGAAATTTTACATATAGATTCCTTAAATAAAATTAACAAACATGTGATTCAACAATTCCTGAAATTTTCCTGAAAACAGGCATGAAAACGGTATATTTGTAACAAAAAATACACTACGTTTTGGCCTGATTTTAGTTTATTTCGATGCAGTAAAAGTTATGTAACTAAGTACATGGTGTAGTTGATGAGATGGAAATATTTTCAGGACCTTAAGTTTAAAATAGGACCACTGAATTGAACAACTCAAGTGTGGTGTCGTTTCAAATGTAGTTTCACGGTGTGGTTGTTGATATTTCAATCTTAACAGGACCTCAAGGTTAAAATGTGACCCCAAACTGAAAAACAGGGTTTAAATAGGAGGTTTTGTAATTATTTTAAGCGTTTGTTTGTTTGTTTCACTGCGGCTGCGTTATCGTCTACCACGCGGACGAAATCGCGAGCGGGTCAGCTAGTGCTAAATATAGAGAAGGGCTTATAAAAATGTGTCAGGACGAACGGTCTGTCTTGGGCCACTTGTTTGTGTGATCTATAATGGAATCTGTTGCATTGATAAACATAGCTGGGTTTTAGCTTGGTAGGACATACTTAAAAGGAACAAAAAATTCACAAACTAATTAACATTGTTTAATAATAGGTAGCTATGGAAAGTGCTTTCATATTTAGCTGTCTATATGCACAGGAAAATTCATGAGTAGAATGGCCAGTTTTATAATAACGTGTTCTTTAATCTGGTGTATTGCAAAGATACCAAATGGAATAAAACTTTGCTTAGGTACTTATACATTTTTGATTTAGGAGATTTCATCATGGTGTAAATAAACATCCTAGGTAGAGTAGGTAGATAGAACTATGATTAGAAGCAAAATTAGGGTTAGTCATATAAATTTTAACAAAAAAAATGTAGCTAGGTAGGTATAACAAAAAGTTTTAAAAATTGAGTACCTACTAGTAAAATCAAAATTAGTTTTAGATGAATTATCGTTATTTTCATAATCACTTATCATCAATTAGGTTATTTTTAGAACTTTTTCGAAATAATTTAAAATTTAAACAATTCAAGTTTTACTTCTAAAATACTAGACTAACTAATTACTTAAGGCAGCAAACTAAAACTTTTGTAAACTATTACAAAATAAAAAATAAGAAGAGTCACTTTTAGGTATATTGAATAAAATAAAAATACCTAGGTAAATAAAAACAAAAAATATAAGGGGAACTAGAACTAGAGTAATTTAAATTTTGATAGGTGGGATTCATAATGAAAAGTACTTAATGATTAGACCAATTATTCCAATTGTTGTTATATTCATAGTTTCAACTCTAAGTAGCGTTGTTGAAAAAAAACTAGAGCGTATGTTTAATTTTCGTATGAAAGGCTCTGGTTATTCAACGGTGTTTGAAATCAGTAATTTAATATTTATTTAGATGAAAGATAAAGGTTACTTACGTAAAATGGAATGGAGCAAGTTTGAAATATAGGTTAATTAAACTTTAAATGCATGAAAATATAAGTAAAAGCATTTTTGACTTATGAATAAACATCTGTTTGATATGTTATGTTTTATTTTAATGGGTAATATTTACGCCACACGCCTACTCAAGATTTATCATCGTACGAACAACTTTTCCAATAGCACAAGAACTGAACAAGATTTTAACTCAACCAGTATTAAAACGTGACTTTTTAAAAAAAAAAGAGATATCATAAGTCTAGGCCTTGTTTAGTAGTGGATATCAGAGGTCTATTGATGAAGAGGATGGGGTCAAAAGGATTTTGATACACAGGTTGAAGTTACTTTATGGATTGTTATGATGGTGGGGTCGGATTTTGATACACAGGTTGAAGTTACTCAACGGACTGATATGTTGATGGAGTTGAAAGAGTTTAGATACTCAGGTTGAAGTAGCAGTACGTCTGGTGATGATGATGATGATGACGAAGGTAAATAATATTAAGATATGCTGTTTGAAGTAGCAGTACGTCTGCTGATGATGATGATGAAGGTAAATAATATTAAAATACGCAGTTTCAAGTAGCAGTGTGACTGGTGATGATGATGATGGGTTAAATGGATTCTTTATACACGGCCTGAAGTTGCAGTACCTACGACTGGAGATAATGATGATGATGATGGAATAAATGGATTTTAGACACGCGTTTTAAAGCTGCTGTACGACTGGTGATGATGATGATTAAGGAGCGAATGGAAATTACTTAATTACGCGGCTTAAAGGTATCTATCTGTCGTGCATTTTAATTGCATTCGCCGTGTGAATTGGGTTTAGTTTGCACTAGATAAATGGATAATAATTTGTTTGGTAGAAAATTAATCCAGCAGCGGACTAGCTACTAATATATAAAAATAAAATAAAAATTATATATTGCGTTTTGCAATAGTAATAATAATATTCAGGGAGATTATGGTTGAAAAGGGGGAATCTATTAATGAGTAGATCGTCAATGGGGAAATTACTAAAGTGTTAGTAATTTTTAAAGAAAAAAATAAATAAATTAAACAGTTTCAAATGAATTAAGGGTCTTTAGAATTCTAGGGTATAATGAATGACTTTAAATGGGGGGGAATTAAAAAGGGGTATGAATGAATTTGAATAATTATTTAACAGATAGGTTGTGATGATGTATGACAAGAGATGAAAAATTGGTTATTACAATATTAGAAGGATGAAAGTACGAATGTTTACATTATGAGTAGGCACGGTGTGGAATGATATGAGGGGCTCTGGGAACCTAATGACCTTTTCATTGTGAGACGCTTTGTTGAGACCAGATTCAGATAGACAGCACACTTACAAAGAACGTTAAATGAAGGAGGAGATTTGGAGTTAGGTTACGTCAGTAGACAATTATCTTCGACACAAGGTGCCTTCATTAGCGGATCTATTATACGTGGTTAGGTTCGAACTAAGCACACTATACAAGCTCCGAAATATAAGCAATTGTAACAAAATATCGAGGTTCGATCGAGATGTGATAGAGCATGCTTGGCATATACTTCTGGACTTTAGGGCGGAGTGGACTGTAGAGGGCAGGGATACTATTGAGTAGGCACAAACAACTTGGCGAGCAAGGGCTTGGCCAGGCAATAGGCTCTTAGTTCCATTAGGGATGCGGTGAATTCACGACTCACTTTTCCTCGTGCAGTCTAATCATCCTTGGATGGGGGTACAAGCTAATAATGTTGTATCATGTAATCGATTTGAACATTGATACGAAGTACGGTTGTTAATATTTGGGTATAAATACACTTACATAAGTTACACACCCACCGACACACACGCCTATCAAACTGTTTGAATCTGATTTTAATAGAGTTAAATTTTTATTTAAAAATGGATTTTGACAACTTTCCTTTGGTAAATTTTGGGAAAATTGACTGCGAAAATTTGCAGGGGGTCGAGCTGTAACGAATCACAATGCTGAAAGGGATTCAATTACCTGGCAATCAGATTCAAGCTTGAAAATTATATTCGTTCATGACAAAGATTAAAGGTTTTGCAGAAAATGTTTCTGGTACTTCTACAAATTATTTCATAAAGTTGAGAAAAGTCAAATATAAGTTGATGATGCAAGATGCGCAAACCGTCAATCAGTCAGTCGGTCAGTTTTATTGTTTGAGTTTCTCAAATAATAAAATAAAAAAAATGTAGGTAAAATAATCATTCAAGTTGCGTCACTTCAAATTTAGTTTCACTAAAAATCATAAATTATTTCGACGTAAACATACAAAAACTACTTTGAGATAGCAGTATATTTTGCACAATTATTGGCTTTTACGGCAGAAAAATTAAGTACACAAAATAAAGATTTCACAATAATTGGGCATAAACAGTAAAATCTCAGCAAATATTCATGGATGTTTTTTTTAGTTACTTTTTCCGTGGCATAAAAAAAAATATAATAATTAAAAAAATAAATAAATAATAATATTTAAAATTTAGAAAAATGTTAAAAAAATATATGTATATAAATTTATTTTAAAAAAAAAAAAAGGGGAAAAAATCATTCAAAATAATGAGTTAAACAGTTTGAACTGAAAACCGAAAGTATTCTAGTGAATGGAATTGAGTTTGGCTTGTGTGTAATGTGGCACGGGTGTGATGGTAACGTGTGTGATACACAGAGATTACCAAGAATCGGTACAGCCAAGCCAATGCGGGTGGCATGGCTGTGATAACACAGCGAGAACAAAGAGTTTGTACACCCAAGCCATTGCGTGTTTTACGTCGTGGCGAGCTGTGTTGTTAGATGGGCGAGCTGTGACAGAAATTTACACTGTAGAAATTTCGTGCGAATTGATGTAGGATTGCTGTAAAAGTTGGGGGGAGGGGAGGTTCAGATGATGTGGGAATGCATCTCGGAAATGGATATAAATAAAGCAGGGCTCTGGGGGAGTGTTAGTTATTATGGAATCGCGGGCAGGAGCGGAAGTCGAAGTTATGACTGAGTCGCGGGCGGCTACGGGCTAATGAGTTATTATGGAATCGCGGGCAGGAGCGGAAGTCGAAGTTATGACTGAGTCGCGGGCGGCTACGGGCTACTGAGTTTTTATTGAACCGCGGGCGGTTACGGGCAACAAAGTGAAGCTAGAGTCGCGGATGGGTACAGAACCCTAGTTCCGATAAAAAGTGCTGTGACGTGAGTGCCCTAATTTTGGATTTCAGTGATTTGGATATAGTTGGTGCATCATTGGTAAGTGTTTATGTATTTTATTTTATCAGTGTGTTTGATTTATTTAGTGTAACTTGTGTTTAGGACTTGACAGAATTTTTAAGATCTAGTAAAATCTCAGATAGAATTTTATTGTTGGAACTACTTAAATAATAGTAGATACCTACATCTATATCTACTATGGGAAGACTTCAATTCAGTGAATACTGATTAATGGATGATGATTTATTTACAGATTTCAATAGATAATTTCAAAAGGGTTACATACATCTATTTACTAGTGATTATCTGAGAAAGGATGAGAGTTTACTTTCAAAATTCTAGGTTCTAGGTTCCCTAGATTATAGACTTCTTCAGCGGCCTTCGAGACTGAATTTCACCTGACTATCTATTTTATTAATGAATGTGTCATTGCGACTTGTAAGTTTAACCCGTTCTCTTTCAGCTTATGTCTTTGAGATTTAACTTCACTTATCTGTAGATACTTACCTATTTTATTATATCGGCTCAATACTGTTCGTTGTGGCATTTTAATAGTGAAGGCTCCGTACAGCAGTGGACTTCTGCAGGCTGAAGATGTTGTGTTTGCTGGAGTCATTATGAAGTCATTACGACTTGAAATACTTCTACGAGATACTGATGATGATAAAGAAGCGTTTACCTGTTTGTTGTTGCGTGTCATTATGGATTTAGGAACCTTAAATTTATTGAAGTAGGAATCTAACCCGCTCTCTTTCAGATTATCTTCGAGACTTAATTTCACTACACCATTATGTGTGTCATATTGTTGTATTTAAGATAATCCGTTTCCTTTCAGCTTTTATCTTTGAATTTTTTATATGCTCTAGACTGATATTTTCATGTGTTCTACTACATTTTGTGTGCATAACATTTTTAAGCTGTGCTCTTCTTAATTATGAGATTAACGTCAATTAATTCTACAAAATTTACTTAACAAGAATGAAAATACTTGTACCATTTAAATACCTACGTAACCTTTATCTACTTCGTCTTTATTAACTACAAATTCGAAAGTTAGTCATTACTTTTTATGAATTTTAGTTCATTGAATCTTAAATCCAACTTATTACGTGAGATACTTAAAAGTAATATGAACTTCTGAGCTGATTTTAAAAGGAAGATGTTTCAGATTAATTTTATATGAATAAGTTGAGGTATAAAGATGTTCAATTTCGATACCAGTGGTATAAACTCTATAGCCAAGCAAGAGCAATGCTAAAGTTAAATCTGACTAGAAAAGAAGATTAAACTTGAGTCAATGATCCAAGATATCTAAGGTGAATATCTACTTATCTCTTGTATTATTTTAAGGAGATTGTGGAGTCTAAATTCAGCCTAGAAGTTCTTAAAGTTCAAATTAAATCTATTCTTTGTAAAGTTGGGATTTTAGATTAAAATAATTATAATAATTAAATACAGGAACCAAAAAAAAAAGGATCCTCATGTTTTAGTTCAGCTTGATTTCAGGTTAAATCTAATAGATTATTAGAAATATCTGATAGAATCAATAGCATTCTAGAGATGATTTTATACAAATAAACATATAGTAACTTCAAATAATAGAAGAATAATTCTTATAATGAAAATGTATGAAGAAATTCACAAGTTGTGTAAACTTCATGTTATCTAGATATAAGTTTGAGTACCTAGCAGGACTCTTGCTTTATCAGATTTATTTATAGGTATATACCAAAAAGAGTAGTTATTATAGACTATTATTTTAACAGAAATTAGAAGATTTTGATTTAGATAAGTATATGTTTCAGAGATTAGTTAATTCAGAATAAAATGGGTACTATATTTCTTTTCAATATTATTAGAATCAGAAGTAAGATTGCTAAAAGGGCTATTTAATAATTGCCTACATAACCATACATTCATTGTACGCAGAATCATAGTTCGAATCTATGTTGATTAAGTTTATTTAGAATGAGAACACATAGTTTAGACCAGTGGCCAGCGGTGTGATCAGGACTGCCTTACGGAACCGTTAGGTTCCACTTTAACTAGGGAGGTAATATTTGATTTTGCGTTCATGAAGTAAATGTAACTTTATTTGGAATGAAACAGAATGACTTACTTCCGACATACTCAAGTAAAATTCCTCTTGTCATTTGCAGTAAAGTACCGAAAGAGTTTGCTTATTAGAATATCATTCTGATTGTCCTCCACTATATATAGTTAAATCTATATAAAAGCAGAAGGAATTTGACCAAGACTTTACGGGTAGAAAATTATTATTTAAGGCGAAGGAGGAGCCTTAAATCAAGCTGCTAAATTGATATCCCCTAGTGATGACTTATCAACATCAACATTTAAAGGAAGTTTATTGTTTTACTAGAAATACAGAGACTAAACTATTAGAGAACAATTCAGACATTAATGAAATGTCCCTTGCTTTGATTAAATCATACAGTAGAGTAACTTCAGAATGGAAAGAAAGTGATTACTATAATGTTATGTTAAAAACCTCTGTAAATATATCTTATTCTAGAACGTGAAATCAAATCAATATTGTCATTAGAAAGATAGATAGAGTAGTATCATTATAGGTATGAGGTAGATAATCATAATTAAGTCTCAACTTACTAACTCTTTCATAGATAGGTATGATGAAGCGATCTTGAACTAATATACAAGCGAGTAACCTTTTTAGATAGATAGAAAGACAGTAAATCTTAGATCACTATCTCATGTTAGGATTATTAACTTGCAATAGATTACCTAGATCAATTTATAGAAATTAGTCAGTTTAAATAACTATAGATTATTTTGAGAGATTGAGTTTACATTAACATTCCTAATTGTACTTACAGTTCATAGTTAAGCTTTGTAATATTTTAATAATTAGACCTTCTGTTAGATTTGAAGAATATTCAATAAGATAAACAGGTAATTATATCAGTGATCTAAATAAGAATAGGTTAGTTAATTATGTCATTAGGTAGCACAGGACTTTTTAAAACTTTAAAGGATCTGAGTTATTACACTACACAATGTATGTTCCTACCACTAGACTAGACGATCATTTTGGCCACATTAGTTAAGTAAGTAGGTTTCCATAAATTAAGTTAACTTAAATAGAAAGTTTATAGATTCATATACCTATATCTATTCAGTCAAGAATAGATTAAGCAGAAGAAGTAGACGTTAGGCGTGAAGTAGACGTGAGAAGTAGACAGAAGTTGTGGTGGATATAGGGGGGGGAGTTACAGCACCTCTTGTGCTCCAGATGGCTACTCGCCCGCTGCGCCATGGAGGTTAAGATTTCCGCCATTGTATTTGGCAGAATTAACAAGTTTAAGTGGAATGCAGGTTATAGCTCGGTTAGAGTAACGACATTTTAAATGTCGCAGGAAGTCGGGGGATGGAGGCGGCTCTAGACCATTCGACGTGGTATGCTTTATAGTAAAGCTCATGTACAGCAGTGGAAACCGGCGGTGTCTACCAGCTGATCACCAATTAATGGCTCAAAATGTCTCATTTTCAGACTTTTCTCACATATACATATACATATGTGCATAAATATATATAACATATGTTTCACGTACATATGTCTGTTTTGGATTACAGTCCTTCTCATGGGGTCACATCCGCTTGCGACTGAGAAGACCTACCAGCATATAGAGTGCCTGGTCAATGGAGCTGCTCCTCTCTCAAATAGCGACGTAGAGCGGTTCATGAACATTGTCAAGGTAATTACATTTATTATTAGCGCTGATTGTGTTATGGCTTGTGACTCCATCACCTCCTACTTTTTCTATGCATCAGTTTCATATTAGACAGGCACAACAAAGAAGCCCTTACTTTTTTTTATAAATTTCTGAACTGGCTTGTGGCTCACCTGATTTCAAGCGGTAACTCCAGCCCATAATAAATGAAATACCTCATAGGACACGTTAACCTAAGACACATCCTACGTGGCACTGCACTGCGCCCGTCATCCCGAGACATAAAGATGAATGTCTCATGTGCCTGTAATTTCACCGGCACCCATACCCTATAGAACAGAAAACAGCAATGAGAGCATTACTGCTTAGCAACAGAAATAGGTATGGTAGTAGTACTTCCCCGGATAAACTCTTTCACAAAGAGCTCCAATTTTTACTCATAAGATTAATCTCCCATATTTTTTTTATTAACTTTGTTATTATCTTCCTATTGAACCAGTACGGCTAACATGCGCAGCGCGAGAAAATTTTCTCACAGCATTATCTCGTGTAGAGACGTGAATTGACGTGATATGTCTCGTTATGTCTTCATGTCGACCGGTTCGTTTTCCCTAACATGGCCGCCAACTCGAGTGCACTCGAGAAAACGCTAGACTATTTCGTTTTCTCGCGGTAAGAAACCGATAACCATATAGACATAGCAACACTGTTCCTTGTTCTCATAATTTTTTTGTGAAACGGCTGAAATGGGAATGTAAATAGATAACATACCTATACCTACACATAACTTATTATAATACCCACCTACCCCCACGCATCCATCCATGGGAGGAGACCCATCCACGGGAGGATAACCATCCGTGGGAGGTGACCCATCCATGGGAGGTGACCCACTCATAGGAGGTAACTCATCCATGGGAGGATACCCATCCATGGTAGGTGACCCATCCATGGGAGGTGACCCATGCATGGGAGGTGACCCATCCATGGGAGGTGACCCATCCATGGGGGTAGACCCATCCATGGGAGGATACCCATCCACGGGAGGAGACCTATCTATGGAAAGAGACCCATCCATGAGAGGAAACCTATCCATGGGAGGTGACACATCCATGAGAGGAGACCCATCCAATTTTCAACGCAAAACGGTGGATTTTATTTATCTCATAACTAGTCTTCGATGAAAATGATCGACGAGATAGAGGCCGTGAGACATGACAAAATGCTATACAATTATTGCACCATTTTAGGGTTTATAGACAAAACACCACAGAATACTACGAAGTAGTCGTAGCATTTAGGTTTAAGCCAATCAAACGAGTTAGCATTTCGTTTCGTGTCGTGGGCGCGTGATAAACGAATCGAAATCGACAACGTTTTCACTCTCTCGCGTGACATATCTCTTTGTCTGCCATCTTAGCCCTACAGAAGATCAAATACTTATCGTTTCAGAGAGATATAGACTTCCGCCAAGGATACGGGCTTACAGAAACCTCTCCAACAGTCACCATAACTCCTCGGAACTGGTTGAAGAAGAACTATGCGGTGACCGGGCCACCAATCCCTAATACAGAGCTCAGGATCGTCGATGAAAATTTGAATAATCTTGGACCTAATCAGGTTTGTGGATACCAAAATCTATAATCACTTCATGTTGTCCCATTTAATCTTGTTCTAAGGAAAAAGTGCTCCTTTGTGAAGTGAAGGGCTGCACTGTGCCTAAATCAAAAAGACAATCGCATAGAATTGAAACTTTCGTGGGTGGGAATCATTTTAATTTGAATAAACGGCTAACTCACTCAACTCTGAACTCAGTCTCGAAACGTTAGCAAAAGTGACGGAAAACAGTGGTAATTAGCCGTTTATTCAAATTAAAACAATCGTATAGGATTATCCTACTATCCTACTAATATTATAAACGCGAAAGTTTGTGAGTATGGATGGATGTTTGTTACTCTTTCACGTAAAAACTACTGAATGGATTCGAGTGAAATTTGGAATGGAGATACTTTACGCCCTGGATTAACACATGGGCTACTTTTCATCATCATCATCATCATCATTTTTCATCATTATTCACGCGGGTGAAACCGCGGGGCACAACTAGTAATATATAATGTTACCTGAATAAAATCAAGCTCAATGTACAAGTTAAAAATATGCATCTATATATAAATATATATAAAAGAAAGTCGTGTTAGTTACACTATTATGTGTACACTATTGTATGTATTTATAATTCTTGTCGCTCAAACATTTGAACGGATTTGAGTGAAATTTGGAATGAAGATACCTTACACACTGGATTAAAACATAAATTATTTTTAAGAATCATTACCATCAATTTTTGTCATTGTTCACGCGGGTAAAAACCGCGGGACGCAGCTAGTTATGTGTATAACGTAACACCCAAAGTCACATACGTAGTCTTGATCCCATACACTAGGATTTCCTGTGTCATGGGTATCAGGAACTACAAGTACCATGGTAGTACCATAACACCATGTCGCAGACGGATGCTATAGTAAACCGATGTTAACACATGCTTTTCACAGACAGGTGAAATCCTCGTCCGCGGTCCACAAGTGATGCGAGGGTACAGAGACAACCCTCAAGCCAACAATGAGGCTTTTACAGTTGATGGCTGGTTCAAGACCGGAGACTTGGCGGTGGCTGATGAGGACGGGTTCATCACTATTGCTGACAGGTTGAAGGAGCTTATCAAGGTAGAGGAGAGGTTCATCACTACACATCTATCTACGGTTATTGGGGCTTACAGACCCAATGTAAGGTGGCTGGTTAAAGATCAGATAATTGGCGGTGGTGGATGAGGAGGGATTCATCACTATTGCTGACAGATTAAAAGCAAGGTAGGTGACTGGTTAAAGATCGGAGACTTGGCGGTGTCGGATGAGGAGGGGTTCATCACTAATTGCTGACAGGCTCAAGGAGATTATCAAGCTAGAGGAGAGGTTCATCACTATTGCTGACAGGCTCAAGGTAAGGTAGCTGGTTAAAGATTAGAGATTGGCGGTGGCGGATGAAGAGGGGTTCATCACTATTGCTGACAGTCTTAAGGAGTCTCAAGACTTTCGGTCGGACCATGTAATAAATGTTGTGCTCGCCTGTAATTGGCATAATTATGTTCAAAGCATTGTATTTTCTTATTTTTATTTTCATATCTATTTTGACATGTATTGACGTTTTTATTTTCAATTAAAATTCATGCGGTACTTTTTGCACCAGGTAAAAGGCTACCAAGTTCCGCCAGCAGAGTTAGAAGCAGTGCTCCGTCAACACCCGGCTGTCAACGATGCCGCTGTCATAGGAATACCTCACCCAGTCAAGGGAGAAGAACCCAAAGCATTTATAGTCCTTAAAAGCAATCAGCAATGTCAAACTAAAGACATAGTTGACTTTGTCAAAGAAAGGGTGGCGCCTTATAAGAGAGTAGAGGACGTGACGATCATAGATGCTATACCCAAAAGTTCGGCAGGCAAGATACTGAGAAGGGTTTTAAAAGAAAAGTATTGCTAGAATAAAGACGTACTAATGACTGCTCATGTTAACTAGTAAGGCTTGTCCGTTGTCCAGTATAAAGATATGTAGATAAACACGGTAATAATGGATCATTATAATGTATAGTAGTAGGTGACTTTGTTTAAGTTTTTATTAAGATTTAGAGCATTTATATGTAGTAAGTATATTGTAATATCGAACTAATTAAACAAAATATGAGAAGAGGCAATTTTAAGGTAAGTAAAACCGTTGATAAACTAAGCTAAGGTATATAGTTTGTTTATAGTTAAACTAGTTTTTAAGTACTTATTAGGAATAATAAAACTATGGAGGCATATCACTGTTTAATAAGTAAGGAAAATAAGGTCATTGTTACGCTCAAATTACAAATATGTATCAAAATTATAACATGAAATAAAAAAACATAATTATAAAAGATAGAGGTAAATTTTTAGAATATATAGCATTTTTATAGTTATGCAAAGATAATTAGTAATTTCTAAAGTGATTTTTTGATTAAGTATAAGGAGAATTATTTTTAAAATCAGACTATATGGAAAATCACGAAAAGTTGCAATGAGGACATTGTATCTAAATATATTTTTGTACGAATAAAATTATACTCACTGAAAAACTATTTTATTCATCTTTTATTGTGAAACGGTTTGATTGTTGTCATTACCTTAATGCGCTAGGTTGAATTGGACGTAACTATTGCGAAATCTATTTTTTTTAAGTTATTTCATAACGTTCTTTTGATTATGGACCATAACAATCTTAATTCTTTTTCATTCTTACTTTTTCCACTTTCAGTAAGTCCATAATCCGGATTTTTGATTTCTGTATTTTTAAAATTCAGCATATTTTTAATAATTTTCTACTTTTATACATTTGTCAATGAACTCAGTACATTGACTTGACAACCTCGCTCTTGACACGTTTTTAGCTGTATTTTTTTGAACACGACATAATAAACCTAAGCCACACTGATCTAGTTCGACCAGTGAGTGTCCAATTTTAAACATAATATCCAGTGGTGCACTATGTAGGTAACAACAGCAAACTCGTCTTACCCTATAAAAGAAATATAGTATATTGTATAAAAAAAAAAAATATAGTATATATATTAAATATAGTATATTATATAGTTGTGAAGGAGACATCCGTGTTTTCACCTGTATGGTTTCAGCGGAAGATCAGCGTTGTGTTGCCACAACACAACAAATGCTGAGCTGGACGCCAATTTGTGCCAGTGTTGTATGACTGGTGGGTACTGAGAGGCACACTATTTTTATTAATGTAATGCTTGTCTTCTGTGTATTTTTAATAATCTTTGTTAATAGTCTTTGTCTTTTTCCCGTGTCATTCTTGTTTTTTTTGGCACAAATAAATGCTTTTTCTTTCTTTCTTTCTTTCCTATAAGACAGTATTTTTACTAAAGAGAATAACATCTGGGTCAACTACGTTTGCATGAACATGTGCACATGTTTTTTTTAGAACTATTACAAAGTAAACTGTCTCTGTTATCATTCATGTCTCTGTTGTTATTGCTTTCACAAAGGCAAACGTAACCTACCTAAAAAAACTATATCAGTCACTGAAATGCAGTCATTAGATATTGTTGTGACTTGTACTAATTTGATTATTCATAAGCCACATTATAAATTCAACAAACAAGTACTTACCGAACAACGCAACTAAAATATAGACAGAAGTGACCGGTTCATTTAACCAAGCAAAGTCTGCTTGTGAGCACAGTTTTAAAATTATTAGTAACTTATTTTTATTAATATACAAATATTTAAAACAAAAAATAAGAGGAAAACAATATAAAACTATAGTTACAATAAAGTGAGTCAATAAAGATGTCGAAAATATTAAGGTTTAAAATACCAAGTCGTGAGTTTTCAAGTGTGCTTAAAAAGGACGTCTGGAACAAAGAAGGAGTGGTCAGATCACCATGCAAGGACATAGTGATACCAAGGACTACTATCGACGAATATATTTGGAGGAATTTGGACAAATGGCCTACTAAAGTGGCTGTGGTAAATAACTTATTTTATTATTAAGATGTGAATGCAGTTATGTACACTAATGTATGAACGTATTATGTGAATGTGATGTGTATATGTGATGAACTGGTTTGACTGGCTTAGTGATAAATATTGAACACTAAGATGCACTAATAACAATTTTATTGATTCTAATTATTATTTCTATGAAAATAACAAACCGGAAAACAATGCATAGCTGGATTATTTAATTGGAAACTAAATCATGAATTTACTAAAAGTTTGTTGACTCTGAACATTAATACCAAACACAGATAAAATATTTTTGTTATAGACCACAACATAATAATAAACACTGATAACAATATCATACATAGTGGATAACATACATAGCGGTCAACGATAAAATAGGTAGGTACTTAAGCATAGGTAGGTATTTATTAGGAAGTAGGTATTTTATTAACCTTTTATTACATTTTACTACAAATATTGGACGACCGAGACTTACTCGGGAACTGGTTTCATAAACCATAACATGTTTAGGTACTGAGATTTTCCCAGAACCTATCATAAGAATTCTATCAAAGTCGTTGGAGCCGTTTCAAGCGGATTTGTTACCAAACTGTCAGTACAATTAAGCTTAACAAAGCTAATTAGCATTGTTAATAAATAACAATGACAATAATGTGGTCTCGTAATCGATACCAGAAAACCGCTGATCCATCATTGTTGTTTTCTTCTTTTACCAAAGGTATGTGGTATAACAAACAGGAGCTACAAATACGAAGAACTCTACAAAAATTCCAGAATATTTGGAGCAAACCTTAGAAAAAAGTTTAAATTACAAAACGGAGATGCGGTAGCAGTTATGATGAGGAATTCACCGGAATATCCTACTGTTGTGCTAGGAATAATGGCAGCTGGTGGAGTGGTTACAACTTTCAATCCTATTTATACAGCACGTGAGTTGAATTAGTGGGTATTTTAAGTAAATAAGTTAAAAGGTCAGTACACAATTGGAGATAGATCAGTTTATAACTGACATGACAATAAATAGGAAAAGTAGGCAACAAATTCTATTATCTGGCAAGTTAAATGTTTTTTGAAGCTATTTTACAAAAGTTTTCTTTGATAACAGACTTATTAAATCCACCAATTGGGTGGCTAGACCAAAACTAAAAACAAAATTGATTAAAATTTATATAGAATACGATCACATCTTGGGTAATAAATTGCACTACAATAGGTAATATTGAATTCCTCAAATTAATAGATGTACCAACACTAATTTCAGATGAAGTCCACCGGCAGATTCTTCTATCAGAAGCAAAATCGATCATTGCTCATTCTGATATAGTACCAACTATAAGAGAGGCCTTGAAGCTATGCAAAAAAGATTTACCTATAATCGTCATAGATATCGACGACAAACTACATGAAGGAACTGTATCATATAAAGAATTAGTGAACGATGATCATGTAGATTTGAGTGTTTTGAAAGAAGTAAAAAGAGAGTGTGATGATGTTTCACTACTGCCGTACTCAAGTGGAACAACTGGACTTCCAAAAGGCGTTGAGCTTACTCATTACAATGTTGTCGCAAATTGTGAACAGCAAAATTCGGAGATGAGACAATATTCGTACACCACAGGTATATTTACTTTTTGGAAACTTTTTTGAATGTATATTAGACCAAAAAAGCTAAGAAGCCTAAGATATATTTTGATAAGGCTAGTTTATAATAAAGAAAAATTCGATAGTGTCTGTCGACTTTGAAGAGTCATGAGACAGCAATAAGCGTTGACCTTCTATAGTCAGCTAAATACGTAATATCAATAATGCAATATATACTATATAGGTACTTAGGAATTCCTGGGTGCATTGTGCACCACGGTAGTCAAGAGTATGTCTATGACAGGTTTTATTTTTTAAACTTATTTTATTTTCATTATGATTTCAGAAAACAATCAAGACACTACATTAGCGGTACTCCCACTATTCCATTCTTATGGTCAAGGAATTTTGATGCTGCACAAATTGTCTGCTGGATTAAGACTTGTGACACTACCCAAATTTCAGTCTGACACGTTTTTAAATGCATTACTCAAGTATCCATTTAATCTGATGTATCTAGCTCCACCTATTGGTAACTATCATTATTTGATTATATCTTACTTATAGAAAGAATAATACAAGTACCTAAATACAAAATTGAAAACTACAAATTAAACAATCAAGTAGAGGTCACCGGTAGCTTGCAAAAGGGCCCAAAACGAAGCTTGCTTCTAATTTGGCTATTATTTCTTCAAATTCCATTCATGGAAAGGAAGGGATTCATGGGAAGGTATTCCACACGTGATGGCGAGTTTCAACTCGCCATCACGTGTGGAATACCTTCCCCTCAGGCTTATAGGGGTATTTGTTACACATTGCATAGAGGTGGCCTACATCTAGCAGTAGCCGTCTTCCAGATGATGACCTAAATACAGCAATAGAAGACTTCCAGAGCTGTTATTGATAATTGCTGGACTGGCCTGTTTTCAAAATCTTCTATTGTGAATTTGTTTCAGTTTTGTTCATGGGCTCGCACCCTGGTGTGACTCCAAAACACTTGGAGCATCTAACAAGTGCAGTTTGTGGAGCCGCTCCGTTACCGCCAGCTGACATACAAAAGTTCTTGGATAAGGCTCCGGTAAGAATGTTTTGTTCTTTATTTTCTTGTAAATACTTACCTTAGCTAGAAAACATTGGCAACCTTAGTAGAAAGTTGAGCCTTTTTACAACCTTGAACTGCACGATAGATTCAGACGTACCTATGGTATTAGATAGGTACTACACTCGAGAGCAATGAATCCGGGTCACTTAAAGAATCCTAAAAATCTCGGAAACTAAAAATGCTAGGTTAATGCAATAAATTGTATTTAATAGACAATGTAATACTCCTTAAATGAAGGTATTAAAACTTCTTAGTTATTGTAAAGTTATATCATAAAAAAATCAAATTTGAAAAAGGGCCACTTTCGAAGATGGAACTACGAAATTACAGCATTTGGTTTTGCTTTTGTTTGTAATCTGTCATTTATCATTGTTTGATTTCTGTTTTTTTGTTGTTTTTTTTCTGCGTAAACGCAGTAATGGAAGCACGAGGAGGCAATACGAAGTATTAAAATTCAAGAAAATCGTAATAAAGTTCAAAAATTTCATGTTTCCTATTTTTGTTTTAAGGAGAGATCAGCAGTTTTTTTCTTTATGTAATTTTGTGTTAATAAAATGTATGGTGACTCATATTTTTTTTACCTTCATTTAAGGAGTATTACATTGTCTATTAAATAAAATTTATTGCATTAATCTATCATTTTTAGTTTCCGAGATTTTTAACATTCTTTAGTGACCCGGATTCATTGCTCTCGAGTGTCTATACAAGTTGTTTATACGTTACTGAATCTGTACTAATTAATTTCAGAAAGACATCATGTTTGGACAAGGTTACGGCATGACTGAAGCCAGTCCTTTAGTTTCTATCGGCGTAAAGGGTGAGACCAACTACGACGCAGTGGGATATGCTCTGCCCAACATTCAACTGAGGGTGGTCAATGAAAATATGAAGAATTTAGGACCTAACGAAGTAAGCATCTTATGCCTATTTCTACCGTCCAATTCATATTTTACAGGACACTTAACGCTTACGAGACACTTAAGTGTGTCAAATCTGACAGTTTTTTACGAAAAACTGACTGATTTGACAGATTTGGTTGCTTGTCCTTATTCTGAGGATTTGGTCCTGTTATTACATTAGTTTGTGAAAACGAGCATCTGTATGAAATAATCATATCCTACTCCTACTAATATTATAAACGCGAAAGTTTCTGAGTATGGATGTTTGTTACTCTTGTGAATGGATTTGAGTGAAATTTGGAATGGAGATACTTTACGCCCTGGATTAACACATAGGCTACTTTTCATCATCATCATAAATTTTCATCAATAATGATGAAAATTTATGATGATGATGATGATGTTTCACCCGCGTGAATAATCACGCGGGTGAAACCGCGGGGACCGCGGGGAACCAGCTAAGGACGTCCGACGACAAAAGTGCATGAAAAGTACAAAACATGCAGACGGATGAGGTTCATAAAACCCCATTACCCTTTGGCCTCGAAAAATATTACCAAGTTGTTTCAATGCACCAAATCAATGCCGGTCCTGTTGCGGATAAAGTAGGTACTGTTGAGAAAAACAGCTGGTGGTCATATTATGCGTCGTAGCATTTAAGACAATCAAAGGATTTTGTTTTTTCGAACGGTACTCAAACGGCTTAAGAACAACAAGGTACCGGAAGAGAACGGAATAAAGACGAAAGCTTCTGAAAACGGGTGGAACACCGGTGCTTAAAGTCCTTCAGAAGCTATTTAATTCCGTAATCTTCAAAGGTACAACGCCAGAGGCGAGGAACTGTTTTTCAAGAAAGGTGATAACAACCTATTCAAAAATTATAGACTCATTTCGCTGTTTTCGAGAGAAATTCGTTTATTTATGCTTGTTTATTTATATTGGGTCATCTTATTCTGTATTGTACGAAATTTCTACTTTTTTGGTTCAGTAGACTAATAAAATAGGCTGTGATTGACAGACACAGAAACTAGAGTGATCCTTTAATGGTTCCGTTGAGGTACGGATCCCTAAACATCATGAAAAGCTTGATTGAATTTTATGATTACCTATATTTACAACTTAATTTTGGTTCATTGACTAGATAGGTAACCATGACCTTTAATCATTTCAGTTGGAAAAAAAATCATAAATATTATTGTATTGTGTACTTACTAGTAAAGGTTATATTTATTTATTATTTTCAGGTAGGCGAACTCCTAATCAAAGGTCCAAACATAATGAAAGGGTATAAAAATAACTCCAAAGCCAACAGTGAAGTTTTTGTAGAAGATGGCTGGCTTAGAAGTGGGGATTTGGCGAAAATTGATAAACATGGCTTGATAACGATATCTGATAGATTGAAAGAACTGATAAAGGTAAACATAGACCTATCATTGACACCATCATCAGCTTGTTGAAGTCTAGCTATGTCCAGCAATGGCCAGACATAGGCCTCCCCCTAGAATGACACGACGAACGGTTTTACCACAGACCATGAGAACATAGACCTAGATGAATTGTTGTTTGAATTGATCCATTAGTTGAAATAGCAACTGTCTTTCAGTGACCCTAAAACTTTCAATTTTTGAAGACCAGACTCATTTATAAATGAGAGCGCCTGATCAAAACTTAAGTATAAGAAAACACACCAAGTGTTTTTGCTCCTTAAATTGCTACTTTCACTGAATACAATAAAAACTGGGGTTTCCTACAAATCACAAAATTTACCCAGAATAACACATTGCTCTAAATCTTGTAGACTATTTCTAGACTTTTCAAAATTTCAGGTAAACGGCTTCCAAGTACCTCCAGCCGAACTAGAATACATTCTAAAGGACCATCCTGACGTTTTCGATGCTGCAGTCGTCGGAGTACCAGACTCTAGTTCAGGTGAACGTCCTATAGCATTTATAGTCCTAAAAGAACACGCAAAGGCTGATGGTGAGGTTATAGTCCAGTTCGTGAATGAAAGAGTGGCTCCGTACAAAAAGATAAAGTATGTAAGATTCTTGGAAAGCATACCAAAGAATCCTTCGGGTAAGATCTTGAGGAAAGTGCTCAAGGAACAATATTGTTGAGAAGTTAAAGAGAAAGAGAGATGGTGGAAGAATACCATACTTCAGAAAGTACTCTAGAGTTTAAAGGGAAACCTCTCTAATGAGATAAAAAACAAAGGATTCTGTTGGCAACTTAGAATAAGGACTCCTTATTCTGAGATACTTACCTATTAAGTTCTTTTTTTACTTTTGGAATGTTAGTCTTGTATAAACCTTTGAAGGAATGGTTGTCTTTTTTTTAACAAATAAAGTCCTTTCCCTGCCCTCTGCAACAGATTCAACTATTTTTTTTTATAATTACTATTATTCTTTTAGTAATATTGCTATAGTATTAAAGTTTGAACAATTTGCTAAAGAAGGAAACTAAAAAAAAGAAGCGACAAAAAATATTTTAATTGATATTATATTTATTAAGAACCTACTCGTTTTCTATGTACCTAATATTTTAATCATAACTCAAGATTCTAGTGTTACGATATAAATAAATGTATTAATCTATGCCAATATATTTCCTTGTGCTGTCACATTCAAAGAAATACAAAGTAGGTTCCTAAAAATATGAATACGTTCCTAACGAATCACTTCATCCATCCATCCATACCAATATTATAAATGCGAATGTAACTCTGTATGTTTGTTTGTTTGTTACCTTTTCACAACTAAACGGCTGTAAGGATCGTAATGAAATTTGATAAGGAGATAGATTATGTCCTGAAGAAGGACATAGGCTATCTTTTGTCTCAAAAAATAATCCTGAAGGTGGTGAAATAGGGGTTGGAGATTTGTATGGGCAATCCATAATTCCACAAGTTAGGGATCTTAAAATTCATATTTAGGCTTTTGGTAACAAATACAGATATACATGTTTCAACTTTTTTTAAAAGTTGTACCTACAGTTTCAAGTTTAACATTATATAGACAGATCGACAGATATTTATAACTCACAAATTTTATACGAAACGCATAATTGCAAATAAATGTATAAATGCGGACGAAGTCGCGAGTAACAGCTAGTAAGCCTATAAAACAATTTTGAGCTATAAGGTCATGAATAAAAAAATCTCAACGCACCAAGGTTTTTAGGCGAATATTTTGAACCCAAAGGAGGATATCCAACTGTGGGATGAGTCAATCACATTGAAAGGATCGTGGACAATTGATTATTTCCCGGATCTCTTGGATCCGGGATGCATTGAACTGATGATGCGGACATGAAAGTAGATGCACCTACACTACTACACTATGTATTCTATAGTGAGATACTTCAAACATTTGATAATGATGTTTGTTCTAATGTATAACATAGATCACGCTTAGCAACTGCAGAATTGATAAGTATAGTGGAACACCACTATTAAACGACCCACCTCTCTCTACGTTGAATTACTTGTAGGCACCTACCTACCACCAATATTATCATTTTTAGAAATTGTTTCCCGGTAGAGATCTTTCGTATTTCAAACGTGGGTGTATTTTAAAGTCGTTAAGTAGATACCTGTCGGATAGGTATATAAAATTCCAATTTATTATAACCTATTGATATGAGGCGCCAGTGTTCTGATGTATTTTATTGTACCGAAAATTATGACACAGACGATTTTTGGAATGTTTATTTTTTGTGCCTACCTGCTTTGTGGTTAGTTTTTTTTTTTAAATGTTTGTAAATTTTACGAGATTTAGGTTTAAGTAGGTTTTAGTATTTAAGTTTTGTTGTACTGTACACAATCATATCAGACCTTTACCAAGTGTAAAGGTTTGTATTTTTTTAAATGTGTATCTTTTAAATAATAGTAGATTATGCACTTAGGGAATAAGGCAGTGTCTTATGTCGCGGGCGGCATATTGAACCCTGAGCGTAACGAGGGACTCTAAAGTTAACTCCCGAGTGTAGCGAGGGAGTTATATAGAGTCCAGAGTGAAGCGAGGGGTTCAAGCTGCCCAAGACGAAGACAGGCTTTATTCCAGTAGCGCATACTCTACTTTTCTCACCTTCTGCGGGACAAAAAGAAGACAGGGCTTGTTTTGATTTTTGCGGAAGTAAATTATCAATAATCTCTAAAACGTCTGCTTCACTTGACATTTTTTATCAACATGAATATTGCAATTAAAGTTTTAGTAAATTTTATTGGAATATTCATGTTGATAAAAAATGTCATGTGAAGCATAATAATCTTTTTCATCCCACCATCTCGGAAAGAGTATTTTTACTCATCGATATCCGAGTGTAAAAGCCGTTTTTATCCACTAGAGGATAAAGTAAATTTGAATTTAGACCATTGTGTGCACTAAGTTTGTGAATTCAAAACATCATTAAACCTATTTACTTTTACCTCCATGGTGCCGAATTTATCATACTACCCTTTTTAATTTGTCAAAAACTTAGACTCGGAACCTTCTTGGTGTATTACTATTTTATTAATTTGCTTTACGCGCGCCATTTTCTTTCACGTCATATTGTTAAAACCTTAGGTTAAAAACAAGAAACTTGAAAACAAGTGAAAATCCTAAAATGAGTGCATGATTCTAGCGACGAGGATGTTTATTTGACGCCAACAGAATTGACTGAAACTGTTGAAAATGCGCAAAAGTATCTTGTGATTGTAAGTGTTTTTTTTTTGCATTAAGTCATTTCCTGGCTGATGTGGGATGAAAAGTGACGTGTTGCACTCGAGTGCAAAGATTTTTCACCTCGTGCTCTTTTGATTCCCTCGCTAATTTCCAATTTTTCACTCACTACGCTCGTGATTAAATTTTGGAATCCTTCGCTTGCTCGGCCATCAAAACTGAGCACGCGGTAAAAAAGCAACTTTGCACTCTTGTATAACAAATAACTATTGTTTCACACTCTTTGTACAAACGCACCTTCTTTTTTTTTGAGTTCTACTTATGTTGGCCAGGTTCATTTTCGAACAAACCTCTTTACAATGCCATATGTGCATTTTTAACTTAGAGTTTTCCACGAGTCTCCACACGAATTTGACGTTCCAAATTCAAATCACTTTAATCCCTATGGAGTTTCATACAACTTTACCTATATCCCTAGAGAGACAATGCTTTACTTTACGTTGAGTTCGCATGTTAGGTATATGTAATTGAACATTGTCGAGCAGGTGGTGTGAAAAATACTAAACACTATTGACTAATTGTTCTAGAAAATTTTAAAAACTTACAACTGGCCAAAGCCCGTACCTACTCCAGAACTAATTTAAACTTAATCAAGAGCAAGATTATGTCAGAATCTCGATTTTGTTAAGTTCTAGAAAAGCTTAGTTTGCAGTGGCTTATTAAGCCCTTGGAAGTGCACCTTTAGTTAAAAACGTAGAATGCAAACTGTAGGTAGAGTTGCAGGCAAAGCATTTTCTTCGAATGGGCGATTAAGATTAGGTGCTTGGCTACAAATTTTTGAAAATAAAATTTATCGGCAATATTATAATGGTAATAAAAAAAGGTCGTTTGTCGCGTCGCGTGTTAGACGCATATCAAAACAACATTGTTCACAATATTTGGATACAATGCTAATGTATTATAAATATTTGGACGACTTTTATGTTTTAATTCGATATTACTTTTGCTTTACATTTTTGATATGGAATGTTGGCGCCAGTGGGTTATTTTTTTTCGATGTTGGCGCCATTGAACTATTTTTCAAATTGTGATCGCATTCTTTCGACTCGGTTCGTAGGTTTTGATTTTTTAAATCCTGGTTGTTGATATTTGTAGTAAGTATATTATTATTTGATCGAGTTTGAAATTGAGATAGAGCATGCGTGTTGACTCGTGAAGAACAACAGAGACAGAAAGTCGATTTCAATTAGTTCCATAAAATTCCACCAATCTCCATTCCAAATTGTGCGCTAGTATTGAATTCAAGGGTACCAAATGACCAAGGAATCTAGTAGGTAGGTACTCTCTGACGACAAATGACACTGAATCCTGAATTAGGATTGGAGTAGAGCGTCAAGACTAGCCACACAGAACTGACAAACCGTTGGGGTAGGTATAAAGGTTCTCGAGTAGCACCTAGCAACAGAAATACATCATTTGTGAAAATTTCAACTGTCTAACTATCACGGTTCATGAGATACAGCCTGGTGACAGACAGACGGGCGGATGGACAAACGGACGGACGGACGGATGGACGGACGGACAGCGGAGCCTGACCCGTCCATACCGTCCGTTAGAGGGTATGGACGGGGGCGTTTTACCCTTTGGGTACGGAACCCTCAAAACAGACTAGCCAATTATTTAAAGTGCACTGACAAGGACTAAGATATACACGCATCAGCTCTCAGAGCTGCTATACATCAAAATAAATATAAATTATGGAAAAATAAGTTATTTAATAAGATTACGTACTTATGTGTTTTTTCCTCGTTCTGAATTCAAGCCAGGGCCTTTTAACTGATAACCTTTATCATCGAACTATGTCATCCCAGTTTGTAATGTTTTTATGTTTAGGTGATAATATACCTACCACGACGACTGTGAAACATTTCAAACTCACTCTATCTACTCTCAATACAGTCTTTGCCACAGATCACGTGTGAACTCTTTCTCATACTGTGGTTTTTGTGGATAGTTTTCTTTTCCCAAATTAATATCTGCGGTGAAGACTCATTTTGATTTTTGGTAAACAACTCGGTTTCCGACTCCTTGGAGACTATGAGTGTGAGCATAGAGTGGATTGAAAAATCACCAGTTATTACAACTTTAATTTTGTTTGTAGAGCCGGTAACGCAACCAAGACTCACGAATAATAGCCCCAGTACGCCACCCAATAAAAAAGATTAATACGTACATATCTGAATTTTTGTCAGTGCTTCATTTTTTCTACCAGCTTTCTATGGCAAATGTCGAAAGTGCTGCTTTCTGGCGGTAGCACGCGTAAAGTGAGTCGAATTCGTGATTAAGTATCTTCTTTTTTAACAAATGACGCTACCATTAAATTAGTATAACGCCGTAACTCACGAAAGTACAAAATAATGACGCATCTAATACTATGACTCTATCTATGTTCGACTAAGTTCTTGTCAACGAATTGAGCTAAAATTTTGCATAGATACCCGACAACTGCTGGGGAATAAACAAGAAACGGACGACGCGCAGTGTAGGAATACCCGACACGATGGACATCATTTTAAAAATCGCTAGAAGTCCGTGGATACCTGCAGCTCTAGACTGCTCGTCGTGGCATTCTATAGAGTAGACCTATGTCCAGCATTGTAGGTACTTCTACAAGGTAATGATGATGACGACTCGTCAATTTCCGATGAAAATACGATAATACTATAAATAAAATAAAGTAAATAAATAAACACTGGACATTTCGCACAACATTATGTAGACCCAAGCAAGCAAAGCTTGTGTTATTGGGCACTAGATAACTGATATAATACTTAATACAATACATTTACATAGATAGATAGTTTTTTTATTATACATAGAAAATACCCAGAACACCCTGAACAAACATCTGCAGATCGCACAAATATTTGTTCGGAGGTGGGAATCTAGCCCGCAACCTCCTGCGTCGCCACTATGGTGACAGCGAGCTGATCTGATGATGGGCGGACTCCTCGCTGCTTTATAGTGCTTGGGCCAATGAACTCGATTGTTTGGGTACATTTTAATAAGCTGTTTGGCTTGATTATTAAAAGGTATCATTCTTTTATAAAAGTGTGTTTTGAAATATAATTTAAAACTTATTCGCGGTATTTTTTGAGTTCAAGATGAGTTTGAGTCGTATTTAATATATTCAGTATATATTTTTTGTGTAGTGTCTGTTCCGAACGACCGACGTAGCGCTAGATTTAAGTTAGAAAATAGAATTAAATTAAAATAGATTTAAAAACTAATAGTAGGGGTAGGGAATAAATATTAATCCGATCAGTCGTTTCACTACCCAAATAGATAAAAATACATAGATAGAATAGTAAACACAAATAAACATTGGTCTGTTCCTTCGTTTTATTACCCTGAACATACAAAGGTACTTAGGTAGGTCCCTATACAGATCGACAGGCTGCCCGGCAGAAGTATTGTCCATGGAAAATAGCCACAATAGTGTTTTCCATGGACAATAGCCACCAAATAGAATAGAAAGGCCCTGTAACACATAGGTAGAAAAAAAGGTAATAAAAACCTCGAATAGTCTAAAAGGTACCTTTGTTTAATATAGAAAAATCGTATGGGTACAAAATAGGGTAAATGTATGTATATAGAAAAATAGGTAAAACATACATGTACAAACAGGCAAAATTGTATAAATTTGTAAATAAATCGCGCTTATTCAGTCACCCGCTAGGGGAAGGATCGACCGCAATATAAGTATTCGTCAATTTCAGTCAGTCGACACAGTCTATTTTTACACCTCGCGTTATTCGGTCCTCCCCCGCGCTCCAACTGAAGAAGCCTCAAGAAGTAACAAGGCTTTCTTTCACACCCCCCGGAAGGCATCCCCAGGCAGGCAGGCGGCACAGGAACAGGCGCCCCACATCGAAGATCTCAAAGCGACCGTCCTCGCTCTTCGCTCTACAGATTCCGGCGCAACAGTACGCTTCAGGACGCCGGTCGGAACCGGGACCATCGAACACATTATAGCATACAGTCCACGAGGTCCGTCACACACAGCCTGGTTCCGGCTGAGCCGCGTCCCGTACATCGTGGTCCTTCGAGCCGGATTAGAAGAACAGAGGATGGTCGTAACAAGATCACAGAACGGCGAGACTACCCCCACGGAATCCAGGGGGTCGGTCGCCCAACCACCAGCGCCGCCTGCCGCAACCATGTCTTCCGGGACACCCGCACACTCAGCGTCCCGCATCACGTCCGCACCACACGCCGAGGACACCGAGTCCCGTGTTCCGTTCACGTCCCACGCCGCGGAACCCTCGTTCCGTGCCGCGCAGTCCGCGTCCCGCGCCGTCCCCACGCCCGTGAGCGTGCCTAACTCGGCGACCGCAGCCGAGTCGTCGCGTACCGCACGCGCACCGAACACCACAGCCGGGGACGCGCCGCCCACGTACGCATGCACAAGCGCATGCGCATCATCAGACGGGACCAGCAACTTGACGGAGAACACACCGGCAACTTCGAGCGAAGACACGTCCGAGAACACAGCAAAAGGCGCCAGCATCAGAACGGCCCGACCGTCCAGAACGTCCAAGAAGTCCAAGGCTAAATCCAAGAAGGAGAAAATACTGAAAGCCGAATTGGACCTCCTTCGGATCCGGGAACAGCTGGCCGCCGCCGAACTGAAGAGGCTGCAAGAAGAATCGGACTCGGACGACGACCTCGACACCATCGCCAGCGGACCTGATGACGCCTCCAGAGTCGAAAACTGGGTGTTGAACAGCACGACGGTGCTCGCCATCGCCAACGAGCCACACGAAGCAGCGGAGCCGAATCACGTTCCGACATTGGAACCATCGCGAGCCGCCCCCTCCGCACAGCCGACGGAGGAGCGGACACAGAAGACGGGAGCCCCAGCGGCTCCACTCGCCCCACCGGTTGCAATCCCTGCCACAGCCGCCGAAATAGTACAGGGATGGCCAGCGACCACAGGAGTGAATGGAGCGACGCACAACACAAATAGTACCCCGGATTGCAGTGATAAAAATAGGAAAAACCCTTTGGATTGCAGTGTTAATAGGAACAACCCATTGGATTGCAGTGTTTTGGATTGCAGTGATAACCCTAAGGGTTGGAATGGAACGGGAGTACCGGTTACACAAAGGTATGAGAGTGCAATTTATAATAGTGAAGCTTTACAGTCTGGTACTTCATACCCCGGTGCTCCCACACCGGCGGGAGTCATAGCGAAGCCCGAGCAACGTACAGAGATGTCAAAGCTTGCTTCAGCTATAGCGCAAGCTATACGCGCCGGGACACAATCGACTCCTCGCCGGTTCATAGAGCTTCCATTTTATAGTGGCGCATACCAAGAATGGTTAGCGTTCAAAGCGGCGTACGTAGAGTCAGTCACGACGTACACAGAAACAGAGAACGTCGCTCGCTTAAGAAGATGCCTGAAAGGCAAGGCCAGAGAGGCCGTAGATAGTCTGCTTATTTATAATGTTAAGTCAGAAGAAATAATGAAGGCGCTAGAGATACGCTTCGGGCGACCAGACTCGATAGCGCTCGCCGAGCTAGAACGACTGCGAGGTTTAGCTCGGCCGACGGACGCCCCGAGGGAGCTCTGCGTCTTCGCTAGCAGAGTAGCTAACGTCGTAGCTACGCTTCAAGCATTACAGAAAGTGTATTATCTCTTTAATCCAGAAATAACTAAACTTACAATAGAAAAGCTGACGCCTGCGTTGAAATATAGATGGTTCGACTTTGCATCAGAACAGTCGCCGGACGAGCCTGACTTAGTCAAGCTGGCTCGTTTCCTTGACAGAGAGGCGAACATATGCAGTCCTTACGCGCAGCCTGAAACAGATAGAGCAATAGAGACGACGGGATCGGGAAGGAACAATAGAAATAGAACCTTCACGGTGAATAGTGATAGAACAGAACCCAAGCTCACCGTGAAAGCCACTTGCCCGATCTGCGAAGTAAATTCCCACGCACTAATCGAATGCAGAAAATTCATGAATGCTGAATGCAACGACAGGTGGGACATTGCAAAGAAACATAGATTATGCTTCAAGTGTTTGAGATTCCGAGCAAGAAAACACACTTGCAAACAGAAACAGTGCGAGCAAGATGGATGCAAATACACGCATCACAAACTCTTGCATTTCCGTCGTGAGAATCGAGAAAAAGCGGATACGTCAACAGAATCGATAACTTCAACTTGGGTCCCGAACAGCAGAAGAACATTTTTGAAGATTATACCCGTAACAGCTACAGGTCCCAAAGGAGAAATAAACACGTATGCCTTACTTGACGACGGATCTACAGTCACCCTCGTAGATGAAGATGTAGCTTCAGCGATTGGAGCGCGAGGACCGAGAGACCCTCTACGCATAGAGGCAATAGCGAACACGAAAGTTCAAGAAATACAGTCGAAAAGAATATCGCTCACGCTACGAGGGGCCAACGATCAGGTGGTACAAGCACGCACCATAAAGGGACTGAAGCTTTCTCCACAGACTGTTAGTTATGAAGACATCAAGGGATGTGACCATCTGATAGATCTAGAACAATACATCGTACATCCTAATGCCAAACCAAGAATTTTGATAGGACAGGATAACTGGCAGTTACTTGTGGCAAGCGCCATGAGAACCGGATCAACGTCACAACCGGTGGCATCTCTCACTCCTTTAGGATGGGTACTTCACGGATCGCGAACAAGAGGACTCGGACAGCAAGTACACTATACGAACACCGTGAAAACAGATGACAACATGGACGAAGAGTTACGCCGTTACTTCGCCACCGAATCACTCATGATCACGCCGAAACGTCCTAAGAGCGACCCTGAAGAACAAGCCCTCAAGATCCTACAGACCGGAACCCAACAGCGAGCCGATGGCTATTACGAAACGGTTCTACTGTGGAAGGATGAGAAAATAGAAATGCCAAATAACTATCAAAACGCCTTGACACGACTAACAAGCACTGAGAAGAAAATTGATAAAAGCGAGCTTGTTAAGGAAAAGTACGTACAGCAGATGGAAAACTTAACAGAAAAAGGATATGCAGAGAAAGCACCCTTACAGAAAACAGCCAATAGAACATGGTACTTACCGCACTTTGCCGTGGTAAATCCGATGAAGCCTGAGAAGCTCCGTGTGGTTCATGACGCCGCAGCGAAAACAAGAGGTACTTCGCTGAACGACCAACTGCTAACAGGGCCTGATCTTCTTCAATCGCTACCTGGTGTCTTGATGCGCTTCAGACAACACCGAATAGCAGTTTCAGCCGATATTGCTGAAATGTTTATGCAGGTGAAGATAGTAGAAAAAGACAGAGACGCGCTCCGATACCTATGGAGAAGTGATCACCGCGATAGTACACAGCCAGTTGAATACCGAATGACGTCACTAATATTCGGAGCGACTTCATCACCTGCGACAGCAATATTCGTGAAAAATCTGAACGCAAGTAAACATGAACAGAAATACCCGGAAGCAGCCAAGGCTATAGTGTCCAACCATTATATGGACGATTACCTACAGAGTTTTCAGTCCATTGAAGAGGCAATAAAAACTGCGAAAGAGGTGAAACAGATCCACGCCGAAGCCCACTTCAACCTACGACAATGGACTTCCAACAGCACACAAGTATTGGAGGCAATCGAACCAGGGCAGTCGCAGACAGCGCGGCAGCTAGACGATGGATCAAAAGCCGAAAGAATCCTGGGACTCATGTGGAATCCAACCTCGGATGAACTAGCGTTCAATTTAGATATGGCCCGTCTTCCTCAGCACCTATTGAAGAAAGGTAACCCGACAAAAAGGGAAATGTTGAAAATAGTAATGTCACTTTTCGATCCTCTAGGTTTTGCATCACCAGTAACGACGCGTGCGAAACAGATCTTGCAAGAGGTATGGAGACGTGGCACCGGATGGGACGAGCCGATCCCGGCAGACCTAACTCCCCAATGGATAGATTGGATGAACCATCTCGAGGCCCTAAAAAAGGTTGGAATCCCCAGGTGCTACGAGAGCTTGAGCGACGCGACGAGATTAGAGCTGCATACTTTCACCGACGCATCAGAGTCCGCCTACGCAGCAGTGCTCTACTGGCGAGTAATAAGGCCGGATGGAAGCATTGCCACATCGCTCATCTCAGCCAAAGCGCGAGTCGCACCATTAAAGGTTCTATCGATCCCTAGATTGGAGCTACAGGCAGCGGTAATGGGAAGCCGCATGGCAGAAGCCGCGATAGAAGAGCACGACATGAAGCCGCATGAAAAGTTCTTCTGGACAGACAGCCGTACTGTTCTCACATGGTTAAAAACAGGTGCGAGATCGTATAAACCCTTTGTAGCGCATCGGATTGCCGCCATTGAAGAGAACAGCAACCTCAAGGAGTGGCGCTGGGTGCCGACCAAGATGAACGTCGCGGATGACGCCACCCGCGACGTACCAGCCGACCTAAACCGTGACCATCGGTGGTTTTGTGGGCCCGAGTTTCTTCGTGCTGACTCGTCAACATGGCCGATAGACTCGCCCGCTCTGATCCCGACTACAGGCGAGGAACGAGTGCAGACTGCCACGGAAGCGACCTCGAAGACCTCACTTTCATCAGCACTGCCAGATCCGGAAAGATTCTCGAAGTACGAAAGGCTGCTGAGAACCACAGGTAGAGTTCTACAATTTATAGAGAACCTCCGACGGAAAACAGAAAGGGTTGAAGTAAAACGGACAAGACGGAACAAAGAAACGGATCCAGATTGGCGTAACAAAACGCCAAAGTTCGTCACCCACAAACAGAAAATTCTCCGACAAACCGTTGATAAATATCAAAGGCTAGAACCGACAATGTTACGCCGAGCAGAAGACTTACTGGTGAGAGCAAGTCAAGAAGACACTTTCAGTCAAGACGTGAAGGCGCTGTCTGATGGAAAAGAGATCGCGAACAACAGCAGACTTCGTCCGCTAGCCGTTGAGTTGAAGAACGGAATAATCACCCTAAAGTCCAGAATAGGGGCGGCGACAGGCATAACCGAACGGCAGAGATCGCCTGCCGTACTAGACGGCAACACTGTGTTCGTAAAGTTATATATTGATAAAATCCACAGAAACTTGCATCACGCCGGAGTAGAAACCACCATCAACGAGTGCCGACAGCACTTCTGGATCCTGCGCCTTCGCCCGGTGGTCCGTATGACCATCCACCGGTGCCTGGCCTGCAGGATCCGGAAGACACCAGCCCCGCAGCCGCCGACGGGTAACCACCCATCGACCCGTCTGGCGCATCACAGCCGGCCGTTCTCGTACACGGGGGTCGACTACTTCGGACCGATCACCGTCACCGTCGGACGTACTGCGCCCAAGCGGTACGTCGCCCTGTTCACCTGCCTGACCACCCGGGCAGTCCACCTCGAGCTCGCGTCGGACCTATCTGCGGGAGCCGCCGTGATGGCCTTGCGACGCATGATAGCGCGCCGCGGCTGTCCCACCGAGATATGGTCCGACAACGGGACCAACCTCCGGGGAGCAGACAAGGAGCTCCGGGAGGCAATCGACTCGAGCACCGCAGACGAGGCGACCGCCAGAGGGATATCCTGGCGCTACATCCCACCTGGAGCGCCCTTCATGGGGGGCGCCTGGGAACGCCTGGTGCGCAGCGTAAAGACGGCGCTCGCCACCACGCTACACGAGCGTCATCCTCAAGAAGAAGTCCTGCGAACCCTGCTCGCAGAAGTCGAATTCACTGTGAACAGCCGCCCACTGACCCACGTCTCGGTGGATCCAGACGACCCCGAAGCCCTGACGCCGAACCACTTCCTGTTGCTGGGGCCGGCGCTGACCCCACAGCTCGGCCCCTTCACCGATGCCGACCTCGTCACGAAGTCGCGCTGGCGAGCATCGCAGCGCCTCGCCGACCTCTTCTGGGCCCGGTGGCTCAGGGAATACCTCCCTGAGCTACAACAGCGCCGTGACCCGCATGGCAGGGGTCCCCCAATCACTAAGGGGGACGTCGTGCTGATCGCCGACCCGAACCTGCCCCGCAACGTCTGGCCCAGGGGGCTCATCACCTCCACGTATCCCGGAGTGGATGGCATAGTACGCGCCGTCGACGTCCTCACCAAAGGGGGCATCCTGCGAAGACCGACCAAGAAGCTGATCCTGCTACAACCGAGCCAGTCGTCCTACACTTCGGGAGTTCCAGCGACGCGTCACTGAACGGCGGGAGGATGTTCCGAACGACCGACGTAGCGCTAGATTTAAGTTAGAAAATAGAATTAAATTAAAATAGATTTAAAAACTAATAGTAGGGGTAGGGAATAAATATTAATCCGATCAGTCGTTTCACTACCCAAATAGATAAAAATACATAGATAGAATAGTAAACACAAATAAACATTGGTCTGTTCCTTCGTTTTATTACCCTGAACATACAAAGGTACTTAGGTAGGTCCCTATACAGATCGACAGGCTGCCCGGCAGAAGTATTGTCCATGGAAAATAGCCACAATAGTGTTTTCCATGGACAATAGCCACCAAATAGAATAGAAAGGCCCTGTAACACATAGGTAGAAAAAAAGGTAATAAAAACCTCGAATAGTCTAAAAGGTACCTTTGTTTAATATAGAAAAATCGTATGGGTACAAAATAGGGTAAATGTATGTATATAGAAAAATAGGTAAAACATACATGTACAAACAGGCAAAATTGTATAAATTTGTAAATAAATCGCGCTTATTCAGTCACCCGCTAGGGGAAGGATCGACCGCAATATAAGTATTCGTCAATTTCAGTCAGTCGACAGTCTATTTTTACACCTCGCGTTATTCGGTCCTCCCCCGCGCTCCAACTGAAGAAGCCTCAAGAAGTAACAAGGCTTTCTTTCACACCCCCCGGAAGGCATCCCCAGGCAGGCAGGCGGCACAGGAACAGGCGCCCCACATCGAAGATCTCAAAGCGACCGTCCTCGCTCTTCGCTCTACAGATTCCGGCGCAACAGTACGCTTCAGGACGCCGGTCGGAACCGGGACCATCGAACACATTATAGCATACAGTCCACGAGGTCCGTCACACACAGCCTGGTTCCGGCTGAGCCGCGTCCCGTACAGTGTCGACTTATTCTAATATCCTGCCACGTGCTTAAATAGATCCGCACTAAAAACAAAATTAACACCCGGAGCCGTACTTACCTTGTTATCAAAACTGGCTTTGATAGGTCATAAATCCCATTTTGTTACTGATAATGAAAGAAAAATTCATCAAGTTAACGATCAAAAATTAGCATTTTTAGTGACGCAGATACAGCCTTGGTTCCGGTACGAACATCTTGTACTGATTAATATACTAACTGATCCATTCTTCTTCAAATTATCTTCGGATGAGTAAATAAACTGTTAGTCTAGGACCCAAAACTACGAATTCTGGCTACAAGGATAGATATCTAAATGATTCAACGAAAGTAATGTATATTCAACATTTCAAGCTTTTACTATTTTTTAAAACACCGAAATGAAGCGACAATAGTAATTGCTGGACCAGACACCAGCGCAACATACCTAATTTACACTTTAAATACTAAGAAGTGCATACATAATAATATAAAATACATATAAAAAGTCCCTAATCACAAAAGATGAGAAAATCCCAAAGGTGTCTAACCAATGATTAAATAGGTATTCTTACTACGAAAGTCACGGCGTCACCATCACGGAACTACACGAAATTCATAAAAAAAAGGTTTGTTTACATCAAAATGATGAATCAGTCATGTAAATACCATCACATTCCATTGAACGACCTTACTAAGGCCGCCTACACACGGCGCGACAATAGCGATAGTACAAAGTGGGTGCTAATTTTAAAGTCATTGAACTCAGCCTTTTTTATGATTTTTCAATGCTGTTGTACAAGTTTTGATACAGGAAATCTTATTGTTATATTTTAGAAATTCAAAAAATGTATTTGTCATTGGTAGCAATTCTGTGCAGTATTAACTAAATTTAATGTGTGCTAAATTTGTTGCGTGCCCTTTCCAATAGACTGAAATAAAAGGTACCGCGATAATTTTTAACTCAATTTAAATTTAGAGAATGATGCACAGATGATCATGGTTATTCTACCCAATCAAATAATTGAATAGCATAATAATATATATTATTATAAGAGACTAAATATTCGCAGGCTTTATAACATAAGTCCCCATATAGCAGAAGTTATACTTCTTTTTAATAAAATATAGCTAGAAGTACAAATATATTAAAATCATTATCTTCCAATACCATATTATTAGCTATTTATTGAACTCAAGTTCAAGAGTGATGTGTCCCGTGGCTTGCCCCCTGATAACATTATCCTCCATATGTTAACGTTCAAACGCGACATTGCCCTAATGAACTATCAATCGTTATCACTAAGTCGCAAGTGTGCAAGACGCCAGATTTGAATAAAAACGAGACGCTCGCGCTCCACCGGTCAGTCGAGTCACAAAACTCAACGTCTAAAGCTAAGTGGAAACCTTGAATTCTAACGTGAACTTTTTAATCTACAAAAATGGTGCTAAAAATGATGATTCTCGCCCTATTTGTTGGATCAGCGTGCGCTGCTGTTTGGATCGGAAAATTACCAACAAAACCTAAAGAATTTGGTAAGTACCATTGTAGCTACTTACTACTTGTACCTAATAGGGCATGTAAAAACCGGGTTGTTTTAAAAAACCGGTTTTCTCGGTTTTTATGTTTCAAAAACCGGTTAAACCGGTTAATCGGTTATTTTTAGAGTTTTTTATATAGGTGTCTTGGGATAAGATAAAACCGTAAATTTTAATAAAAATTAACTTATTATTTGAATAAGGATGCACCAATTAAATTAGCTTGTAAAATTTTAAAGTATTGTAATGTGCAGAACTCACTCTTACTCGAATAAAGTAACAAAATTCAACAACATGATAAATCAGTCCTAATAGTTAGTTACTAAGTGTAATTTACTTATTTATTTGGTAGTATTAAAACTGTCTCTCTTCAGGTTATAGAGTATTTATTATATTAAATATGTTCTTTATATATATTTAAAAGAAATTAAATTTCACTTCATGAGAAAACTATAAAAATCAACAAAATAGTTTTTTTTTATGTTATGGCTCGACAAACTGGTATATGGCCCACCTGATGGTAAGCGGTTACCGTCGCCTATTGACATCTGCAACACCCGAGGCATTGCCAATGCGTTGCCTGCCTTGGAGGACCCTTTTTACATTTTTTTTGAAGCTATGCATGTTATAGTTTAGCGGAAAAACCTCAGAAGGGAGCCCATTCCACAATTTCCACGTATGTGGGAGAAAAGATCTTGTAAAGCGAGCTGTATGAGATACCCACACATCGATGATATGTGGATGAGCTCCCAATCGATGTCGAGAGGTGCGATGATAGAACCTGGAAGCGGGTATATGATCAAATAGTTCCTCAGAGCACTCCCCATTATAGAGTCGATAGAATACACAGAGCGAGCCGATATCTCGGCGCAGGCTCAGTGGCAGTCTAGTGTACCTACTGGTGAGCTTGAGGTCATTGAAGATTCTAACAGCTCTTCTTTGTAGGGAGTCAAAGCGAAGCAGCTGGTACTTGGGGGCCCCGTGCCATAGATGAGAGCAGTATTCCATGTGTGGCAGAACTTGTGCTTTGTATATTTGTATTTGTAAAGCGCTGAGTTGGCGTGAAATACTGTTTTGCACGATTAAGCACTCGCAAGTGTTTTAGACTTAGTTTTGCCTTTACTCCTAAGTGACTCCCATATTGAACCTCGTTAGAAATTTCAACTCCCAGAATCCCAATGCTCGCGGAGGTGGAAAGAGGAATGCCCTGAAACTGCGGCGCGATGGTAAATGGGGCTTTTTTTGCGCTAAATGCGCGCACTTGTGTCTTAGTGGCATTGAAAGTAACCAGATTTTGGATACCCCAATCTGATACGAGCTCTAAGGAGCTTTCCACTTCAGACACAAGCGCTGACCTATTTTCATCCACTTCGGCACGAGAGGCGTTTGCACGGCCAGAGTAGAGGGTATCACCAGTGCTGTCATCGGTATAACAATGGAGACCGCTAATTTGTAGCATATCATTGATGTGAATGATGAAAAGCGTGGGTGATAACACTGACCCTTGGGGAACGCCAGCGTTGATGGGCATGGAGTCCAAGCAGGATCCATCAACTACGGATTTAATGCACTGCCCGGAAAGAAAACTGGCGACCCAATTACATAAGCCCTCGGGAAGGCCATATGATGAAAGCTTCGATAGAAGCGCCCTGTGCCACACACGATCGAATGCCTTTGCGATGTCCAAACTTACTGCCAAAGCCTCTCCTCTACTCTCAATGGCTTCTGCCCAACGGTGAGTAAGGTAGACTAGAAGATCACCAGCTGATCAGCAGCTGATCGCCCATGACGGAAACCGTATTGCCGATCACTGGTCAGCTGGTGTTCCTCCAGATAACCAAGAAGCCGAGTGTTGATCACTCGCTCCATCACCTTGCAGAGTAGGGAGGTTATCGCTATAGGCCTGTAATTGGACGGTTCGGTACGATCCCCTTTTTTAGGGATAGGGTGGACATGGGCTACCTTCCATGAAGATGGCACCCCCGTGGTATAAGAGAGGTCGAAGAGGTGCGACAAAACGGAACACAGCTCGGGAGCACATTATTTGAGCACAATAGCCGGGATACTGTCAGGCCCACTCGACTTTCTCCCGTTTAGGGATAGGTATCTTTAAACATTAAAATAATTTAGTCTTATATTAAAACTCTCTCTCTCTTACTCAAGTAAAGTTTAAAACATTCGGTAATATTCAACTCACTCATACTCAAATAGAGTAGTTAACTATAATCAACAAGATAAGTAGTTAGTCTAAAATATTATCATTAATCAGTCCTAAAAGTTACTAAGTCTAATTCACTTTTTTGGTATAATTAACAATTTGCCAGTTCGAACGCTGCCTTCGCTTTCTTGCTCTGCTTGTTTAATAGTAGGTAATAGCTTATTTACACTACGATATTCACTAACGACGTTTTATGCGGTCCAATGATAAAGTTTTCTGAGAAGTGTTTGTCTGTATTTTTGCAATTTTAACGTATTATATTGTAATATAATTAGATGGATTAAAATGGTCGTTCTAAATAAAGTCTTAAAGGCGTAGTTTGAAATGAATTTGTGACTTATTACTCATAAAAAAAAACCGAAAACCCGGTTATTTTCTAAGAAAAAACCGGTAAAAAACCGACCTAAAATCAGTCGGTTAATCGGTTTTTCGGTTAATCGGTTAACCGGTTTACATGCCCTAGTACCTAAGTACTGCAGGGATGCAGGGACTAGGAAATTCCAATAGACTTTAAGAGCTGACTGTATACTAGAACAAATCTATGACGAGTTTACCCTTAGAATATTGAATTTATTTGATATGTGATGAATTTACCCTATTATCTCTAACCCAGGAAACGATATCTGCCAGCCTTAGTTGGAATAATCTGAGATCTCATAAACCGATTTCACTCGCGTAGTAGATACCAAGTAGTAACCAATTTGCTTTGCCGTCTGTCAAACAATTTTATTGGTAAACTTGACACACGCTTGACGTTCGAAAATTATCCTTGTGGTAACAGATTATGTTACAATTTATTTTGACGAAATGGAATCGTAAGGCATTTTTAGCTTAGACGCACTCTACCTTAGTATCTACGTAAACTTCTTCGCTGTAACCTATCCACTTACATGCCTCTCTCAATCTAAGTAGGACTATTTATCCCCTTGAAAGGTCAAATCAAACTTTTTTTGTTTTCTTTAGTCTTGCCTTAGCATAATCTGGTTGTATGGAAGAAATCGTTTCACTGACAAGATTTCCTTATTAAAATCATGATATATTGTAATTATTTATACATCGTGTGGCATTAAAGTTACTTTGTATTGCTTGTTATTATGATAAGGTTCAAATCATGATCTATATAATATTATACCTATCTACATATAATAATAATAATATAAATAACTTGTGATCTCTGATCTCTATAGTAGATAGAACGTAGGAACATCTCAACTAATCAAATTGCCTAACCACAAGCACTACGTGGTTTTGTGAATGTTATTGTAGTTTTGAAACCACAGAACTTTATAGTTCATCAAGTATATCAAGTTTTCAACCAATAACATAAATGACAACAACTATTACCTACTCTTCATCATCATCATCATCAGCACCATCAGCACGTATGAAGACATAGCCCATCCATGCCACGACGACCAATCTTGAGCCGTCTCCATCGACTTCCTATAAGACCTTCATATTGTATTTGTTCCATGGAGAAGCTATGGGCTTTCTTACAATGCGTCCTCCAGTTTGGGAACTTGAGAACCTTTATTCCCCAACAATCCAATGATTCTGCCATGAACCATGAAGTAACATAAAAATCTTTGAATCATCATCAGCCTGTTTACGTCCACCGCTAGACGAGGCCTTCCCCGTAGAATGCAATGGATTGGCCGTAATCACCATACGCTTGACAGGCGGATTGATGGTCGCAGGTGGATGCTGCTGCTCATCCTCTGGTCTCATCTTAGTCGGCTTTTAGAATAGAATAGAATAGAAAAAGTTTTATTTGCAACAACAACACAGATTTAACAAATCAAATTAAAAAATAAGACCGTGTAAAAAAATAAATAAAAATAAATTAATATTTTACGAAATCCACGGGGAGAAACGAAAGGATCTATTTTTATGCCGGTCACACCACGACACTTATAATAATAGGTAGGAAGACAGGTGTAAAAAGTAACTCTAATCAGTTGTAATAAAGTACACTGAACTTCAGCAAAATCAATTTCAACCACTTATAGAATGAATGTAAAAAGGTTATAAATATATGCAGATCCGAAATTTCGAAAAGCTTAAACGAGATTAAACCGCAACAAGTGAAATTTTACCAACTCCGAGGTCGGAATGCTAACACTGTGCTCGGTTAGACAATTAACATCTCGCAAACAAGGAAACGAGTCTTTTCGAAGAAAATCTCTTCTTATATTCGAGTGATGGAACTGTCAGGTGTTCCAACAAGCGGTAAGTCCACGCTGTCCATTACAGCTGGGATACTTCGTAAGTCACGTCCATAGGACGTGTCCGAGTTCGCGTTGTGCGTTTTGCGTATTTTGCAAAAAATTAACACGGATGTATGGTGTAGTTTAACACGGATTTTGTATTGATGAGACGAGACACTGATGAGCGCCCCCTGGCGTATACGTTGTGAACCTTAATTTGCATACAAAAATCCGTGTTACACTACACCATATGTCCGTGTTAATTGCCTCTTAAAACGTAAAACGTACGGCCTTTGAGGATTCTACACGGGTTGTTGTACAAAAATTGAGATTTTCTAGGTGTCCGGTAGGGGCGTTTTTCAGTGTTTGCAAACAAAAATACGTGAGTATACAGCACATGGTTGTGTAGTTGCTTGTTCTTTGCTAGATTAGGCCCTTTTTTCACATCAGATGTGAGATTTTTCCATAAATCTTAAATAACTACATTATTTACTTTGACATTTTTTTGTCCATATCACTTTATTGAAAGGTTTTTGGGAATTATTATCATCTTCTATTTCTCACGTTTGAAACCGAGGATCTTGACAAACTATTTTTTTACAATTAAAAAATCATGCAGGTATCTAAATTTTAATATTATAATAGCGGAAGTCGGTTTTTCCAGTTGAATATCGTTTTTTAACCACATTGGGATAGGTATTTTGTTTCTTTTACCAGCACTTCATGTGCTAGAAGCACCTGCAAATACTCAATTATGCGTCTTATGACAGATTGCTACATATTCAAGAAACCAATCAAATCTTAACAAAGTAAATTAAAATTCAGGTTGCAGAGTTGCAAAGTCGTTCATCGAACGAGGCCCAGCGCAAAATAAAATTAACGGGTACCACGGAATCAACAACCAATTCAATTATTGAAATCTTGTGTCTCTCGCATTTTAAAAAGGTGCGGATGTTTTTAATTAACTTTCCAATAGCTTGGTTTTACCCGAACCTACTTAATTTGGGAATCCCATAATATCTAGAGCTTTCTTTTTACCCGCGACGACAGAAGCCGATAAATGTATAGCCTAAGATACTTTTAGTGTGTTTCTTTGTCTACCACCACCACACCATGCTACCATGATGGTGTACTATGGTACTAGTAATTCCTGATACCTACGACACAGGGAATCCTAGTGTGGGATCTGCCCCCCTATTCCCTAAATGAAAGTCACTCGGTGACTAACGATTGATAAGTAGAATGACTAGCAATTGCTCAAAATTATCATCAAGAATTGTCAATTGATACAGGAAAGGGACCGATTGCTCATCTCCTACAGAAAGTTTTAGTGGACGGTTTGCTAAGTCGACCATAAGCGAACAAATGATACCTAGTAATTTTACTTGTCAATCGTTAAGTCACCGAGTGACTTTCAGTTAGGGAATATGGGGAGAGGACTATGTATGTGACTGTTGGGTGTTATGTTATGTTATGTTATGTCTGTTATCATCTATCTTCCTGCCAGCATTGTTGTTTTAATATTAGTTGAAGGTCTTCTGGGCCTGCAGTCTCGACATTGATAGCGATTGCGTAGCGACCGAAATCGGTCGCTAAGTCTTACCGATGACATTTTAACGATTTTTGCTAGTCTCTACCATCGGAACTATCGATTTTTATCGGAATCGTACCGAAAACTTCCGTCAACTTTACGATTTCTGTCAATGTGGTTGCGAGGAATTTTGATAGCCCGCTAAGTGTGGTAGCGATCGCTACATTAAAATAATATTGTAAAAATGGCTGTGGTTTGTTAGTGCAGTGTACGCAGTAATGGTGGAAGCATATTTAGCGTTAGATTTGTTCATCCTCGAACATCGCTACGAAATGGTAAGGCGACGGCAAATCGCGAGAAACCGTCGCAATAGCCAAAATCCGCTTCTTTTGGAGAAGATGAGTTTCTTAGACCACAGAATCACAAAAGAGATGTTAACCCAGCTCGTAGATGAACTACGGCCATCTTTCAAAGACGAGGGCTTATTGGGCTTTCCATCGAATTTTAAGTGTGCCTTGTTTATTTTATTAAATTACCTATCGCTGATGATGTAAGCAGAAGCTTACCTATCAGTAGGGAATCATTGTGGCACATTTGCGAGTTGTTTTAACTTCACCGTTTTCTTCTTGTAGATACTAACGGTACTCCGATTTTACGCCTCTGGATGCTATCAGCTACCTGTCAGGTTGGTCTTCTGTGGGGTAGTATGAGTCAAAAATCCGTGAGTCATGTAATTTGTCAAGTAACCCTGTTAAGGAAGTACTTAAGTACATCAAATTTCCAATGACTCAAATAGAGCGGCAAACTGCTAAACAGAAATTTAGAAATGTAGGTACCTCAACCATTCCCAGACGCGATCAAAGCCATAGACTGCACACATGTAAAGATTTTGGCACCAAGGGTGCATGAAGAAGCGTATGTGAGTGGACACCATGAGGGTTATTCATTTAAGAGCCGGTATACAAAATCGCGCTCGGCAAGATTCGCCGATCGGCGGTACCTACATCTTATTCTGTGGCAATAGTTACTTGGAACATTGATACGCGATGTATTACGGCGCGTCAGTTTCGGACTAATTACTTTGATACTTTTTCCTAAGATTGATTTATTCTGAGCAAACGGCAATTATTTCACTAATAGAAAGATACCGCCTACGCTCGCGTTATGTTGAGTTTCACTCAACTCCGATACCTTTGAGGTGTTTTTGATAATATTTGGTGTGTTGATGTATGCCGTTTATTCCAATCTTTCCTACCAACAGTTCGATAATCTAACTGTTTGAACAAAATTATTCCAAACTGTTAGCTGACTAGTCGGACAGATTAGAATTTGGATTTTCGCTCAGTTTTATTCCATATAGTACTACCGCAAGTGAAATACATTGAAATCAAAAATAAAAAACTTAGATAAATGATTATCAATTTATTCTTTTATTTCATCCAGTCCAACGAAAATTCTAACTTTTACTAGTCGAAAGTAGATTTTGTACAGTAAGAATGACGAGCGCTCCTTGCGGTATTGTTGACAAACTCTGTAATACCATACAAAAAAAAATATAGAGTTTCGAGACGATATTTTTTTTTTGTATGGTATTGCAGAGTTTCCCAACGACGAGTGCTTTCTGATGATGCAGAACCATTTCGAGTACTTACCCCAAAATGTTGCCTGATGGAAATAGTTTTCGCAATTTTTTAGGGTAATTTCCAAAAAGTTGGAAAATTAAAACTCTGATGATGCAGAACCATTTCGAGTACCCCAAAATGTTGCCTCATTTTTAGGGTAATTTCCAAAAAGTTAGAAAATCAAAACTCTGATGATGCAGAACCATTTCGAGTACCCCAAAACGTTGCCTGATGGAAATAATTTTCCCCATTTTTAGGGTAATTTCCGAAAAGTTGGTAAATCAAAATTCTGATGATGCAAAACCATTTCGAGTACCTACCCTAAAATTTTGCCTGATGTAAATAATTTTCCCCCTTTTTAGGGTAATTCCACCAAAGTTGGCATATAAAAATTCTGTTTATACAGAATCGTAGCCAGTATTCTGAGGTACCCCAAAAATAAGTTTTTTTTGACTAGCCAACACCTCTAATGAGTGCTTTTCATATTCTATATTAAAATAGTAGTTTGAATTGGTTCAATAGATGACGTTGACTTAACTCTAGCTGTCAACTACCCAACTGCGGTAATCATACGAGGTTTATGTGTTTATTAATGGTTTTTAATGTACTTGAAAACTTTACTAAAATCATTCCCCTAAAAATGGGGAAATATATACATATAATGTACTTGAAAACTTTACGAAAATCATTACCCTAAAAATGGGGAAATTTTATTTGATTAGGCAACACCTCAGGATACTGGTAACAGTTCTGTATAAACAGAATTTTGATATGCCGACTTTGGTGAAATTACCCTAAAATGGGGTATTTTGTACCAGGCAGCATCTCGGGGTACTCGAAACGGTTCTGTATAGGCTGAATTTTGATTTTCCAACTTTTCGGAAACTACCCTAAAAATGGGGAAAATTATTTCCATCAGGCAACATATTGGCGTACTCGAAATGGTTCTGCATCATACAAATTTTGACTTTCCAACTTTTTGGAAATTACCCTAAAAATGGGGAAAATTATTTTCTCCATACGACACCACTGGGTACTGGAAACTGTTCCGTGAAATCAAAATTTTGATTTTCCAACCTTTTTGAAATTACCCTAAAATTGGGGAAATTTATAATGACCAAGCAACACCTCGGGGTACTCAAAACAGTTTTTTAGCATCAAAATTTTGATTTTCCAACATTTTTGAATTTTGTTTTTTATTATTCAAAAAAATGGGGAAAATCATTTTGACCAGATAATGCAAATAGGTATAAGTTAGTAAGTACCTACCTCATAAAAATTGATAATCATTTATCTTATTTTTGATTTCACTGTACCTACTTCACTTGCGGTAGTACTATATGGAACAAAACTGAGCGAAAATCCAAATTCCAATCTGTCTGTCTGTAGTCAGGCTAACAGTTTGGAAAATTTTGTCCAAACAGTTAGACTATCGAACTGTTGGTAGGAAAGATTGGAATAAATTATGTATGCTGGGAGCAACGGGGGGAGGAGGACTGCTTTTTATGAACAAGTCAAAAGTATCTAAAGGCAGCGCGCCATTTTCTGCGTCCTGACTGACTGCCTGACATATAGATATTTATTTTTTTTTATTTTTTTTTGCACAGCCTATTTATTTTGATATATTGGTTAGCTATAAAGGTATCCTGAAAAAATATCACAAGTTAGGTGATTTGAGAAGTTTGTCACATGTAAGAAATTCGTGTACTTATGCCCTTTCTCATCACAAGAAACCGATCACGTCTGATCACGATACCAGACAGGACGGAGAGTTCCCAACGAGTAAAACTATAACCAAAATTACCACCAGGCATCACCTCAGCATACCGGCAACGGTTCTGTGTAAACAGAATAGTGATATACCAACTTTGGTGAACTTTTTTTTTCTGACAGCAGATTCTTGTTCTGTGATCACAAGGAACCTCAGATATTGATTTTGAAAGCAATCGGTCCGGTGACAAAAAAGTTCAAAATGGCGGCCACTTTTTTTTATTTCTGCCAGCTGATTCTTGTTCAGTGATCACTGGGATCCTCAGATATCGATTTTGAAAGCAATCGGTCGAGTAACAAAAAAGTTTAAAATGGCGGCCACTTTTTTTAATTTCTGACAGCTGATTCTTGTTCAGTGATCACTGGGATCCTCAAATATCGATTTTGAAAGCAATCGGTCCAGAAACAAAAAAAAACAAAATGGCAGCCACTTTTTTTAATTTCTGACAGCTGATTCTTGTTCAGTGATCACAGGGATTTTCAGATATCTATTTTGAAAGCAATCGGTCCGGTAAGAAAAATGTTCAAAATGGAGGCCGCTTTTTAATTTCTGACAGCTGATTCGTTCAGTGAGCACAGGGATCCTCAGATATCGATTTTGAAAGCAATCGGTCGAGTAACAAAAAAGTTCAAAATGGCGGCCACTTTTTATAATTTCTGACAGCTGATTCTTGTTCAGTGATCACTGGGATCCTCAAATATCGATTTTGAAAGCAATCGGTCCAGAAACAAAAAAAAACAAAATGGCAGCCACTTTTTTTAATTTCTGACAGCTGATTCTTGTTCAGTGATCACAGGGATCCTCAGATATCGATTTTGAAAGCAATCGGTTCGGTAACAAAAAAGTTCAAAATGGCGGCCACTTTTTTAATTTCTGACAGCTGATTCTTGTTCAGTGATCACTGGGATCCTCAGATATCGATTTTGAAAGCAATCGGTCGAGTAACAAAAAAGTTCAAAATGGCGGCCACTTTTTTTAATTTCTGACAGCTGATTCTTGTTCAGTGATCACTGGGATCCTCAAATATCGATTTTGAAAGCAATCGGTCCAGAAACAAAAAAGTTCAAAATGGCGGCCACTTTTTTAATTTCTGACAGCTGATTCTTGTTCAGTGATCACTGGGATCCTCAGATATCGATTTTGAAAGCAATCGGTCGAGTAACAAAAAAGTTCAAAATGGCGGCCACTTTTTTTAATTTCTGACAGCTGATTCTTGTTCAGTGATCACTGGGATCCTCAAATATCGATTTTGAAAGCAATCGGTCCAGAAACAAAAAAAAACAAAATGGCAGCCACTTTTTTTAATTTCTGACAGCTGATTCTTGTTCAGTGATCACAGGGATCCTCAGATATCGATTTTGAAAGCAATCGGTCGAGTAACAAAAAAGTTGTGAAAATACCGGGGAAAATTTGTTTGACCTGGCAACAACTCAGGATACTGGCAACGGCATGTACACGAGATCGTCGCCTTACGCAAAAATACGTAGAAGTAGGTAGTAACATAACAACTAAAAAATAAAATAAAGTAAGTAGGTACTAGGATACTTTCATATAGGTAGGTACCTATATGAAAGTATCAAATACGTGCGATCGTGCTATGAAATTCGTCACACACAAGCGGTTAGCAGCGTCTGGCGAGAGCGAGTGGGATGCCATATGACGAGCGAAAGAGATAGAAGCTCGCGAACGCGTCGACACAGGTCCTACCTCGATGGGCGCTCGCGCCGTACTGAACCTGTCGCGCTTGTACAATGCAATTTATTGTAAATTTAGAGCAATGGTAAGTATTTTTTTGTCAATAATCAAACAAAGGGATTATCAATAAAAAATCAGAATCTGATTTATCAATGAACTAACTTTATTTTGATATAATATTTTGTTTAGAATTACGCTTTATTCCACACAATAAATCGTGGTAAAGTGCCGGTATAATTCGTGTAAATTGGCGGAAGTTTTTTTTTTATTTCTTTTAATGCGTTTTAATAATTGATATTGTGGTACATTATGTGTCAACAAGGATTATTTTCCTGATGTATAGGATTTTTTTTCAGTCAATTTGATGTATGTTTGTTAGAGAAATAGGAGGCTGAAGTTGACTCTTCTTCTAACTTTCAGTAAAACTAGGTGCGGGAGATTAGTTACTACAAAAAAAATAAATTAGTGTTTGTAAATGTTCTACATTATCAATCAACACAATGGATTGTTCTATATTTAGCACTTATTTAACTGTGTTAAACCCTTTCCTATCATGGTAAATTAGGCGCTTAAAATCCACATAAAACCGTAAACGTCCTCTTAATGTTTCTCATAAGTCCATTTAAAATAATAAACATAAAATGAATTCTCATAACTTCAAAATATTTTGTACGTACATCAAATGATAAGAAAATTACTTACATAACGTAGAAGAAAGTTTTCATTCAAATACTGTCAAATACTGAACTATGAATACGGTTTTTCGTTAACTTTGCGACGTCTCAATTTACGATATTGCACGCTTTCTTGGTAGTAGAGACTAGCGTTTTGCGAGAACGTCGGTACAGCAAGCGAATAGTTTCGCTAATAATGATCGATCGGTAGTTTACGATCGGATCGCTATCAATGTCGAGACTGCAGGCCCAGGGCAGGTTATTAGATAGGTTTTATCGCCAAACGTCACTGGCACCGGGGCACTGAAAAGTCAAAGTCAAAGTCAAAGTCAAAAAGAACTTTATTAATTGAAATCACAAGTATCATTTTGAATCGTCTTATATAAAATTAAATTAAATTACTCCTGTGGCTATTATGTATTTTTTAACAAATAATTTAAGTGTACCTACTAACAAAAAATGGATTTTAAGTATCTGACTCAATAAATAAATTATTATTATTATTATAACACCCGAAAGTCAGGATACATAGACACCACACACTAGGATTCCCTTTGATGTGAGCATCAAGAACTACGAAGTACCATGGTACTAGAGAACACCCAGACCCGGAACAAATATTTGGAGCTCATGCAAACATTTGTCCCGCAGCGGAAATCGAACCTGTATCTATTGCGTCTCAGCTGGTTACTCGACCACCGCGCCATGGAGTTTGTCATTGAGAGGAAGTCGTCCGGTTCGTGGTCACCACTTGAGAACCTTTATTCCATAACGGTAGTTTAATCTGCCAACTATATGGTCTGCCCATTGCCACTTCAACTTGCTAATTTAGATCTAATGATCTAATTCACAAAGTTGTTGTCATACCAGTTATGTTTTGACGCGGTTGTTATATTTCCTAATGATGTTGTTTCGCTGTTTTAGCGAACAGACTTGAAAATTCACATAAATCTTCAGATTCTTTGGAACCACCGCAATGCAGTTGAATTTGCACTAGATGAGCTTATCTACTTTTGTACTTTATTAGGTAGGAAGGCACTTCAGTTTTGGAGTCAAGTGTGAATTAGTTTAGCTTATACCTAGCCTCAGAATAATGACTAATCATTATTCTGAGTACCTAGCGAATATAAGTAGGTACTGGGATAGGTACTTGAAATGGTTCTGTATAATCTGAATTTTGATTTTCCAATTTTTTAGAAATTACTCTTAACGTGTGGGGTTTGAGGGCGCATCTGTAGGTACTTTAATTACCCTTTTTGTTTTGCGGGCAATACTAACAGCGCGTCTGTTCTGTTTTGCTCATATTTATTTATTTATTTTGTAGTTAAACCAACTAACAGCTAATAATAAAAACAGGAATACATACAGGAAGCCAATTATAGGTTTTCACGTATAAAAACAAAATAACAAAAGAAAGTATGAACACTAGTCAACAGTAACATATACACAATAAACTAAGGTAACACTAGCAATACTTTGTACGGTTATTATGAATATAAACTAAAACTAAACTAACCAACGAAAAAGTCACTGCTGAGCCGCTGCCGAGCTGAGGCTACACTCGTACAGAATAGATCCATGTCCATTGGCTTACACAGCTTGTTGAAGCTGAGGCTTGCACGGGATAGAAATGCATTTTTCCTATAGTTAGTGCTAACTATAGGAGTATGTATAGGATAATAATATCTCGTAGATATAGTTGGGACGTTGATTTTGATTTTACTTAATATTTCGGGACTAAATATTTCTTTAGTTTATTATTCAAAATGCCTAATTATGGTTGTTATGATGTAGTTCGCAATGTTAGTTCACAATTTGGCCACGACGGCTCTCTTTCTGAACAGACTACCAATTCTATATCGTTCGGCGAAATAAAGTTTTATTTCCTTAATTATTTTTAAGTACCTATATATAGTAGACTAGCAGTGGTATCTACTTTATGTTTATAACATTAAATTGAAATCCGATAACGTGACCATGTCCTTTGTACAACTACATTGTATTATTTAAGATGTTATATATATATATTCAACGAAAATTTTGTTATGATCTAAAGATGGCGAGCGCATGCTCTGATATCTTGGTTTTGTGTATAAAATAATGATATCAAAATTCCCTATTGGTTAGATTTTGTTGATGAATTCACTAACCCAATTTACAACTTATAAGTTATCATATGTTCCAAAAAATAAAACGTGTTAGAAGTTAGTCTAAAACTAGATTTCCATTTTAAAAAGGTTAAAAAGGAGGTATTATTTTTTGTTTTTTTTATCGAGTGGAGTAATTCAAATTGTGAACTGAATTTATGATTTCACTAGATATAAATCTTAAGATTACGATATTATTTCTTTCTTTCTGTTAACAATAAGAACTCATCAAAAACTTAAATATGTTAGAGCTCATTAAATTTATTTTGTGAACCTATAGCGCCTTAACCCGAGAAGCCTTCGTACGGGGTCAAGGCTCTGACTATAAGGCCTGTTTATGTTAATTAAGCGCCACTTATCCAATATTTTGCACTTTTAAAGCTTATTTCTTAATCCACTCAAATAAATTGTGAAGTTCTTGAACTTGATAGGTTGTTTACAATTTAAACGGAATGAGTAATATAATAAAGCATTAAATTATAAGTTTATTAATTTGCCTTTAACCGACGCAATCATATTAAATGTGGTAAATTGGATTATTTTAATTTTATTTATCATTTTTCGGTTCCTTATAAATGCTTCGTGTTATTACATTATGTGGTCTTCTGTGAAATTAATGTTCAGAAGTAATAGAGAAGAAAATCTTTACAACTTTTTTTTATGTCACTCGTGCAATGGCTTAAGAGTACTTATAATAAACAAACTGATTGAAACTGATTGTGTAAATTCCAATTTAAGAATAAATAAATTAAAAAAAGGTAAAGGTTAAGCAAAGGCCTACAGTTTTTCTCCGAATTCAGTGTTAAAGAACTAGAAGCCCAATTCTTTTATTAAAAAAACATTCCAGTCATAATAATAATCTCGGGGTGTCAGTCGAACTGTCACGTAGTATCATGCGCAGTGTAGTACTTCACGTATGCATGCGAAGATTAAGGTGATTCCTCTCGCATGTGGCGCGAAATTCAAATTTTATTGCGTTTTTGCTCATTACAGCTCATCAATACTTCTTGAGATAGTAAAAACTGATTTTGCGAAAACTAGGAGACCTAACACACATGTTTTAGTTTATAGTTTCACATATAGATCATTACTTCAGCTACAAATACTCTTCAATGATTTTTACAGTGTTTTTTTGGTTTAAAGATATGCGTAGCTTAACTAATGACATTTATGAGATACTATCAATTAAAACATGTGTGCTAGGTCTCTTAGTTTTTGCAAAATCTGTTTTCTCTATCTCAAGAAGTGTTGATTAGCTGTGATTTACAAAAAACACAATAAAATTTGAATTTCGCGCCACATGCGAGAGGAATCACCTTAAGTAATAGTTACTACGTAACAGTGCAACTAACACGAGATTATATTGTGACTGGAATGTTTTTTAAATAAGAGAATTGGTTCTCGTCTTTCCAACGTCATAAATTAGTTGATTCTATTTTCGTAGCGTCACGTCACTGTGACGTATAAGGTGAGTCAGAGCGAAAACGGAGGACATCTTCCAAGAAATCAATAATCCCATCTATCAAGAATGTTATTGACATGTTTTTAATTTCCAATTTAAAATAACGGTTCCGGGAGTTACTCAAATAACATAACACCCCAACAGTAAATACATAGTACTGATCCCACACTAGGATTCCCTGTGTCGTGGTAGGAACTACGAGTACCATGGTACCACAACACCCAGATCCCGCAGCGGGAATCGAACCAGCAAACCTCTTGCGACTCAGCCGGTTACTCGCCCTCAACGCCACGGTGGTCGTCAATTTAATTCAACTTAATTGATAGCCGGTAGTCTTGGCCTAAGAAATAGGACTCCTCTAACTCCTGTGGATATCGTATAAGGCGACTAAAGGATTACGACAGGAGATGGGTAGCAACATTCACCTGAGTACTCCACCTGCCAAGCGTGGTGATTATTATAGCAAATCCCCCCATTGCACGCTATACATGCTATGGGGGAGGCCTCTCCAGCAGTGGATGTCTATTGACTATGAAATAATTAATTATATTTTCGTAGCGTCACATATATTGTGACGTCTAATGTGAGTCAGGGGGTATGTCAGTATGGGTTTTGATAGTTTTCGAAACTATATGAAGTTTGTTTTCATCCATACATTTACTGACAGCGTCCTTAGTTTTCTTCACGTTTTCGCTAGGGGCGGCGCTGTAAGTAAATGTATGGAAGGAAACGAAACTTCATATAGTTTCGAAAACTATCTAAACCTGTACTAAGCCCCCAGAGCGAAAATAGAGGACATCTTCCAAGATATAATCCCATCTATCAAGAATCTTATTGACTTGTTTTGAATTTCCAATTTAAATAACGGTTCCGGGAGTTACTTAATTATCGACGAATTTTGTAATTTTCCTGAGATAAGGTATGTTTATTTTTAGACACTGTGTGTTAATAACCTATTGTATACGATCTAATTATTTACCCGTGGAGTTTAAATTTTTTTTTTTTTTTATGATTTGGTTACTATTTAATTTTATCAAAAACTAATGCACCACGGGTCAAGATATTAGTGTACTAATCATGTGTACAAAATTTCATGGAGTTTGACAAAAAAAGAAGCAAACTTCGTTCACCGGTGACATTTTCTTAAAAAATAACATCTTTCCAGATCATGCACGACTCGTGATTTCATGTTACGCTTTATATATTTACGTGTATAATCAAAATATCATCTCGAATGTCGACCTAAACATCTCATATGAAAATCTCAAATGAAATATATTTATCAGTTGATTTTGTTACAAGTATTACCTGATAAATACCCGTGACAAAACCAACAAATACATAGTTAGGTACATTTGTCTACCTACCTACTTATGTTGTATTTTCGAATGTTTAGATTCGAGGTTATTATCACAGAGTTTAAAAATAAACATACCTAATCTCAGCAAAATTACAAAATTCGTCGATAATTAAGTAACTCCCGGAACCGTTATTTAAATTGGAAATTCAAAACAAGTCAATAAGATTCTTGATAGATGGGATTGTTTCTTGAAAGATGTACTTTAGTCCACACAACTACTATAAGTCCGAAACACACTACTATAAGTGCAAACAAGCAGCATACAACACTTCCAGAAGGTGCATTTAAACTCTTCCTATTCGAAGATTTAAATCCTACATAAAGATGAATCTAATTAAGAAAGCGTATTACACTCTTGATGACTATATTAATGATAAAGCCGCATGGCCTGATGTCGCTCTGCCCCTCGACTGCTAAAATGAAAATTTGCAATATCTGTACTTACCTATTTACATGTTTCTATTAGATTATTATTTATAAGTATAACAAGCGTAGCGTGTGCTGTCTTGCATGTTTTTGCTGATGTTTATTTACTTTTGACTACCTTCCTAAGGTTTTTAAGTTCTCATTTACTATGTATCAGCATCTCCTTGCTCCGAGACACCACACAGGCGCTTCTCACCTAGTGGTAAGACGGACCATTTTTGTAAGCCAAGCCGTGTTTGTTGTCTGATTCTTCTAGGCTTGGTCGCGTTGGAACAGGAGTAATTTTAGTTTATATGACGATTCAAAATGATCCTTGTGATTTCAATGAGTAAAGTTCTTTTTGACTTTGACTCTTTGTCTTTGACATACGGCCCCACCTTTAGATAGACTGTCGTGTAGATAAGTATCAATTAGCTTGTTTTCAAGTTAGTTACACTATTTCATCATCATCATCATCAAATTGTAGAAGTACACTGCTGGACATAGGCCTCCCCTCTAGAAAACTTTGTCAGAATCGGCGACGAGTTCACCACTGTCACATTATAATTATATTCCCACGGTTATATGACCCACTTCTGGGATAAAGTATATGTTTGTACGTTTGCATGTAAGTTGAAATGCATTATTTTTCTAACATGAATTATTTTCTTCCTTTACAGCAGCCAAAGAGGGATGTTACATCGGAGAAATCAACGATGTGATACCGTTTGGCAAAAGTGTCTCACCACTAGGGTACTGCTACAGAATCACCTGTGGAAAAGAAACAATAGACTATGCCTCGTAAGTTACCTACGTATTTCTGATAACTTTGAATGAATGCAATATTTTCCAAATAACTGGGCACCAGTCTCCTATTACGTCATCATCATCATCAGCCTGTAGAAGTCCACTGCTGGACATAGGCCTCCGCCTTAGAATACCATGACGAATAGTCTTGAACCGCCTCCATTCACCGACTTCCTGCGACGTTTATAATCTCTTCAGTCCATCGAGTGGAGGGCCTTCCTCTACCGCGTCGTCCGGTTCCGTACGTAAAAAATTTAGCCTCGCTATTTTGCTGTCGCAACCAATGCGAATTATCCATGTGGGAGCGATTATTTATTTATTTATTAAAAAACAAGTACTACAATGTAACCATGGTACTAAAAATAAAATTAAAATTATGGTAGATTATGTTTGCCCCCCCCCCCCCATTGTTTTCCAGCCAGAAACTCTCCTCAGGAATCTAATCTTCGGCCATCTGCTGAACTGCTCACTGAACTGATGCTGACGAGTGCATCTGCAGTATAGTTTATTTTTTTATTTTACTTGGCAAGCATGCAAGCATACGTCCCACCGTATAGAAAGCAGTTATACCCTATAGCCAGTTATAGCCTATGGATGCCTGTGACACCAGATGCATCACACGCGTGCTGCCGACCCTGAGACGTAAATATGAAAAGTCTAATGTGCCTGTAATTTCACCGGCACCCGTACACTTCAAACCGAAACACAGCAATACGAGCACTACTGCTTGGCGGCAGAAATAGGTACGGTGGTAGTACTTCCACGGACGAACTCTTTCACAAGAAGTTCTACTACTAACAAAACCACCTAGGACCTGACTCATTATATATGACGGTTATACGGTTTAATTTCGGAGTTTTCTTTCTGCAAGTCGGGTTGCAGTGCTAAGTATTACTAACAAGTACTATTCCCACGGAATTAAGGCGTACTTCATACTTCACCAGCAGGTAAACATCCACTGCTGGATGAGGTCTCCTCCATAGCATGCATAGCGTACCACCCTCTGCACCAGAAGGACAGATAAGCAAGATCCCGGAATAGCAAAATCCCAGATTAGCAGGACAGATTTGCATAAAAGAAGTACAGATCCACACAGATAACAAAAACAAAATTAAATAGTTACAATTCGTAAAATTTTATTTGAAATTACTAATACTTCAGGACGAATTAGTTCGTCTTTGTAACTTTGGCCAATTTATCAAACGTTCTATTGCTGAAATTTTTTCATCGATAACTTGATAACTTGATCTAATTTATATAATTATTATCTATTTACATCTATATTTTCTTGACTATTTATGACAGTTAATAGTGGCCATTTAGATATATAAAGCAAAGAGGTCACAAATTAATAATAAGGTTAATAGGGTTTGTATCTTTTTTGACGACATTACATTATCTGCGTTTATGCAAATCTGTCCTTCTGCTAATCTGGGAATTTGCTATTCCGGGATTTTGCTTATCTGTCCTTCTGCTGCAGAGGAATTTAGTGTTAAGTACCTACTCAGGTGGATGCTGCTGTGTAATCCCTTAGCCTTTTACGACATCCACAAGAGGATTTGGAGGAGCCCTTAGGCCAAGACTACTACGGCTTAATTAAGGCGATTTCCCTGATAAATACATATTATGGACCTAACAATTCGATTGAAATATCCCAACTATCATATCACTTTTCGACAGTCTAGTGTCCTATGGTATAAAAACTTTACCCGCCTCATTTGCGTGAGATGCTCTAGGTAAAACCTATTTTTTTAAGTCTCTTACTGTGAGATGAAGTTAATAATTATGTGATAAACCCATCCGTCTCCCCCTGTTGGTTATAAAAGCCGACTATGGGATTAGGAACACGAAGAGATAGACAACATGCTCCTAATAAACACTAATACTGTGATTATACCGTGTCGTTTTATGTCTGGCCTAAGAATAAACCCCTCCTTCTTCTCCCGTGGATGTAGTAAAAGTCTTACTAAGGGATTGCACCATCAGGAGGCTGATTCTAAGTTTTTAGCACACAATTGACACGGAAGTATGGTGTAGTGGTAACAAGAATTTTGTATGATGACACCGATGAGCGCCCCTAGCGTACTCTGTGAACCAATTTTCCATACAAAAATCTGTGTTACACCACACCATACGTCGGTGTCAATTGCCTGAAACTCAGAATTTGCTCTCAGGCGATGGGCAGAGCATCCGCCTGAGTACTCAACACCAAACTGCAATCACAAATCCACCTGCCAAGCCTGGTGACTATGGCAAATCCCCCAATTGTATTCAATGGGGGAGGCTTCGTCCAGTGATGACTGTGATCACCAATCCACCTGCCAAGAATTCTATGGAGATGGTCTTATCTAACAGTGGAGGTCTACTAGCTGATGATGTGATAGGGAAATTATAAACCTATAGGATTATTTTAGACTTTGCTTATTTCAAGCTAAGCTGCAGAAGAAAAACTTTTGTTAAAGTTTTTTTTTATAAGCATAGTTTTAATGTTGTCCTAAATCTCCTTCCAGGTGTGGTGTTATCGGAACATCTGACCCAAATGCTAAGAAAACTGAAATTGATCTGAGCAAACCATATCCTGAATGTTGTCCTACAATCATTTATGATTTTGATAACAAAATCGACTCAATATTTGATAAATAATTAATCATGGCGTCTAGTCGAAGCAAGACGTGACCCGAGAGCTGACCTTTAACTTGCTCAACGCATTGGTATTGCCATTAATCGTCGCATTGCAGCCAGCGTTTTAGGGACGCTTCCGTCTGTTAGTGATTTAGGGATCAGTTGAGCTATCTTTAGATCGTTCTTCAGATAGCACAACTGTATTAACTGGAATAGTTTTACTATTCTATATGTATATTCATATTTTTTTTTTAGATATTTTTGTTTTTAATTTTGAACACATTAGAATTGTTTAATATATTTATGTATGCTAGGTTTGTAGTTTGTTGACTTCATTTATTTTATTAAATCAGTTCTTCATTTTGATTAATTTAATTGAGTTTATATAACTGAAATGTGTCTTATTTTGGACATTCTAATTAATTGTACCATTTTATTATCAAAAAATAATTTATTTTGTTGAATTTATTAAGAAAATAAGACTATAACTTTAGGATTAGGTGATTGGCGGATAGTTGAAATTATAATTCTACAATCTCACCTAGATTGTATACGGTTGTAATACATTAGTCCTAACATCAAAACGTCCAAATGTCATATAATCGAACAGTTTAAAAAAAAATTGTATTTCAATATCCCCAATTCCTTACCAGGTGTATCCATGTCAGCACAGAAGACCCGAAATGCAACATTATAGAAGAAGACACCAGCAAACCCTACCCGGCCTGTTGTCAAGACATCAAATGTGATCTAGAGAACAACATCATTTAGTCCAGCAACAAAAGGGAGCCTCTTGAATTATTCAGATGATGGCATTTTCAAAACACTGCTTCGACAAAATGACGAAAACAAAGAAAGATCGTCGAAAGGACGAAGAGAAGAAGACGAAAAAAATGTTGATAAAAAAATACTTATAAAACGAAAACTTAAAGGAAATACTAGTGATAAGTTTGTAATTGCTAAAGTTTTTTTTCCAAGACTATGAATGTTATTACGTTGGTAATATCATATTTTTTCTATGAATATGTGGCAAGAATCAAAGATGTAGAATGTGGAAAATGAAAAGAATCTCATGACTAAAACAAGTGAAATTATAAATGCTAACATTTAGATACATTTTTGAGAGAACTCAAAGACTTAACTTAGATTATGAATCAGATAGAGTTCCTTTAAAATTAAAGTGAATCTAGCACTTGTCGATTCTAGAAGCTATCTTGCCACCAAATTGTTAAAACTATTTATTTTATTAATAAGATGTTATTTTGATTGTATTATTTTATTTCTTTCCGGTAGGTAATCCCCATAGGTTGAATAGACCCTTCTATCCCGTAGATGTCGTAAAAACTAACTAAGGGATTACACCAGGGGACGGGCAGTAGCACCACTAGAGTTACTCAACACCAATACTGCGATCACCAATCTGCCACCAAGCGTGGTGATTATGGCAATTCCCCTCATTATATTGTATAGGGTAGGCCTCGTCCAGCAGTGGACACCTAAAGGCTGCTGATGATCATGATGGGGTAATCAAAGCATAAGCTTGCACTATAATTTGTACAGCAAATTCTAATTTTAACAATCTCGAATCATCACGATAGATCGATGACATTGGTCGTAAAAATTCGGTGGATGTAGGCATTTCAATAAAATACGATTCTTAATGGATAAACCACCTACCAAGAGCATTCCCAAGAAGGGTTGGTGTCAGGCAGGCGACCGACTGTAAAAATCTAGCCAAATCTTTCTGCAGTATGACTAGTACAAATTATAATATGCCCGATAGAGCTAGGGCTTACCCTACAGGTGACGGAAAGGAAGAAGAAGACCTAACAAAAGATGGAAGAGAGTGGAAGAAAAAGAGGTACTGTGCCGACCCCAAATAAATTGGGATAAGGGCAAGACAATGATGAATGGAGAAGGCTTTTGTCCAGCAATGGACGTCAGCTGGCTGATCTAGCGTTAAACATCGGAATCAAACGGAATCTATGCGAACATAATATTCTGAAAAACCAAAAAGTAAACTACCTAGTTAAACATCTGTCGCAAAAATTTGTAAAACTAGAGGCATGTTCTACTAAAAATAAAACGGGAAATATATCAATAGCTGAACTATTCACCATTTTGACAATAGCTCTACGTTCTGCAGAGGAAGCGCAACGATTGAAAAATAAATTCCTGTGATGCTGTGAATTGCTTTTGAGTAGAGTCTAAAGCAAGTTCCAATGTAAAACATAATATTGTTTCCTAAGTATTTCCTATCGTTGATTCATATATTAGGAAAGTATCTATCTCACTGCCTTCAAGTAAAACAGATAAGAGAACACCTTAGTAATTTAATATGGCAACAACCAGCGACGAAAATAGTTGGTATTCTAATCAACAAGTTGTAGAAATTTATCAGTGGCTTGATTAGTATATGAGACAACAATGTAAGGGCTCAGTGCGTCTTGATGAATTGATGAATGCGACACACATAGGTATAGGTAAACCTAGTAATATCAAAAGGTCACTAGCTGATGACATCTGATGAAATAAAACTTATCTCGCAATAAAGTTAAGGGTTAAAAAGATCAATATTGGGAGATTGTTTGAAGTAGCTACTGGACATGGAGACAGAATTATTAATAACAACTATCTAAACATAGAATTTCAACAGAAAGCACAGAGTCTCATGACGAAAGTCTATGTAATCAGTGGGTATTGCCCAGTGATGACTTATGGCACTAAGACGTGGTCGTTAACTATTGGCCATAATATAGATAACTTCAAAGACGCGCAGTGGGCTATAAAGACAGCTGTGCTAGGAGTTTCAATACGTGATATAATCCAACATGAGGAAAGCCGTAGAATACCAATATCATCGACATACGAGAGTGAGACATACATGATGATAGACATATTATATGATGCTGTGCGACACACGAGGTGAAAGTGGCAATGGGCAGGTCATATAGCTCGCTAAACTGACAACCGTTAAGGGATAAAAGTTATCGAGTGGCGACCACAAACCGGACGACGTAGTAGTACCTAGCCTCCACCTGATGGAATAAAGATATTATAAAGGTAGCAGGAAGTCGGTGGATGGAGGCGGCTCAAAACTATTCGTCGTGGTATTCTAGGGGGAGGCCTATGTCTAGCAGAGAACTTCTATAGGCTGAAGATGATGATAATGTGTTCAACCATAACGTGTTCAGCAGAGAGGCTCAAAGGTTCAGAGAAAATAAAAAGACTAACCACAACATGACTTGATCAAAAAATGTGAATAACCATTAACTGTGAAAGGTCTCAAGAGTAAACTTTAAAACGTTATAAATTAAACAAGAAAATGTAATAAAGCATAATCATTACTTTTTACAACGAGAACGCGGATTCATATATTCAAGATACAGAGTACCATAAAGAAAGCGAGGAATTAAATGAGAGAATAGTTTCACAGCGTGGATGTTGCTCAGAGGACTGTGAAAAAAGATAGCTAAGATAACAATGATTTAATGAAAGCGAAAAAGTTTAAATATCCCAGTTTAAATGCCACCCGCGAGTGCACTGTGTGTTGTTTCGTAAAATTTATTTTTACCGCATGCGATTTTAACAGGAAATATCAAAATAAACCGGACAAATGCTTTTCGAATCAAGTCAAGCTATGTATAAGCCATAACTTGAAAAGTATTCATCACAGGATATCCGAAATATTTGTCATGAAAAAAACGTAACTTTAATGTTTTTTCATTAAAATCAATTATTTTAAGTATGTAAAAAATTACAAATATAATATGTTCCTTGTGCTGTGGTGTATCCGACCCCTCCATGTCCTCCCGTGGATATCATAAAAGCCGACTAAGGGATTACACCAGGGGATGGGCAGCAGCATCCACCTGAGTACTCAACACCAGTAATGCGATTACCAATCGGCATGTCAAGCGTCCCCCATTGAATTCTATGGGGGAGGCCACGTCCAGCAACGAGCTGATGATGACCTTAATAATGGCAAAAAAGTTGTGACAAATTTCATGGACATAGCCAAGTTTTATCTCACAAAATATGTTTTTAGATCTTAGATGGTGACATTGATGGTCTTTTCAAAAGCTTTAGATACACTTTTCCAATTATCTTCAGAATCGTATTTTCATAGGGTTTCCACCCCTTGTAACGTGATTGCGCTAGAAATAACGCAAGACGGTAGTGTGTACGGCCAGTTTCATTAAGACAATAGGTTTAAATTGTGGCGGTTAGATAGACGGACATGAAACCGTTTATGGTGCAAGATGTAAAATACATAAGCAGCGCCCATATTTTTTTAAACGACACTTACACAGTCTCGGCCTTATTGCAGAACATGGTTTAAATCTGAATTCAGTCCAGGCGTACTAGTCTAAGTTTAAATATCGACAAAAGGCATATATGACTTCAATTACGAAAGCAGATGGTTTGTTTTCTGAAATCAATTCTCGCACTATCTAGCTCAAAAGTTGCTTCTGGAAAACAAACCATCTGCTTTTGTATTACAGTCGTATATACCAAAGGTCGATATTTAAGCCTAAACTGGTAGTCCTTGTTTAAACTCAGACTAAGTCCATGTTTTGTAATAACACCCTCTATGTCTCAGGGTCAGCAGCGCGTGTGTGATTCCTCTGGTGTTGCTAGCGCCCATAGGCTACAGTAACGACTTTCCATCAGGTGGGCCGTATGCTGGTTTGGTTGCCAAGTATGTATGTTGCTTTATGTTTTTTTTGTTTCTATATAAACAAAGATAGTACCTAAAAAGTAGTGCCTTGGTGTGTTTAGCCTAAGAATGCGTTTCCACCAAAGATGTGCGAGGTAGATGAGCGGTGCGAGGATGCGTAGCGAGGCTGTGGAACGATGTGAGTGTTTCCACCAGAGATGTGCGAGTTAGATGAGCGGTGCGAGGATGTGTAGCGGGCTCTTTTCAGACTGACAGCTAGTTGTTTCTCTCTTTCTCTCGCGTCCATCCCTCGCGCACATCTCTCGCAACACAGTCCTCGCAACACAGTCCTCGCAACACATTCCTCGCACGCACCTTGCTTGTTTTGTACGTATAAAAACCTCGCTCGCTAAGCCGTTTCCACCAGAGCTGCGCTGAGCGTGGCTATGTAAATGAAGTAATTCTATTGGTTCTTAAAAAACATCCCTCGCTACGCATCCTCGCTCATCTCTGGTGGAAACGCAGCCTATATAGACCCTTCTGTCCCCTCACGTGGATGTCTGACAAACGTGGTGATTTTGGCACATGAATAATCAATATAACATAACATAAAAACACCCAACAGTCACATACGTAGCTCTAAATCCCACACTAGGATTCCCTGTGTCGTGGTTATCAGGAACTATGAGTATGGTGTTATGGTACCGTAACACCCAGACCCGGAACAAATTGCAGATCACACACACATTTGTCTCGCAGTGGAAATCGAACCCGACCTCTTGCATCTCAGCCGGTTACCCGCCCGCCGCGCCACAGAGGTCATCGAACTAAACCATGTTATCCCTTTAACTTGTTAAGTAAGTATATGTTGTTTATTATGTTGTTGTTGTTATACGTTTTAGGGTCTCTTGAAGGACATAAATGTTCCGTATTTGTTTTAAGATTAGGTCACCGGTAGCTAGCAATAGAGTGCTCACTCCTTTTTGTACGCGAACGAAGTTTATTTCTATTTTGGTAATTATTTCATAAAACTCTATGAAACTTTGTACACATGAACAGTACACTATTATCTAGAACCGGGGTGCGTTAGTTGCTTATTAAATTATATGGTTACCAAACCATAAACGAAAAAAAAAACTTATTTTAAAAAACTGACGCACCACGGGTAGTTTATTGGGTATATTAGTGTACTGGAGGGCGATTACGTAATTCTGTTGCTATTGATTTAAATCGTTTTTAATTTTGTTTCTATTTGAAATTACGCTAATGCGATTACGTAATTTACGCAGTCTTGTTGCAATTAACCTTTGTAAGCAAATTGCGTAAATTGTGTAGTCGCAAGAGCGTCATTTTGAATAGAAACAGCATTTAAATTGATTGAAACCAATAGCAACAGAGTTACGTTATCGCATCACTGATCATGTGTACAAAGTTTCATGGAGTTTGATGAAATATTTGCCAAAATAGAGGCAAACTACGTTCGCATACAAAAAGGCGTAAGTCCCTACTGGGTAACCTGCTCTTAATATTAACCTCCCTTTTTTGTCATTAGGTTATGTTGGTTATTATACAAGTTTGTCATTATCATCATAGTCATCATTAGCAGCCTTTAGAAGTCCAATGCTGGATATAGGTCTCTTCCCAGTGGCTGTGGACGTCTATAAAGACTGTTGAAGATTAAGAAGATATTAATAATATATAAAAAAAAAAAACTAAATATCTACCTATAACATGTGGATTCGATTTGGTTTAAGAACGGCATATATTTAATTACATAAAAACTAGTATAAGATAACTGTGAATCCTAGATTAATCAAATAAATAAATAAATATTATTTATTTAATTAATTAATTAGAACGGCCTGAGCCACTTACACTAATTAACACACATTAGGTACTTATCAAATACTTTTTACATAAACAAATATATACCTACCTACCTATACCAAGTCAGCCATTAAAGAAGTAAATTAAGTAAATATTTAAATATATTGGTCAAATTATCCAAATTAAATAACATGTCATTTACACATAACAATTAATTAATGCAAAAATTAAAGATCTAAATATATTTAAATGAAAGTAAAATAAATAAATAAATTGTATACGAGGAACAAAAAATTGGGTATTTCGCTAGTCACTTACACCAGCGTCTATCAAACGAGCAATATACGGAAATAACCTGCATTAGTCAACTGCAGCGGCTAGATGTACGAAATTACCCCTCGTCTGCAATTATTTACATACCGACCACTCAGCCTTTTCAGGGACAATTAGTCGGTGAAACTGGCTATATTTGACGTGGCGAAGTAGACGAGTATACGAGCAGCTAAGACGCGAAAAGGTGCTGGTTCAATTCCCACCGCTGAGCTGTTTGCATAATTTGGAGGTATTTAAAATAGAAAATACTTTATTGTGCACCTTAAGATAATTAAAAAAACAATACTTAATAAGGTAATTTGAAGTATAATGGGCGGTTTTATCGCTTAGAAGCGCATGTATTTCTTTCAGACAATCTTTGTATGGTGAGCGATCTGTAAGATTAGAAGAATGGCCGGTGTACGTAAATTTTACTAAATTATATGGAAAGAAGTAAAAAGTATTTGTTTTTCAATTTTGCTTATTATGAGGCCCAATTATTATGATGTTATTTATGATTATTTTGACGACCTCTGTGGCGCGGCGGGGGAAGGTTCGCCTGCGACGCAGGAGGTTGCGGGTTCGATTCCCGCCTCGGAACAAATATTTATACTATCTGCAGAAATTTGTTCAGGGTGTTCTGGGTATTTTTCTATATATAATATAAAATATCTATCTATGTAATGTATCAGTTATCTATCCCATAACAAAAGCTCTGCTTAGCTTGGGGCTAGATAATGTTGTGTGAAATGTCCAGCATTAATTATTTTTATTTTATTTATTTATTTAGGGTGTTTTGGGTCTTTTCTATGTAAAATAAAAAATATCTATCTATGTAGTGTATGCTTAGCTTGGGGCTAGATAATATTGTGTGAAATGTCCAGTATTTATTTTTTATTTATTTATTATCAAAATAGAGTTTAACGAAATAATGACGCCATTTATGGAAACTATTTACATGGTCACTGTGTGTGTGTTTTTAGTTGTGATTACAGTTCTCGAGTGGCGACCACAAACCGGACTATGCGGAAGAGGTAGGCCCTCCACTCGATGGACTAAAGACATAATAAACGTCGCAGTAAGTCGGTGGATGGAGGCGGCTCGAAACCGTTCGTCGTGGCATTCCAGCAGTGGACTTCTACAGGCTGATGATGATTATGATGACTGTTTTATTTGTCATCTTAATATACAAACGGGTTTAGAAGCCCACTGCTCCATCCATTCACCGACTGGCATACGGACCTTTAAAATGTAGTTTTTTCTTGTTCTGTTGCCGCCACTTGAGAACGTTTATTTCCTGACGGATTTCGGTTCTGCGGGCCTGTTCGAGTCCATCTTCAACTTGCTAAACTATATCAAGGCTTAACCACGCTTATGAATAAGACGGTTAATGTTTCGTTCGATTGAAGATTTTTAACCAAAAATAAATTGCGTAGTCGGCAAATGTTTAAGACAAAGAAATCAGTTCACTATTTTTATAAACATTTAATCTAGATATTTTAATAAGTTAGTAAAAATTAAACTGTTTTTTTAACAAATTAAACCATTTTGCAAAGTACTACTTCATAGCTTAGCAAACAGCTCTAGTTAAAGCAAAATTAACTACTTAAACGTATATTAAAAAAGATTTTCCGCTAAGACCTCTAATTCGTTTTGAAGAAATTAATAAAATAATAATTGCTCCCTACGAAACAAGCTTCTAACCTTTGATTATGTGGATACACTAGCGGACATAATAAATACAGAAAAAAATCAAAGCAAGTACATTTCATCTCGAGGCAATTTTAGGTTACTAACATAATCCGATTAACTTCTTTTTTCTAAAAAAAAACATGTTATAATCTAACGTTGTCGTAAAATCAAGTTTCACTTGGTAGTAGGAAGAAAACGTAATTTTTAAACCCTATGTTATGAATATGATGCAACTCAACCATGATAACATATTATATACGTAAACATAACACCCAACAGACACATACGTATAGTCCTGATCCCACACTAGGAAGCCGTATGACGTGCGTATCAGGAACTAAGAGTACCATGGTTCCATAACTGGTGGTAATAGACCCGGAGCAAATATTTGTAGATCATACAAAAATTGTCCCGCAGCAGGAATCGAACCCGCAACCTCTTGCATCGATCGCTTACTGCGCCACAGAGGTGATGCAGTATAGCTGCGTAGATAAGAGTAAGCAAGTGAAAATAAGTAACAAGACCCTTTGGTCCATTTTCATCACAGGTAGGTATAATGGTTAACAGTACCTCCTGCTAAAAAACTTATACTTTATCACTTAAGTGCATGGAAGAAACCTCTGTAAATGAGGTGCAAAGAATCCTTTTACCACACGGATATTTAACCAATTTATCAGAATTTTTACAGGATCACCATTTCTGTAACCTGTACCAATATCTAAAGTAGGGTTACCAAGAAAGAACCATTGAAACAAGGAACGTATTTCCTTCAAAAATATTCTACTCTGACAATAATTTTACATAAATAAGTATGACAGACGCACTGAGCTGTTGGTGCAATTTAGGTCAAATGTGGTGCAGATGGCACCACTAGCATCGTACTCGTATTTTGTAACAACGCTCCAACACAAATACCAACATGATAATATCAACTCTATCAGCTCAGATATTTGAATTTCAGTCGCTTATATTTTAGTTTAAAAAATATACTTTTTTCTCTTAAAGAATTATGAATTAGGCATTCATTTATTTGAGTTATACTAAGTAGGTATCTTCCGTACCTACCTGCTTTTGTTTTGTTGTTGTTTTGTTTTTTGTTTTTTAAGCTTATTTGTATCGATCCGTGAGGACCATTAATTGACTTTTCCGTTGCCTATTTTTGTTAGCTTAGATTGTTTTTAAATAAAGCTGTTGGTCTTCCTTTAAATAAATAAATTTGTAAATTGTAATACTTACATTACATTATAAATTAGCTCTCTATAAATACACGGATTTGTCCATGTTTCATTTTAAAAACACGACAGTATTTTGTATTGTTCTTTAGATTATTTCCTAAGAGTTAACTTTTTTTTGCAAGTAAGTGTAATCAACTTCAAGAAGGTAAGGATCTTACTTTGTAAACTCCAGTTTGTAATATAAGCTCGTCAAACAATTTAATTTTGTTGACATGAATATTTATTAAACAGTACCTACTTGCGTGATTAAATATTTAAATATCTATTTAATTTTGGACCGAGATACAATTTAGGTTAAAAAGTGGAGGTAGATTCGCTACAGTCCAGTTGGGACTTATCGCTGGAACCTTCGAGCAACACGGACTTCCGCGCGGGCCGGAAGGGAGTACCTTAGCGATATATTACTTTTCAAATAGTTCTGTCATTTTTTGCGGGGGGAAATGTGCACACAAGCGCAATTCCACATATACACATCCAAATACAACACTGTAATGACGACACTCACACTAACAAACCTTGCACAGAATAACAATTAGTTTTATGAACGCATATGCCTACTTTCGCTTTTAGTTTGACAGAGGGGAACGCTGCGAATGGCTACTCCCTTCCGTGGTGCTCGAAGGCTGGAACCTATACTATATGCATCTATGAACATGATAAAACATAGATACATATAATAAAAAAAAATAGATGCATTATAATAATATATATACTTAGATAAAATAATAAAATTTAAAATAACAGATTTTTTTTATTTCAAAAATATCCTGTTTGTCCCATTAGTTCAAGCTAGCTGCTTCTGCTGCCCATTCTCTGGTGTAATTAACGGCATTAACAGGAGGAGAGGAACAGGTCTTGTCTACACTATGGCATGGAAACTCATCAGGTACCCAAATAACAATTGCCAATGCAATGTCTTGTAGAGAACAAGTAAGATCATGTATTTCGGCATTCTAATTGATGATAAACTTACATGGAAAACCCTTGGAGTGCCTTGTTATAATTATGTTATGAATAACTTGATATATTATGTATATATGATGATCTAATTTATGTTATTAAAACACTTCTACCTGTGGCTGACTTTAACATGTTCAAAGTTGTTTACTTTTCTTTAACCCAATCCGTTCTTACGTACGGTATTACGGACAGGGGATTTGCCGCAAAATCGTACGTTTTAAAAATAGAACGCGCCCAGCTTGTCTTACACATTGCAAAATTTTACAATCCTGTAAAACTGTGCTCATAGTTTCTACTCAACGGAAGTTTTGTACAGGGAGTGAGACGTTCTATCGGACAGAAAACTTTTCATTATAAACCTTCTCCCGATGGGGTAATAAGATCTGCCAAGTTCCTAACTATAAATTTTTTATAAATAAATTCTAGTGCTCTAATGGAATTACACAGAGTAATAAAATAAATAATATTATTGTTCACGAATAAAACTGTAACAACTGTAAAACATTGAAGCAAAGTAGCTGAAATCTCTAATATAATGAGATAGAAAACTTGTCCACAAATTGTATAATTGCATAATACTTATAAATGTTTATCATCATCATCAGCAGCCTCCTTAGGCGTCCACAGCTGGAGGTAAATAAATAAATAAATAAAAAATTAAATAAATTTTATATCTCAAATCAATTACAATTATTAAATCACTTGGAACAAAATTATCTAATCAAATATAATCGTAACTAAATTAATTAAATTAATTCATTTGTAATGGCTTGTAGTCTTATTTAGGTTTGCAGTATTTACACTAAAGTGTATAATATATATATATATATATACCTTCCATTTATTTTATCTGCTGAATAGCCAAGCTGAGGTGTTAATAATGGTGAGTAAGTACCCACATACACTAATATTAATCAATAATTTATTATTATTATTACTTATAAATTCAAATAAATAAATGTTCAATATTAAAAAAAACATGATGCCACTATCATGGATATAGTAATACCTAGTATAAAAATTCCTTGGTCACTATATTATGCTATATGCATCAGCTGTCATGTTGATTGTCAACATGACAAATGTCTTATTTTAGTTAATAATAGTCATTTATGATATAACATGTAAAAGTTTAGTTTAATTAACTGCAGTAGACTATTACGTTAGAACACTAATATCAACCCAAACCAAAAACACTGAGTAACTTACATCATAAGAATTTATTTACCTAAATAATATCCGAAGAAAAGAAAAATCTCGACACGAAAAATTTTAATAATTTCGCAGGTCCGTAGTCTTAGTAGTCGTAAGACCATTTTTGTCACGAAACAGACTGCGCCAGGCGGCCGGTTAAGGCACTACAAGTACAATGTCGCAGTGTTTAACGCTTGGATATATCAGTATTCTAAATATTATTTAATAATACCATTCATCATTATTGCCATATTTCATTCGTTATTTAGGTCAGTGACCAGCCCTGCGATTACGTAATTATGTTACTAACACTTTCTTTTGGTGGCTTATTGCTAACAGACTATTATTTCTATCGACATTTTCCGATTATGTAACCTCCTCTTGCTCCGATTTCTATCGATATATTACAATGTGAAGTTCTCGCAAATTGTTGGATAACCGGACCAACTTACAAAGTCCTTATTGTTCTATGGACCGTGTATAAACATACTAACCATTTTCAATCAATAGTATAATACGACTCTTTAATGTTTTGTCTATGATAGAAATATATTTTTATACTGTGGTCCCGCCAGCTGTGCGGTGTGTACTATTATCTATTCTGTTCTGTGGGGCGGTGTTATATTTGTTTGTTTACAAATACGTTTTTGAATAAATTTTTGGTCTTGGAATAGTTTGGAAGGAAATGTAAAGTAATTGGAAGTGAGTGAACGGCACATATTTGAAGAAAAGAAGTGTTTTATGAGTTAATGTGATAACAAATAACTAATAATAATAATGGTGCAACCCACAGTGAAAAAAGCCCCATAGAGGCTCTGCCTGTCGGGTAGGCAGGGCAAAAGGCGTGTAGGTATGTTTGTATATGGTACTAATACTAATTGTCGATATTGGAAAGTCCTTCCGTAAATAATGAATAGGTACGTACTAAGACATTGGTGAATTTTATTTCATAGTTTTTTTGTTTAGTACCTACCTAGACTTTAGTTATTATAGACATCAATGGTAATTACCAAATGATTTTATTTGATTTGGAATGTATTCAAACCATGTTCAAACAATAAACAATCCACATAAATAACTTAAAATTACGATTTCTATCGTTAGAAATAACAATTGACTTATTTCTATTGCAAAAGGTCGTATTGCAATCAAATGCTAACATTCTTGATAGAAATAGCAATACATAATCGCTATATCATACTATCGATGAAACACTTCATATCAAAAATGCTTTTTATTGCAATCATGCTTTGTTAGCAACAGCGAGAGTTAGGTGATCGCTAAGACGTCATTTTCAATAGAAATAGATTGAAAGTGATTGAAATAGGGAAAAAATGATAGCACCGAATTAGCTAATCGCACCATTTATTACGTAATTCTGTTGCTATTGGTTTCAATCGATTTCAATGCTGTTTCTATTCGAAATGACGCTCTTGCGACTACCAAATTTACGCATTTTGATTGCAAAGGTTAATTGCAACAAAACTGCGTAAATTAGGTAATCGCATTAACGTAATTTCAAATAGAACAACATTGAAACAACATTGAAATCGATTGAAATCAATAGCAACAGAAATACGTAATCGCCCTCCAGTAGTGTAAGAGTCAAGTGTCTCTATCACGTCATACTGGCTAAACTGGCTTATACAGGGTGTTTTTTTTAAATGGGACAGTATGGGGATATCCGAATCCATAAGAGATACGGGAAAACTGTCTTTGGAATCATTTGCTCATTTTGTATGAAAACGATTTTGGCATAGTTATTTTTTTAGTCAAGCGCGAGTTCTCCATGAAAATGAGTTGTTTTGATCAAAATGTTTTTTAATGCGTATCAACTCAGTTTCATGTAAGGATTGTTTCATTGTATCGGAAGAAAAAAAATCTGAGCAGCAGAAGGCCACTAGAGGTGTTCTGAAACGTGCCCGTACCTAGAAACAGCAAGAGGGAGGCCATTTTGAAAATTTATTGCGATAGTTTTTTTAACCTAGGTACCAGATTGCTTACAAATTGTATGAGAAAACATTTTAATAAATTTGACTAACTTCTGCTCAGTTTTTTTTTCCGATACAATGAAACAATCTTTACATGAAATTGAGTCGATACGCATTCAAAAAAATTTTGATCAAAACAACTCATTTTTATGGAGAACTCACGCTTGACCAAAAGAATAACTATGCCAAAATCTTTTTAATACAAAATGAGTTAATGGTTCCAAAGACAGTTTTCCCGTATCTCTTATGGATTCGGATATCCCCATACTGTCCCATTTAAAAAATACACCCTGTATAACATGTATGCTAAATGGATGTTTAGTTTCTCATACTTTAGCGGCTGAACCAATTACAATGACATTGGTTCCACATATTATAAATTATGGCCTAGATTGAGCTACATATACTAATAACATAACATAACATCCAACAGTCACATAATGTAGTCTTGATCCCACACTAGAATTCCCTGTGTCGTTGGTATCAGGAACTACGAGTACCAATGGTACCATAACACCCAGACCTGGAACAAATATTTGAAGATCATACGAACATTTGTTCCGCAGCGGGAATCGAACCCGCAACTACTAATGTAACTTTTTTCCAGGAAAAATCCTTGAAAGAGTTATGAATGTTTATAATAATGGTGGTATCATTTATAATAATGGTGGTATCATTTATAATAATGGTGGTATCATTTATAATAATGGTGGTATCAACTGATCTCCTAGACGACTTGGAACAAAATAGACGTAGGTACTTATCTGGATTTTTTGGTTTTTTACTTAATACTGGGTCACCAAACTTTGCTCGGAAAACTCGAAAAAACGTGTTTTTCCAAAGATGAGTCCTAGCTAGATCAGTTTTTCTAACAGAACAGCAAACATTTAAAAAATCAAAAATTTCGATAAAATTAGAATGCTAAAATAGGTTTTTGACATCAAAATTAGGTCTTAAACGGGATCCATAGAAGTTAAGATGAAGAGCTTAGATAACTAAGTATATCGAACTGATTAGGTTGGAAAGGGATAAAAAAATTGTTTTTCAGGGATACAGGGTATACAGTCATTTATTTTCTTAGAATGATTTAAAAGTAACTAAAACAGATTCCCGAAATGACATAAATAATTTATTTGACATAATTCATAAAAAGCAAGTTCAAAAACTAAAACCCGATTACTGAAAAATCACGCCCTAATAAGTATCAAACAAGAAAATATTCTCATCTGTAATTGTTATATACAAACTATTCAATATGTATCGTCTATTAAATAAACAACTTACACGTAATATATTAATAATATATAATGTATTTAATTTATATTCATAGTGATGTCCGACGATAGGATTGTGATTGTGACGTCACATAACCTTTAACCAGCGGACGATTCAGATACCTCACACGTCAAATTGTAATAAGTAGTTTAGATATTGTTATGAGGGAACAGATTAACATACATACATTATATTATATATAAACACCGGTCAAAATCATAACCCTCCGCCGTAGTCCGCCAAAAATCACAGTCACACCCATTTTCACTATTAAGGATGATTCACGCTACTCCGTGTCGCGACCGGGGCATGGCCAAACATTATGGTATACTTTTTGTATGAAGTAATACATGACTGAGAGCTGATTTTATGTTTTGACAAGCAATTGACACGGACTTATAGTGTAGTGCAACACGGATTTTTGTATGGAAAATGAGGTTCACAGTGTACGCTAGGGGCGCTCATCAGTGTCGCCATACAAAATCTACGCTACACCAGACGTCCGTGTCAATTGTGTGCAAATACTTAGAATCAGCTCTCAGATATAGTCATGCAAATAATACACTTAAACAGCCCGGTGTAACACGAATGACTGGCCCGGCCGGCGCACAGTGGACGTGACCCAGCCGAGGCCCGGCCCAGGTCCAGCCCGGTCGCGACACGGTATAGCGTGGATCATCCTTTAACGGCCGTCTAAGATGTCAGGAATGTCTGATATTTCACCAACATGATGAATAATCAGTTGTCTACCGGTGGTGCGATGTGATGCTGGTGTTACAAAATCAATCATAAACTTTTTTGGTGTATCTGAACTGCACCTTACTTTGTTTCGCGACCAAGTCATTAGGTTATTACATGTACTTGCAGTCGTGCAACTGCTCAGGCTATTGCACCAACCACATTCAAATGCCTGAGGTAGAATTCTACAACTCTCACAATTGTACGCCAACACTTCACAGTTATACACGGTTACCGGCACTTCGTTTGAGTAAGGATCCACACCACCCCATATAAGGCTAAAACTGCCAATGAGAGTTTCTCTAGTATCAACCTTGATAGGGTAACAATAAACCCAATTTTTTAACACAAAACCCTTCATATGTGTCAGACGATTTTTCAATTTTAGCTGGCATATTATTTTCATGCTGTATGTAATCGGGTCAGGTGCTTGCATTTTAACATCAATAAGCGTCCTTTGTCCAGACGGCAACATAATAGACCCTTGGTATTGGATATATGGGCACATTTTCATAATATTTTGGTTTGAATTTTTCAATGCGATGACGTAGGGGCAAAGTTTATCACCAATGTTTACGCATCCAAAATTATGGCACCAGTCACATGGATATAAATAACTTTTGACGCATTCCAAACACGTTTTAAAAGAACTGCAGTAGTCAATTGGTTTGATCCTTGGTGCCTCATCTATGACAGAATTGTTCAGCTTAGGAATTTTTTTGCGATGTTGCTCATAATATTTTCTCATAGGAACTATTAACTCTTTTTGTGGAAACGGTATTCTTTCTACGTTTGTATCGTCATAACAATAAACTTTAATTAAAATTGAGATTATAGTCATAAGCACTAACATGATCAAGAGCTTAATTAGGACTGACTGGAAATGAACTAACTATCCATTATCCAGTTGATATATTTAATTTATTTTTTAATGTAACAATACTGTTATTCTTTCTAGTTATAAACCTTTCCTTACTCGTATTCAAAATATTTTTACTTGCAGTTTTAATACAATAACAAAAAAAACAGTAGAATGATTCTTGCCAGAAGTTTAACTCAAGGTTTTGTACGTTTGAGATGCACTTCGTCGAATTTTTCGGCTAAATTACGCGTATTTATTTAAGTTTATTGTTTAAAAAATCTAGAACACGTCGTATCTTGATAAATTTTATTCGATTATACAAAATTTTATGAAGTCCTGACTTGTAGGTATATTAAATTTAATAACTTTGATTTTAACTACGTTTATTTCGTTTCAAGGTACGACGTGTTCTAGACTTTTTAAACAATAAACTTGAAAAAATCTAGATTGTTGAAGCGTAATTTATATAAAAAGTTCAACGAGGTGCTTACCATAAAGACTATAAGTACACTCAATTCAGGAGATTTTATGAATTTTCAAAGAAAAAAAAAACTATGCCCACTCTGACACCCCACCCTGCTCAAATTGGATATTCACAAATAGAAATATCTATTTTTATTGCCTTTTTTTCTTCTTATAACCTTCTGGCCGCCATTATCACTAGCAGTTAATTACGATTCTGCAATTGTGGTTTCTGCTTCTTCTGGTTTTGCCTCAGCTGCTTCTGTTTCAGTTTCTTCTATTTTTAACGTGGTTTCTCCAGCTGGTTTATCTGATGGTTTTTCTGTTGTTTCATCTATTGGTTTTTCTGCAGCTTTATCTGTTGGTTTCTCTGTTGTTTTTTCTGGTGGTTTTTCTGTTGTTTCTTCTTTTGGTTCTGAACCTTTTGGTGTTTCATTTGAGTCATCTGCAGTAGTGGTTTTTATGGTTGGTCTTATAATTTTCCACGGTGGATTTGTATATTTCTTATTCGCGCATCCAACGAATATGTTAACTGAAATAGGGTTGTTGTACGGAGAAGTGAGGCGTAAGACGATAAACTTCTTTTGAAGTCCACCCCGGATGATTTCTACGCGTGGCCCTCGTCCGATGTTCAGCCGATCTAATACTCTCACGTAGGTGATCTGATAAGAGAACAATGTTAGTAGATAGAATTTAACCGGTTTAACTAATTAAATAAATTTAACTTTTAATTCGAGGTTTCAAGAAATTTAGATGCTCTTAGTCATGTATGAGTGTTGTACTATTAATATGTTATTTTAATATTGAGTGTATGCCTATTGAATAGAATAGAAATAAAAAAAATACTTTATTGTACACCATGGGATTATAAAAAAAAACACAAAACTTAACATGATAATTAAAAGTAGGTGCAATGGTCGGTCTTATCGCTTAGAAGTGATTTCTTCCAGACAACCGTAGGATGGATGAGATCTTTGATAAATGACAAATAAATTAAATGAATCAACTGAGGACTAATGTACCAACGTGATCCAACAGAGGCTGGAAAGATAATAAAGAACAAAAATTGGGAACATAACATACCGAACAGTGGTAGGGATGTCACAATGAACGAAGCACAGAAGAAAAGTGTTGAATGGCGTCTCAACAGATTGACCTCAACTACATAGGAATACCTAGTCGGGAGACATTTAGTCTTATCTTTATGTTTACACTGTTAGTACTTTACGGAGTAGTTATGTCTAGCTGTAGAGGTGTTCTGGTGATTAAGACCATTGTGGCTAGTGAGGCAATCTTGCATTGGCATATAATAATAACAATAATTTGTTTAAGAAACTTAATGAAAATACATAACATACAGTTAAAGATAAAGGTTAAGTTAAATAGTCAATTCCCATAGGTAGATATTAAGATATAAGAAACCTTTGAATGGATAACAAATTTTGAGGTTAGGTAAGTTAAGTATGTTATGATAATGCAGTAATAGTAGTAATAGTAACACTAACTCTTACCCGAGGTAACCTGTGTTATCGTCCGGCTCAGCTTCATATTAGTATCTATAATTATTGAAACGATGTGTTTATGCTTACCGAGCAATTGTACTTTCTTCCATACTTTGCATACACGACCCTGAAGGGTACTTTCTCTTTGTAAAGAGTATCTTGACTCATTAGTAAGTCATTTTTTTTGAACATTCCCAGATAAAAATCTCTGCATGTTGAAAAATGTATAAAGATTGAAAAATGTGCTAATAAAAAAACAATTTTCATGTTATCGTACATTGTACAATTTCATTACAACAATATTTATTCGATGCAGAATTTATGCACTTAAGCTATTGCGGTTTTACATACTTACCTTATAGTCTTAAAAATATTAAGTAGGTTACCTACAGAGTAGAAACAGCTTGTCCGTTTGTTTGGTTTAGGTAGCTAATAATACCTAAAAAAAATTGAAGAAGTCATCATCAGTAGTCTTTAGATGTCCACTGCTGGATAAGGCACACAGACAGATCATTTCTCCAGATCAGATCCAGACACATTTTATATTAATGACAATACAAGGTTTTTAATTACCTATTATTATCCAATTCACCTTCATAGGAGTAGCATATTATGCCGGCTAAGATGCGTGAGATTGCGGGTTCAAATATTTGCATGATCTGCAAATATTTGTTCCGGGTCTGGGTGTTATGGTACTCGTAGTTCCTGATACCCACGACACAGAGAATCTTAGTGTGGATCAAGACTACGTATGTGATTGTTGGGTGTTACGTTATGTATGTTATGATAACATAGAACCTGGCAATATCACAAAATCGTTCAATTAACATTCTGTGCAATAGCAGCCACATAAAATACCACAACAACACGAAATTGCTATAATCTAGAGTTCCCACCACCACTGAAACCTGAAGGATTATAGCAGTCATTGTGAATTATGTAACCCTTATGTTCTTAAAACAAATAGCTCTGTAATAGTTTTATTAGAGAAACAGTTAGATCATCAAAATTATAGAAGAACTGGATGGAATAAACGCTGGTAGGTATAGATAACCGATGACTATAGCGGTTGTATAAAATGGTGACGTAAACGTTTAAATCGCTTGCTTAGAGGGCATTTATGCTGCATGCCTATAGAGGAAAAATATCGAATCAAACGCTTTTATGCAACAAGCTATCACCCCAAACGTTTTGATACAACTTTTATAGTGTTTTTCTGTGATATAAGCTTTTGTTATTGGACAATTTTGCTAGTTGTGAATGGGGGGAATTGCCATAATCACAATGCTGGGCAGGCAGATTAGTGATCGTAGTATTCGTGTTGAGTACTCATGCAGATGATGCTGATATCCCTTGGGGTAATCCCTTAGTCGCCTTTTACGACATCCACGAGAGGAGATGGAGGGGTCTTTTCTAAGGTTGGAAACACCACGGTACCCAGACGCACTAATAAAATAAAACCGCGAATAAATTGAAGAAGTACGTGATTAACAATCTGAGCTAGGCACCTACGTATGTCTTATGTTATACAAGTTTGGATGTAATGTTTCTTATACCTACTTACGTGAAGTCTACGAGCCGGATAATCACAAATAATAAATAAAAAAATAAGTTCATTATGAAAACAATTAGAAATTTAGAAGCGACTTAGAAGGACTAATAAACTACACATTAGGTATATCGATTTGAAACGGTAATGTAGATAGGTAGCTACTAGTCTATGAATCTCTTTGCCTTCCTCTCTTCTAACCTATATCGCAGTAGATCTAACTAACTATAATGTATATTTCGCACTATAACTAGTCATAACGCGACTTTGTCCCTCTACGCATTAGATAGGTACACCAATTTGAAACGACATAAATAATGTACATTTTTTTACACTTGAATGTGTGGTACAGGTTGAGCTGGGTAAACTAAACTACACGTTATCGATTTGATTGATGGTGATGATGTAATGTAACCTTCAATCAATCATGTTTTGGATTCTCTGAACCTATACACGAAGGGAAGTTAAAATATGTGAGTAGATAATACATTGTTCTAGAAAACAAATATTGGCAAGACCATTGGGAGAGATTAATTATTGGTGCCCTAATTAGACGCGCATGTATTAACTCATCATTAGCCTGTAGAAGTCAAAGGCAAACCCCGTACAATGCCACGATGAACGGTCTAAAAACACCTGTGTTGTGGGATTGAAAGGGGGCTTGCGACCTTCACGCCTTAGGTGGAATTAGTGTCCTACGAGCTATTGTTGTTGTATAGGGTAGGGTCATCTGCTGTTTCCGTCTCCGTCACTTACATAAAGGCCAAAGAACACCAGATGCGTATGCAGGACGTAACGTAGACACGCGCGTCTCTACATAATGTACACGCTTGCGTGCCATGCCTCATACAGTTCCATACATTACAACGTCATGGTACGTCGACGAGCACGTTTACGTCTACGCGTACACAGCCGGTGTGCTGTGGCCTTTAATTAAAAAATTAACACGATGTTTTTCTTTACCTTTTGAGTGCACTTTTAGTGCAATCTTTTTCATCAATCCGTGTGCTAAGAGTGGTGATTATCATCATCATTATCAGCTTGTAAAAGTCCACTGCTGGACATAGGCCTCCTCTTTAGCATGCCACGACGAACGCCACCGATATCCTGCGACGGTGGTGAGAGTGGTGGTTATAGCAAATCCATATTCTTTGCATTATATGCGGGAGGTCTTGTCCAGCAGTGAAATGTCTACGGATAGATGGCGATGATGACAATCTATAAATTTTTCCCACTTTTTCAGGATCAGAAGTCAGGTTTGTATTGTATTTACTACTTACTTATACTTTTATTGCATACAAAACTAAAAGTAAATGTACAAATGGAGGGCATAATGCCAAAGTCATTTTCTACCTGCCAACCAAGAAGGTGGTAACAATTAAGGCGTGCTAACACAATTAAAACTAAAAAAAGCACAAAAATAAATAAATAAAATACATAGACTAAACGTTATTATCTATCTATCTATCTATTCTATATACACTCGAGAGCAATGAATCCGGGTCACTTAAAGAATCCTAAAAATCTCGGAAACTAAAAATGCTTGGTTAATGCAATAAATTGTATTTAATAGACAATGTAATACTCCTTAAATGAAGGTATTAAAACTTCTTAGTTATTGTAAAGTTATATCATAAAAAAATCAAATTTGAAAAAGGGCCACTTTCGAAGATGGAACTACGAAATTAAGTTAAAAAAAAATTTTAATTTAAATTTAAAATTTAAAATTAAAATTTAATAATAAAAAAAATTAAATTAAAATTAAATTAAAAAAGCACGAGGAGGCAATACGAAGTATTAAAATTCAAGAAAATCGTAATAAAGTTCAAAAATTTCATGTTTCCTATTTTTGTTTTAAGGAGAGATCAGCAGTTTTTTTCTTTATGTAATTTTGTGTTAATAAAATGTATGGTGACTCATATTTTTTTTTACCTTCATTTAAGGAGTATTACATTGTCTATTAAATACAATTTATTGCATTAATCTATCATTTTTAGTTTCCGAGATTTTAACATTCTTTAAGTGACCCGGATTCATTGCTCTCGAGTGTATTATAAAGCTAAATAACGGTGACTGATTGACATATTTGTTCTCCTAGAAGGAGTCGGTTTAGGGGGGGGGTTTGTTTGGGGGAAGTTTAGGGGGGGTAAAAGTGAACAGAAGTGTCGGATTCGAATTTTGAATTTTTCGAAATGACAGCTGTCAGATTTGACAGCTCCCAAGCGGTGCTAGGAAGGGTTTTCTAAAGTGGTAGGATAGATAGAGGGGGGGGAGAGATTAGAAAAAAAATTGAAAAAAAAAAAAAAAAACAAGATGGCGGCTTCGGAATTGGACTTTGAAATTTTGACATTTTCAGAGTCTACTTTGGAGGGGTGCTTTGTTCTGGCAACATTGGCGTACGGTGAATCTGTTTTGCTTCAATAATTGCCAGTATCCTGTAGAATGACGTGTAAGTACGGCTTTTTCGAAATTCAAAATGGCGGACGCTGTGGCGGCCATTTTGTAAAAAGCAAAAATTTTCCAAATTTTCCAACCCGAAAATGAGACTGTTGGCAACACCCGAGCCGGAAGACTTGTATAGGGCGTTTGTGTAGAACGGTGAAGAGTGTTGCCTGGCGAGAAAATTTTCCCCATTTTTCGGGTAATTTCCGAGATTTTCCCCAAAAAGGTGAAAAGTAGAAATAACGACATTTTAAATCAAAATTTGATGTGGTATCGTTTAAAAGGTCCATGCAAATGACATTTGACCATTTTTGTCGCTTTCAATTTGGCAACACTGGGAAAAAGCAAACTTTTTAAGTTTTGGGCCCGACTCGGCTACTTTCCATATTTTTCCACTACGAAAGTTGCCATGCGTGAATTCGGAGTATGCACAAGTGTTGCCACTGAACTGCTCCATATTAGGTATTTTATTCATTTTTTCGAAATTCAAAATGGCGGACGCTGTGGCGGCCATTTTGTAAAAAGCAAAAATTTTCCAAATTTTCCAACCCGAAAATGACGCTGTTGGCAACACCCGAGCCTGAAAACTTGTATGGGGCGGTTGTGTAGAACGGTGAAGAGTATTGCCTGGCGAGAAAATTTTCCCCATTTTTCGGGTAATTTCCGAGATTTTCCCCAAAAAAGTGAAAATTAGAAATATTTACATTTTGAATCAAAATTTGATGTGGTATCGTTGAAAAGGTCCATGCAAATGACATTTGACCATTTTTGTCCCCGTCAGCTGGCAACACTGGAATCAGGCGAACTTTTTTTATTTTTGCGCCCGACTCGGCTACTTTCCTTATTTTTCCACTACGAAAGTTGCGATGCGCAAATTCCGAGTATGCACAAGTGTTGCCACTGAACTGCTCCATATGGGAAAATTATTGGTTTTTCGAAATTCAAAATGGCGGACGCTGTGGCGGCCATTTTGTAAAAAAACGAAATTTTCAAAATTTTCCAAGTGAAAAATGAGGCTGTTGGCAACACCCGAGCCGGATGACTTGTATGGGGCCATTGTGTAAAACGATAAAAAGTGTTGCCTGGTTTAAAAAAAAACCCAATTTTCCGGGTATTTTTCGAGATTTTCCCAAAAACATGAAAATTAAAAAAAAATACAATTTGAATCAAAATTTGGTGAGGTGTCGTTAAGAAGGTCAATGCGAATGACATTTGACCATCTTGGTCGCTCTGAGCTGGCAACACTGGGAGCAGGCGAAGGTGATATTTTTGGGCCCAATTCGGCTACTTTCCTTTTTTTTCCAATACGAAAGTTGCCATGCACAAATTCCGAGTATGCACAAGTGTTGCCACTGAACTGTTCCATCTTGGACATTCTATTCGTTTTTTCGAAATTCAAAATGGCGGACGCTGTGGCGGCCATTTTGTAAAAAGACGAAATTTTCTGAATTTTACAACTGGAAAATGAGGCTGTTGGCAACACGCGAGGTGGAATAATTGTATAGAGCGGTTGTGTAAAAAGACTAAAAGTGTGGCCTGGTATTAAAAATTTTCCCATTTTTCGGGTATTTTTCGAGATTTTCCTAAAAATGTAAAAAAAAGAAATAATGACATTTTGAATCAAAATTTGATGTTGACTTGAAGAAGAGGACCATGTGAGTGACTTTTGACTATTTTGGTTGCAGTGAGTTGGCAACACTGGGAGCATGCGAGTAGTAAAATTTTCGGGTCCGACTCGGCTACGAGTTCAAGTTTCCTTCTACCAAAGTTGCCATATGGCAATTCTGTTTATGCAGAAATGTTGCCAGTGCACTGCTTCATCTTTAATATTCTATTCGTTTTTTCAAAATAAAAGATGGCGGTCGCTGTGGCGGCCATTTTGTAAAAATATGAAATTTTCCAAATTTTCCAAGTGAAAAATGAGGCTGTTGGCAACTCCCGAGCCGGACAACTTGTATGGGGCGGTTGTTAAGAATGACAAAAAGTGTTGCCTGGTGAAAGAAAAATCACCATTTTCCGGGTATTTTCCGAGATTTTCCGCAAAAACATGAAAATAATATAAATTATGACAGTATGGATTACAATTTGATGCGGTATTGCAGAGGAAATCCATACTGAACCGTTACCAGTATCAAGAGCTGTTTCCCGGTCAAAACGATTTCCTCCATTTATTGAGTAATAACAATATAAAAAAAGTTGGAATTTCAATTCAGAAATTGACTTTGAGATTTTTTTTTTGTTTTATTACCACGCGAGCTGCTCGCAGCTCGCGCCTCAATGAAAAATATCGAACAAAAAACAAACAAATTACCTACACAAAAAAAAATCTAATCACATGCCATAGTATACACAGGTCCTCGGTAGGTTGTTAGGTTTTTTTTTTTATACTATTTCATAGTTTTTGCACGCAAAAAAACTTCTAATCAAATGCCATAGTATGTAGAGGTTGTAGGGGTTTAAAGGGGTTTGTAGGGGTTTGTAGGGGTTGTAGGGGTTTGTAGGGGTTTGTAGGGGTTGTAGGGGTTTGTAGGGGTTGTAGGGGTTTTTAGGGGTTTGTAGGGGTTTCTAGGGGTTGTAGGGGTTTGTAGGGGTTTGTAGGGGTTTTTAGGGGTTTGTAGGGGTTTCTAGGGGTTGTAGGGGTTTGTAGGGGTTTGTAGGGGTTTTTAGGGGTTTGTAGGGGTTTGTAGGGGTTTTTAGGGGTTGTAGGGGTTTTTAGGGGTTTGTAGGGGTTTGTAGGGGTTTGTAGGGGTTTGTAGGGGTTGTAGGGGTTTGTAGGGGCTTGTAGGGGTTTCTAGGGGTTGTAGGGGTTTGTAGGGGTTTGTAGGGGTGTTAGGGGTTTATAGGGGTTGGTAGGTTTGTAGGGGTTTGTAGGGGTTTGTAGGGGTTTGTAGGGTTTGTAGGGATTGTAGGGGTTTGTAGGGGTTTTTAGGGGTTGTAGGGGTTGTAGGGGTTTGTAGGGGTTCTAGGGGTTGTAGGGTTTGTAGGGGTTTGTAGGGGTTGTAGGGGTTTGTAGGGATTTCTAGGGGTTGTAGGGGTTTCTAGGGTTTTGTAGGGGTTGTAGGGGTTTCTAGGGGTTGTAGTGGTTTGTAGGGGTTGTAGGGGTTTGTAGGGGTTTGTAGGGGTTTCTAGGGTTTGTAGGGGTTGTAGGGGTTTGTAGGGGTTTTTAGGGGTTTGTAGGGATTTGTAGGGGTTTGTAGGGGTTTGTAGGGGTTGTAGGGGTTTGTAGGGGTTTGTAGGGGTTTGTAGGGGTTTTAAGGGGTTGTAGGGGTTGTAGGGGTTTGTAGGGGTTCTAGGGGTTGAAGGGTTTGTAGGGGTTTGTAGGGGTTTGTAGGGGTTTGTAGGGGTTCGTAGGGGTTGTAGGGGTTTGTAGGGGTTGTAGGGGTTTGTAGGGGTTGTAGGGGTTTGTAGGGATTGTAGGGGTTTGTAGGTTTGTAGGGGTTTGTAGGGGTTTGTAGGGGTTTGTAGGGGTTTGTAGGATTTTGTAGGGGTTGTAGGGGTTTGTAGGGGTTTGTAGGGGTTGTAGGGGTTTGTAGGGGTTGTAGGGGTTTGTAGGGGTTTTTAGGGGTTGTAGGGGTTTGTAGGAGTTGTAGGGGTTTGTAGGGGTTTTTAGGGGTTGTAGGGGTTTGTAGGGGTTTGTAGGATTTTGTAGGGGTTGTAGGGGTTTGTAGGGGTTGTAGGGGTTTGTAGGGGTTTTTAGGGGTTGTAGGGGTTTGTAGGAGTTGTAGGGGTTTGTAGGGGTTTTTAGGGGTTTGTAGGGGTTTGTAGGGGTTGTAGGGGTTTGTAGGGGTTTTTAGGGGTTGTAGGGGTTTGTAGGGGTTTGTAGGGGTTTGTAGGGGTTGTAGGGGTTTGTAGGGGTTTGTAGGGGTTTGTAGGGGTTTGTAGGGGTTTGTAGGGGTTCGTAGGGGTTGTAGGGGTTTGTAGGGGTTGTAGGGGTTTGTAGGGGTTGTAGGGGTTTGTAGGGATTGTAGGGGTTTGTAGGTTTGTAGGGGTTTGTAGGGGTTTGTAGGGGTTTGTAGGGGTTGTAGGGGTTTGTAGGGGTTTGTAGGGGTTGTAGGGGTTTGTAGGGGTTTGTAGGATTTTGTAGGGGTTGTAGGGGTTTGTAGGGGTTTGTAGGGGTTGTAGGGGTTTGTAGGGGTTTGTAGGGGTTGTAGGGTTGTAGGGGTTTGTTGGGGTTTGTAGGGTTTTGTAGGAGTTGTAGGGGTTTGTAGGGGTTTGTAGGGGTTGTAGGGGTTTGTAGGGGTTTGTAGGGGTTGTAGGGGTTTGTAGGGGTTGTAGGGGTTGTAGGGGTTTGTAGGGTTTTGTAGGGGTTGTAGGGGTTGTAGGGGTTTGTAGGGGTTGTAGGGGTTTGTAGGGGTTTGTAGGGGTTTGTAGGGTTTGTAGGGGTTTGTAGGGGTTGTAGGGGTTTTTAGGGGTTTGTAGGGGTTTGTAGGGGTTTGTAGGGGTTTGTAGGGGTTTTTAGGGGTTGTAGGGGTTTGTAGGGGTTAGTAGGGGTTTGTAGGGGTTTGTAGGTTTGTAGGGGTTTGTAGGGGTTGTAGGGGTTTGTAGGGGTTTCTAGGGGTTGTAGGGGTTTGTAGGGGTTGTAGGGGTTTGTAGGGGTTGTAGGGGTTTGTAGGGGTTGTAGGGGTTTCTAGGGGTTGTAGGGGTTTGTAGGGGTTTTTAGGGGTTAGTAGGGGTTGTAGGGGTTTGTAGGGGTTTGTAGGGGTTGTAGGGGTTTGTAGAGGTTTGTAGGGGTTTGTAGGGGTTAGTAGGGGTTTTTAGGGGTTGTAGGGGTTTGTAGGGGTTGTAGGAGTTTGTAGGGGTTGTAGGGGTTTGTAGGTTTGTCGGGGTTTGTAGGGGTTGTAGGGGTTTGTAGGGGTTTGTAGGGGTTGTAGGGGTTTGTAGGGGTTGTAGGGGTTTGTAGGGGTTGTAGGGGTTTGTAGGGGTTTGTAGGGGTTTTTAGGGGTTGTAGGTGTTTGTAGGGGTTGTAGGGGTTTGTAGGGGTTGTAGGGGTTTGTAGGGGTTGTAGGGGTTGTAGGGGTTGTAGGGGTTTGTAGAGGTTGTAGGGGTTTGTAGGTTTGTAGGGGTTTGTAGGGGTTGTAGGGGTTTGTAGGGGTTGTAGGGGTTTGTAGGGGTTTTTAGGGGTTGAAGGGGTTTGTAGGGGTTTTAGGGGTTTCTAGGGGTTGTAGGGGTTTGTAGGGGTTTGTAGGGGTTTGTAGGGGTTGTAGGGGTTTGTAGGGGTTGGTAGGGGTTTTTAGGGGTTGTAGGGGTTTGTAGGGGTTTTTAGGGGTTGTAGGGGTTTGTAGGGGTTGTAGGGGTTGTAGGGGTTTGTAGGGGTTGTAGGGGTTTGTAGGTTTGTAGGGGTTTGTAGGGGTTGTAGGGGTTGTAGGGGTTTGTAGGGGTTTGTAGGGGTTTTTAGGGGTTGTAGGGGTTTGTAGGGGTTGTAGGGGTTTGTAGGGGTTGTAGGGGTTGTAGGGGTTTGTAGGGGTTGTAGGGGTTTGTAGGGGTTGTAGGGGTTTGTAGGGGTTGTAGGGGTTTGTAGGGGTTGTAGGGGTTTGTAGGGGTTGTAGGGGTTTGTAGGGGTTTGTAGGGGTTTTTAGGGGTTGTAGGGGTTTGTAGGGGTTGTAGGTGTTTGTAGGGGTTGTAGGGGTTTGTAGGGGTTGTAGGGGTTTGTAGGGGTTGTAGGGGTTTGTAGGGGTTGTAGGGGGTTGTAGGGGTTTGTAGGGGTTGTAGGGGTTTGTAGGGGTTGTAAGGGTTGTGTTAAGGGCTTATAACAATTACAACAGCAACGATAACCTCACGCGAGCTGCATGCAGCTCGCGCCGCACGCAAAATCTAGTCTATTCTATTCTATTCTATATAATATAAAGCTAAATAACGGTGACTGACTGATTGACATGTTTGTTCTCCTAGAAGGAGTCGTTTTAGGGGGGGGGTTTGTTTGGGGGAAGTTTAGGGGGGGTGAATTGGACCAGAAGTGTCGGATTCGAATTTTGAATTTTTCGAAATGACAGCTGTCAGATTTGACAGCTCCTAAACGGTTTTAGGTAGGGTTTTCAAAATGACAGGGTAGAAAGAGGGGAGGAAAAAATTAAAAAAAATTGAAAAAAAAAAAAAAAAAAAAAAGATGGCGGCTTCGGAATTTGACTTTGAATTTTACCGATTTTCATACTCCACTTTGGCGGGGTGCTTTGTTCTGGCAACATTGGCGTACGGTGAATCTGTTTTGCTTCAATAATTGCCAGTATCCTGTCAAATGACGTGTAAGTACGGCTTTTTCGAAATTCAAAATGGCGGACGCTGTGGCGGCCATTTTGTAAAAAGCAAAAATTTTCCAAATTTTCCAACCCGAAAATGAGACTGTTGGCAACACTCGAGCCGGAAGACGTGTATAGGGCGGTTGTGTAGAACGGTGAAGAGTGTTGCCTGGCGAGAAAATTTTCCCCATTTTTCGGGTAATTTCCGAGATTTTCCCCAAAAAGGTGAAAAGTAGAAATAATGACATTTTAAATCAAAATTTGATGCAGTATCGTTGAAAAGGTCCATGCAAATGACATTTGACTATTTTTGTCCCCCTCAGCTGGCAACACTGGAATCAGGCGAACTTTTTTTATTTTTGGGCCCGACTTTTACGCGAACTCTAGATTCCTTCTACGAAAGTTTCCAAATTCAAATTTTGTTTATGCAGAAACCTTGTCGGTGAACTGCTTAATATGGGAAAACTATATGTTTTTTGAAATTTTTGAATACGGACAATTTGGCGGCCATTTTGTAAAAAGACAAAATTTTCAAAATTTTCCATGTGAAAAATGAGGCATTTGGCAACACCCGAGCCGGACGACTTGTATGGGGCGGTTGTGTAGAACGGTGAAAAGTGTTGCCTGGCTAGAAAATTTTCCCCATTTTTCGGGTAATTTCCGAGATTTTCCCCAAAAAAGTGAAAATTAGAAATATTTACATTTTGAATCAAAATTTGATGTGCTATCGTTTAAAAGGTCCATGCGAATGACATTTGACCATTTTTGTCGCTTTCAATTTGGCAACACTGGGAAAAAGCAAACTTTTTAAGTTTTGGGCCCGACTCTTACGCGAGCTCTAGATTCCTTCTACGAAAGTTTCCAAATTCAAATTTTGTTTATGCAGAAACCTTGTCGGTGAACTGCTTAATATGGGAAAACTATACATTTTTTGAAATTTTTGAATATGGTCAATTTGGCGGCCATTTTGTAAAATGACGAAATTTTCAAAATTTTCCAAGTGAAAAATGAGGATGTTGGCAACACCCTAGCCGGACAATTTGTAAGGGGCTATTGTGAATAACAATGAAAAGTGTTGCCTGGTTTTAAAAAAATCCCCATTTTCCGGATTTTTTCCGAGATTTTCCCCAAAAACCTGAAAAGTAAAAAAAAATACAATTTGAATCAAAATTTGATGAGGTATCGTTTAGAAGCTCCATGCGAATGACATTTGACTATTTTCGTTCCCCTCAGCTGGCAACACTGGGAGCAGTCGAAGGTGTTATTTTTGGGCCCAACTCGGCTACTTTCCTTTTTTTTCCACTACGAAAGTTGCCATGCGCAAATTCTGAGTATGCACAAGTGTTGCCACTGAACTTCTCCATCTTGGTTATTTTATTCGTTTTTTCGAAATTCAAAATGGCGGCTGCTGTGGCGGCCATTTTGTAAAAAGACGAAATTTTCTGAATTTTACAACTGGAAAATGAGGCTGTTGGCAACACCCGAGCCGGAAGACTTGTATGGGGCGGTTGTGTAGAACAGTAAAGAGTGTTGCCTGGCGAGAAAATTTTCCCCATTTTTCGGGTAATTTCCGAGATTTTCCTCAAAAAGGTGAAAAGTAGAAATAATGACATTTTATATCAAAATTTGATGTAGTATCGTTGAAAAGGTCCATGCAAATGACATTTGACCATTTTTGTCCCCCTCAGCTGGCAACACTGGGATTAGGCGAACTTTGTAATTTTTGGGCCCGACTCGGCTACTTTCCTTATTTTTCCATTACGAAAGTTGTCATGCGCAAATTCTGAGTATGCACGAGTGTTGCCACTGAATTGTTCCATATGGGAAAATTATTGGTTTTTTGAAATTCAAAATGGCGGACGCTGTGGCGGCCATTTTGTAAAAAGACGAAATTTTCAAAATTTTCTAACCCGAAAATGACGCTGTTGGCAACACCCGAGCCGGACGACTTGTATGGGGCCATTGTGTAAAACAATGAAAAATGTTGCCTGGTGAAAAAAAATTCCCCATTTTCCGGGTATTTTCCGAGATTTTCCATAAAATGTAAAAAAAAAAAAAAATGGTATTTTGAATCAAAATTTGATGTAGACTTGAAGGAGAGGACCATGAGAGTGACTTTTGACTATTTTGGTTGCATTGAGTTGGCAACACTGGGAGCATGCGAGTAGTGAAATTTTCGGGTCCGACTCGGCTACGAGCTCAAGTTTCCTTTTACCAATGTTGCCATATGGCAATTCTGTATATGCAGAAATGTGGCCAGTGCCCTGCTTAATCTTTAACATTATATTCGTTTTTTCAAAATAAAAGATGGCGGACGCTGTGGCGGCCATTTTGTAAAAAGATGAAATTTTCTGAATTTTACAACTGGAAAATGAGGCTTTTGGCAACACCCGAGCTGGACAACTTGTATGGAGCCGTTGTGTAAAACAATGAAAAGTGTTGCCTGGTTAAAAAAAAATCCCCATTTTTCGGGTATTTTCCGAGATTTTCCATAAAATGTAAAAAAAAAAAAATGGTATTTTGAATCAAAATTTGATGTTGACTTGAAGAAGAGGACCATGTGAGTGACTTTTGACTATTTTGGTTGCAGTGAGTTGGCAACACTGGGAGCATGCGAGTAGTGAAATTTTCGGGTCCGACTCGGCTACGAGTTCAAGTTTCCTTCTACCAAAGTTGCCATATGGCAATTCTGTTTATGCAGAAATGTTGCCAGTGCACTGCTTCATCTTTAATATTCTATTCGTTTTTTCAAAATAAAAGATGGCGGTCGCTGTGGCGGCCATTTTGTAAAAATATGAAATTTTCCAAATTTTCCAAGTGAAAAATGAGGCTGTTGGCAACTCCCGAGCCGGACAACTTGTATGGGCGGTTGTTTAGAATGACAAAAAGTGTTGCCTGGTGAAAGAAAAATCACCATTTTCCGGGTATTTTCCGAGATTTTCCGCAAAAACATGAAAATAATATAAATTATGACAGTATGGATTACAATTTGATGCGGTATTGCACAGGAAATCCATACTGAACCGTTACCAGTATCAAGAGCTGTTTCCCGGTCAAAACGATTTCCTCCATTTATTGAGTAATAACAATATAAAAAAAGTTGGAATTTCAATTCAGAAATTTGACTTTGAGATTTTTTTTTTGTTTTATTACCACGCGAGCTGCTTGCAGCTCGCGCCTCAATGAAAAATATCGAACAAAAAACAAACAAATTACCTACACAAAAAAAAATCTAATCACATGCCATAGTATACACAGGTCCTCGGTAGGTTGTTAGGTTTTTTTTTTATACTATTTCATAGTTTTTGCACGCAAAAAAACTTCTAATCAAATGCCATAGTATGTAGAGGTTGTAGGGGTTTAAAGGGGTTTGTAGGGGTTTGTAGGGGTTGTAGGGATTTGTAGGGGTTGTAGGGGTTTGTAGGGGTTGTAGGGGTTTTTAGGGGTTTGTAGGGGTTGTAGGGGTTTGTAGGGGTTGTAGGGGTTTGTAGGGGTTGTAGGGGTTTTAGGGGTTGTAGGGGTTTGTAGGGGTTTGTAGGGGTTGTAGGGGTTTGTAGGGGTTGTAGGGGTTTGTAGGGGTTGTAGGGGTTTGTAGGGGTTGTAGGGGTTTTAGGGGTTGTAGGGGTTTGTAGGGGTTTGTAGGGGTTGTAGGGGTTTGTAGGGGTTTGTAGGGGTTGTAGGGGTTTGTAGGGGATTTTAGGGGTTGTAGGGGTTTGTAGGGGTTTGTAGGGGTTTGTAGGGATTTTTAGGGGTTTCTAGGGGTTGTAGGGGTTTGTAGGGGTTTGTAGGGGTTTTTAGGGGTTGTAGGGGTTTCTAGGGATTTATAGGGGTTTTTAGGGGTTTGTAGGGGTTGTAGGGGTTTGTAGGGGTTTGTAGGGGTTTGTAGGGGTTTGTAGGGGTTTGTAGGGGTTGTAGGGGTTTGTAGGGGTTTGTAGGGGTTTTTAGGGGTTGTAGGGGTTTGTAGGGGTTTGTAGGGGTTGTAGGGGTTTGTAGGGGTTGTAGGGGTTTGTAGGGGTTTGTAGGGGTTTGTAGGGGTTTGTAGGGGTTTGTAGGGGTTTCTAGGGGTTGTAGGGGTTTGTAGGGGTTTGTAGGGGTTGTAGGGGTTTGTAGGGGTTTGTAGGGGTTGTAGGGGTTTGTAGGGGTTGTAGGGGTTTGTAGGGGTTTGTAGGGGTTTGTAGGGGTTTGTAGGGGTTGTAGGGGTTTGTAGGGGTTTGTAGGGGTTTGTAGGGGTTTTTAGGGGTTGTAGGGGTTTGTAGGGGTTTGTAGGGGTTGTAGGGGTTTGTAGGGGTTTGTAGGGGTTTTTAGGGGTTGTAGGGGTTTGTAGGGGTTGTAGGGGTTTGTAGGGGTTTGTAGGGGTTTGTAGGGGTTGTAGGGGTTTGTAGGGGTTTTTTTAGGGTCTTGTAAGATTTAGGGGCTTATAACAAATAACAACAGCAACGATAACCTCACGCGAGCTGCATGCAGCTCGCGCCGCACGCAAAATCTAGTTTAAGTTATATAACTTAAATAATAAAATCTGAAAGAACGAAAAATAAAAAAATACGTATACAGTTTTTTTAATGCTCACGAGTCAGCCTTTTAAAACACACTTTGGAGTCAACGTTCTTTATTTCCTCAGGGTTTCCTTCCACTAAGCCATTGGTGCGCCTGAACTTCTTTGCTGAAACAGTCGTAAATCTTAAGCAACATATTGCAAAATGTTATTGAAAAGGCGCACCTGCATTGTAGCAGTGATGGGCGTTTATTTAGTTCATGTTTACTGTCTTCCTGTTTCGAAGGTACCTATCTTTCTATTTCAAGCAAATGCAAGCCAATTGCTACTTTATATCAAGGTGTAAAGAGTAGACTGTGGACAAGCAACGCGCTTGCTCTGATACTGACAACATAATATATATTTCGAAGGATGAAAATCGAGTAACCGCTATACTATGGCCGTGATATTGACATGGTCACTGCTTCTGCAATATTGATCGAATATTCAATGACATAATACATGACGTTAACGTATAATCATGTATTATGTCCTACTTCTAAGCGTAATAGGTATATCTACCAGAATTACAGTCTATTTACCTATACGTAGCTATTAATTGTATACCAGCATTACCAATAGTGTGACGGTTGACGGCATTTCAAAGAACGCAGGATGTTGGTGGATAGAGGCGTCCCGGGACCGGTCAACGTGGCATTCTTTAGTGGATACATTTCCAGCAGTGGACAACGGGCTGTAGTTGGTGGTGATGGTTATGTTGGTGATGGTGATGGTTATGTTGGTGATGGTGATGGTTATGTTGGTGATGGTGATGATGATGATGATGATGTCACATTTGCCAGGCTTGTAAGCTATTTATACGAATTTCCAAGACATACATCATCCTCGTTAAATTTCCTACACGACGTGAACGCACTGGATCAAAATTTGTACCGCAGAATATGAGTAAAAATATTACATTAGTCAATAGATAGGTACTTGCTTACTACCAAACGTAATAATGGTAGGTAACTACTTACTCTCTTGTCAAATGTATCTCGAATACATTGTTAACACCCCCTAATCCGGCTTTCACACTAATGTGTTTATTTATAAACGATTTCCTTCCACCCTTGGGTGAAAAATACGGAGCATTATACTGCCCGTGACAGTCTTGTTATGAAGTTGTATAAAATAATTTTAAATGTGCTAACAAAGACCTTTCATACGATCTCCTCACATAACCTGGGGTACTTTGAAGTTTTCTAATACCGATTGGATGGCCCTTTGAGGCTCTGCCTACCTCTTCGGGGAAAAAGGCGTAGGTTTATAATTGTATCTTCTTCTACAGAGTTTATACGTCCACTACTGGACGAAGGCTCGCCCATAAAATGCAATGGAGGGATTAGCCATAATCACCACGCTTGGCAGACGGATTGGTGATCGCAGTTTGGTGTTAAGTGCTTAGGTGGATGCTACTGCTTATCCTCTGGTGCAATCTCTTAGTAAGGCTTTTACTACATCCACGGGAGGAGAAGGAGTCTATTCTTAAGCTGGACACACCACGGCTGTTTGTATGTATTTATTTTAATTTAATTTGCTGTTGCATTCAATAATAGGTAACTATCGCCAAAAGTTAACTTAAATAGTAGATTATGCACTAAGGGAATAAAGCAGTGTCTTATGTCGCGGGCGGCATATGGAACCCTGAGCGTAACAAGGGACTCTAAAGTTAACTCCCGAGTGTAGCGAGGGAGTTATATAGAGTCCTGAGTGAAGCGAGGGGTTCAAGCTGCCCAAGACGAAGACAGGCTTTATTCCAGAGGAGCTCTACTTTTCACACCTACTACGAGACAATAAAAAGCCAGGGCTCCATAAAATAAGTATCGTCTGTTTTGATAAACTCTGGAGCAGAATCATTATCGCTCGACATTTTTTGTTAGCAAATATTATTATATTGTCACTGACATATATTATATTACAAAAATATTGCAATAAAATTCACTGAAAATCACAGCACCAAACATCTCTTTTGTTTCACATTCTTTAAAATCGCGCCTATTTCTTTTTTTTCTTTCGAGTTCTGCTATAGTGGCCAGTTCGATTTTCGAACAAACCTCTTCACAATGCCATATGGGCATTTTTTTACTCAGAGTTTTCCACGAGTTTCCACACGAATTTGACGTTCCAAATTCAAATCACTTTATTCCCTAGGGAGTTTCATACAACTTTATATCCCTAGAGAGACAATGCTTTACTTTACGTTGAGGTTGCATGATATTTAATTGGGCATTGTAGAGCAGGTGGTGTGAAAGACTGTTACGTTCCCGCGTAACATCTAAACGTATGTTTTCATATCAGCTTTAATGGTGTTAAATGGGATAAAGGCGTTATAGTGATGATAAATAGCTGCGTGAGCGTGCATTTTAACATGCACTTGATTCATTTTGGGGACTTTTGTATGATTCGTCACAGACATGAATCATTATGATATCAGAAATAGTGAGAACTTTTGAGTTTAAAACTACTAGCACATTACCTATCAACCGGCAGTGGTAATCCTACACGTCCACCATCGGGCACTATGATGTTTTGAGGCCATATAGCCAGATAAAAGCTACAACCTTAGGTTAGGTTGTGGCTTTTATCAATCTATATATTATAAAGCTAAATAACGGTGACTGATTGACATGTTTGTTCTCCTAGAAGGAGTCGGTTTAGGGGGGGGGTATGTTTGGGGGAAGTTTAGGGGGGGTCAATCTCACCAGGAATTAGGCATTGACATTTCGAAAAAACCGAGATGACAGCTGTCAGATTTGACAGCTCCTAAACGGTTACAGGTAGGGTTTTCAAAATGGGAGGGTAGAAAGAGGGGGGGAAAAAATTAAAAAAAATTGAAAAAAAAAAAAAAAAAAAAAAGATGGCGGCTTCGGAATTTGACTTTGAATTTTACCGATTTTCATACTCCACTTTGGCGGGGTGCTTTGTTCTGGCAACATTGGCGTACGGTGAATCTGTTTTGCTTCAATAATTGCCAGTATCCTGTAGAATGACGTGTTAGTACGGCTTTTTCGAAATTCAAAATGGCGGACGCTGTGGCGGCCATTTTGTAAAAAGCAAAAATTTTCCAAATTTTCCAACCCGAAAATGACGCTGTTGGCAACACCCGAGCCGGACAACTTGTATAGGGCGGTCGTGTAGAACGGTGAAGAGTGTAGCCTGGCGAGAAAATTTTCCCCAATTTTCGGGTAATTTCCGAGATTTTCCCCAAAAAGGTGAAAAGTAGAAATAATGACATTTTAAATCAAAATTTGATGCAGTATCGTTTAAAAGGTCCATGCGAATGACATTTGACCATTTTTGTCGCTTTCAATTTGGCAACACTGGGAAAAAGCAAACTTTTTATGTTTTGGGCCCGACTCGGCTACTTTCCATATTTTTCCACTACGAAAGTTGCCATGCGTGAATTCGGAGTATGCACAAGTGTTGCCACTGAACTGCTCCATATTAGGTATTTTATTCATTTTTTCGAAATTCAAAATGGCGGACGCTGTGGCGGCCATTTTGTAAAAAGCAAAAATTTTCCAAATTTTCCAACCCGAAAATGACGCTGTTGGCAACACCCGAGCTTGAAAATTTGTATGGGGCGGTTGTGTAGAACGGTAAAGAGTATTGCCTGGCGAGAAAAATTTCCCCATTTTTCGGGTAATTTCCGAGATTTTCCCCAAAAATGTGAAAATTAGAAATATTTACATTTTGAATCAAAATTTGATGTGGTATCGTTGAAAAGGTCCATGCGAATGACATTTGACCATTTTTGTCCCCGTCAGCTAGCAACACTGGAATCAGGCGAACTTTTTTTATTTTTGCGCCCGACTTGGCTACTTTCCTTATTTTTCCACTACGAAAGTTGCCATACGCAAATTCCGAGTATGCACAAATGTTGCCACTGAACTGCTCCATATGGGAAAATTATTGGTTTTTCGAAATTCAAAATGGCGGACGCTGTGGCGGCCATTTTGTAAAAAGACGAAATTTTCAAAATTTTCCAAGTGAAAAATGAGGCTGTTGGCAACACCCGAGCCGGATGACTTGTATTGGGCCATTGTGTAAAACGATAGAAAGTGTTGCCTGGTTTTAAAAAAAACCCCATTTTCCGGGTATTTTCCGAGATTTTCCATAAAATGTAAAAAAAAAAAAAAATGGTATTTTGAATCAAAATTTGATGTAGACTTGAAGGAGAGGACCATGAGAGTGACTTTTGACTATTTTGGTTGCATTGAGTTGGCAACACTGGGAGCATGCGAGTAGTGAAATTTTCGGGTCCGACTCGGCTACGAGCTCAAGTTTCCTTTTACCAATGTTGCCATATGGCAATTCTGTTTATGCAGAAATGTGGCCAGTGCCCTGCTTAATCTTTGACATTCTATTCGTTTTTTCAAAATAAAAGATGGCGGACGCTGTGGCGGCCATTTTGTAAAAAGATGAAATTTTCTGAATTTTACAACTGGAAAATGAGGCTTTTGGCAACACCCGAGCTGGACAACTTGTATGGAGCCGTTGTGTAAAACGATGAAAAGTGTTGCCTGGTTAAAAAAAAATCCCCATTTTTCGGGTATTTTCCGAGATTTTCCATAAAATGTAAAAAAAAAAAAAATGGTATTTTGAATCAAAATTTGATGTTGACTTAAAGAAGAGGACCATGTGAGTGACTTTTGACTATTTTGGTTGCAGTGAGTTGGCAACACTGGGAGCATGCGAGTAGTGAAATTTTCGGGTCCGACTCGGCTACGAGCTCAAGTTTCCTTCTACGAAAGTTGCCATATGGCAATTCTGTTTATGCAGAAATGTTGTCAGTGCACTGCTTCATCTTTAATATTCTATTCGTTTTTTCAAAATAAAAGATGGCGGTCGCTGTGGCGGCCATTTTGTAAAAATATGAAATTTTCCAAATTTTCCAAGTGAAAAATGAGGCTGTTGGCAACTCCCGAGCCGGACAACTTGTATAGGGCGGTTGTTTAGAATGACAAAAAATGTTGCCTGGTGAAAGAAAAATCACCATTTTCCGGGTATTTTCCGAGATTTTCCGCAAAAACATGAAAATAATATAAATTATGACAGTATGGATTACAATTTGATGCGATATTGCAGAGGAAATCCATACTGAACCGTTACCAGTACCAAGAGCTGTTTCCCGGTCAAAACGATTTCCTCCATTTATTGAGTAATAACAATATAAAAAAAGTTGGAATTTCAATTCAGAAATTTGACTTTGAGATTTTTTTTGTTTTATTACCACGCGAGCTGCTTGCAGCTCGCGCCTCAATGAAAAATATCGAACAAAAAACAAACAAATTACCTACACAAAAAAAAATCTAATCACATGCCATAGTATACACAGGTCCTCGGTAGGTTGTTAGGTTTTTTTTTTTATACTATTTCATAGTTTTTGCACGCAAAAAAACTTCTAATCAAATGCCATAGTATGTAGAGGTTGTAGGGGTTTAAAGGGGTTTGTAGGGGTTTGTAGGGGTTTGTAGGGGTTTGTAGGGGTTTGTAGGGGTTGTAAGGGTTTGTAGGGGTTGTAGGGGTTTGTAGGGGTTTGTAGGGGTTGTAGGGGTTGTAGGGGTTTTTAGGGGTTTGTAGGGGTTTGTAGGAGTTTGTAGGGGTTGTAGGGGTTTTTAGGGGTTTGTAGGGGTTTGTAGGGGTTTGTAGGGGTTTGTAGGGGTTTGTAGGGGTTGTAAGGGTTTGTAGGGGTTGTAGGGGTTTGTAGGGGTTTGTAGGGGTTGTAGGGGTTGTAGGGGTTTTTAGGGGTTTGTAGGGGTTTGTAGGAGTTTGTAGGGGTTGTAGGGGTTTTTAGGGGTTTGTAGGGGTTGTAGGGGTTTTTAGGGGTTTTTAGGGGTTTGTAGGGGTTGTAGGGGTTTGTAGGGGTTTTTAGGGGTTGTAGGGGTTTGTAGGGGTTTCTAGGGGTTTGTAGGGGTTGTAGGGGTTGTAGGAATTTGTAGGGGTTGTAGGGGTTTGTAGGGGTTGTTGGGGTTTTTGGGGTTTGTAGGGGTTTGTAGGGGTTGTTAGGGGTTTTTAGGGGTTTGTAGGGGTTTCTAGGGGGTTGTAGGGGTTGTAGGGGTTGTAGGGGTTTGTAGGGGTTTGTAGGGGTTTTTAGGGGTTTGTAGGGGTTTGTAGGGTTTTGTAGGGGTTGTAGGGGTTTGTAGGGGTTAGTAGGGGTTTGTAGGTTTGTAGGGGTTTGTAGGGGTTTTTAGGGGTTTGTAGGGGTTAGTAGGGACAAGTAGAATTCTAATTAATAACAACAGCTACAACAACCACACGCGAGCTGCTTGCAGCTCGCGCACCCATCAAACCTCGATAGGACTTGGAGAAATATTGTCAGAAATATGACTTGAAGATTTTTTTTTCTGTTCTTTGCCACGCGAGCTGCTTGCAGCTCGCGCCTCAATGAAAAATAAACAAATTACCAACACAAGAAAACTTCTAATCACAGGTCCTCGGTAGGTTGTTAGGTTTTTTTTTTTATACTATTTGATCGTATTTGTTTGCAAGAAAACTTCTATTCACATGCCATGGTATACACAGGTCCTCAGTAGGTTGTTAGGTTTTTTTTTTATACCATTTTATAGTATCTGTACGCAAGAAAACTTCTAATTTCATGCCATAGTATGTAGGGATTTGTTGGGGTTGTAGGGGTTTGTAGGGGTTTGTAGGGGTTTGTAGGGGTTGTAGGGGTTTGTAGGGGTTTTTAGGGGTTGTAGGGGTTGTAGTGGTTGTAGGGGTTTGTAGGGGTTGCAGGGGTATGTAGGGGTTTGTAGGGGTTTGTAGGGGTTGTAGGGGTTTGTAGGGGTTTGTAAGGGTTTGTAGGGGTTTGTAGGGGTTTCTAGGGGTTGTAGGGGTTTTTAGGGGTTATAGGGGTTTCTAGGGATTTGTAGGGGTTTTTAGGGGTTGTAGGGGTTTGTAGGGGTTGTAAGGATTTGTAGGGGTTTGTAGGGGTTTGTAGGGGTTTTTAGGGGTTTGTAGGGGTTTTAAGGGGTTGTAGGGGTTTGTAGGGGTTAGTAGGGGTTTGTAGGTTTGTAGGGGTTTGTAGGGGTTGTAGGGGTTTGTAGGGGTTTGTAGGGGTTTTTAGGGGTTAGTAGGGACAAGTAGGGGTTCTAATTAATAACAACAGCTACAACAACCACACGCGAGCTGCTTGCAGCTCGCGCACCCATCAAACCTCGATAGGACTTGGAGAAATTTTGTCAGAAATATGACTTGAAGATTTTTTTTTTCTGTTTTTTGCCACGCGAGCTGCTTGCAGCTCGCGCCTCAATGAAAAATAAACAAATTACCAACACAAGAATACTTCTAATCACAGGTCCTCGGTAGGTTGTTAGGTTTTTTTTTTATACTATTTGATCGTATTTGTTTGCAAGAAAACTTCTAATCACATGCCATGGTATACACAGGTCCTCGGTAGGTTGTTAGGTTTTTTTTTTATACCATTTTATAGTATCTGTACGCAAGAAAACTTCTAATTTCATGCCATAGTATGTAGGGATTTGTTCGGATTGTAGGGGTTTGTAGGGGTTTGTAGGGGTTTGTAGGGGTTGTAGGGGTTTGTAGGGGTTTGTAGGGGTTTTTAGGGGTTTTTAGGGGTTGTAAGGGTTTGTAGGGGTTGTAGGGGTTTGTAGGGGCTTGTAGGGGTTTGTAGGGGTTGTAGTGGTTTGTAGGGGTTGTAGGGGTTTGTAGGGGTTGTAGGGGTTGTAGGGGTTTGTAGGGGTTTTTAGAGGTTGTAGTGGTTTGTAGGGGTTGTAGGGGTTTGTAGGGGTTGTAGGGGTTTGTAGGGGTTGTAGGGGTTTGTAGGGGTTTGTAGGGGTTGTAGGGGTTTCTAGGGGTTGTAGGGGTTTGTAGGGGTTTGTAGGGGTTTTTAGGGGTTGTAGGGGTTTGTAGGGGTTTGTTGGGGTTTGTAGGGGTTTTTAGGGGTTGTAGGGGTTTGTAGGGGTTTGTAGGGATTTTTAGGGGTTTCTAGGGGTTGTAGGGGTTTGTAGGGGTTTGTAGGGGTTTCTAGGGGTTGTAGGGGTTTGTAGGGGTTTGTAGGGGTTTTTAGGTGTTTGTAGGGGTTTGTAGGGGTTTTTAGGGGTTGTAGGGGTTTTTAGGGGTTTGTAGGGGTTTGTAGGGGTTTGTAGGGGTTGTAGGGGTTTGTAGGGGTTGTAGGGGTTGTAGGGGTTTGTAGGGGTTTGTAGGGGTTTGTAGGGGTTGTAGGGGTTTGTAGGGGTTGTAGGGGTTTGTAGGGTTTTGTAGGGTTTGTAGGGGTTTGTAGGGGTTTGTAGGGGTTGTAGGGGTTGTAGGGGTTTGTAGGGTTTGTAGGGGTTTGTAGGGGTTGTTAGGGGTTGTAGGGATTGTAGGGGTTTGTAGGGGTTTGTAGGGGTTGTAGGGGTTTGTAGGGGTTTGTAGGGGTTGTAGGGGTTTGTAGGGGTTTGTAGGGGTTTGTAGGGGTTGTAGGGGTTTTTAGGGGTTGTAGGGGTTTGTAGGGGTTTGTAGGGGTTGTGGGGGTTTTTAGGGGTTTGTAGGGGTTTGTAGGGGTTTGTAGGGGTTGTAGGGGTTTGTAGGGATTTGTAGGGGTTTGTAGGGGTTTGTAGGGGTTTGTAGGGATTTTTAGGGGTTTCTAGGGGTTGTAGGGGTTTGTAGGGGTTTGTAGGGGTTTCTAGGGGTTGTAGGGGTTGTAGGGGTTTGTAGGGGTTTTTAGGGGTTTGTAGGGGTTTTTAGGGGTTTGTAGGGGTTTGTAGGGATTTTTAGGGGTTGTAGGGGTTTGTAGGGGTTTGTAGGGGTTTCTAGGGGTTGTAGGGGTTTGTAGGGGTTTTTAGGGGTTGTAGGGGTTTGTTGGGGTTTGTAGGGGTTTTTAGGGGTTGTAGGGGTTTGTAGGGGTTTGTAGGGATTTTTAGGGGTTTCTAGGGGTTGTAGGGGTTTGTAGGGGTTTGTAGGGGTTTCTAGGGGTTGTAGGGGTTTGTAGGGGTTTTTAGGTGTTTGTAGGGGTTTGTAGGGGTTTTTAGGGGTTGTAGGGGTTTTTAGGGGTTTGTAGGGGTTTGTAGGGGTTGTAGGGGTTTGTAGGGGTTGTAGGGGTTTGTAGGGGTTGTAGGGGTTTTTAGGGGTTTGTAGGGGTTGTAGGGGTTTGTAGGGGTTGTAGGGGTTCTAGGGGTTGTAGGGGTTTGTAGGGGTTTGTAGGGATTTGTAGGGGTTTGTAGGGGTTGTAGGGGTTGTAGGGGTTTGTAGGGTTTGTAGGGGTTTGTAGGGGTTTTTAGGGGTTGTAGGGATTGTAGGGGTTTGTAGGGGTTTGTAGGGGTTGTAGGGGTTTGTAGAGGTTTGTAGGGGTTGTAGGGGTTTGTAGGGGTTTGTAGGGTTCGTAGGGGTTTGTAGGGGTTGTAGGGGTTTGAAGGGGTTTGAGGGTTTGTAGGGGTTTGTAGGGGTTTATAGGGGTTGTAGGGGTTGTAGGGGTTTCTAGGGGTTGTAGTGGTTTGTAGGGGTTGTAGGGGTTTGTAGGGGTTTGTAGGGGTTTCTAGGGTTTGTAGGGGTTGTAGGGGTTTGTAGGGGTTTTTAGGGGTTTGTAGGGATTTGTAGGGGTTTGTAGGGGTTTGTAGGGGTTGTAGGGGTTTGTAGGGGTTTGTAGGGGTTTGTAGGGGTTTTAAGGGGTTGTAGGGGTTGTAGGGGTTTGTAGGGGTTCTAGGGGTTGAAGGGTTTGTAGGGGTTTGTAGGGGTTTGTAGGGGTTTGTAGGGGTTCGTAGGGGTTGTAGGGGTTTGTAGGGGTTGTAGGGGTTTGTAGGGGTTGTAGGGGTTTGTAGGGATTGTAGGGGTTTGTAGGTTTGTAGGGGTTTGTAGGGGTTTGTAGGGGTTTGTAGGGGTTTGTAGGATTTTGTAGGGGTTGTAGGGGTTTGTAGGGGTTTGTAGGGGTTGTAGGGGTTTGTAGGGGTTGTAGGGGTTTGTAGGGGTTTTTAGGGGTTGTAGGGGTTTGTAGGAGTTGTAGGGGTTTGTAGGGGTTTTTAGGGGTTGTAGGGGTTTGTAGGGGTTTGTAGGATTTTGTAGGGGTTGTAGGGGTTTGTAGGGGTTGTAGGGGTTTGTAGGGGTTTTTAGGGGTTGTAGGGGTTTGTAGGAGTTGTAGGGGTTTGTAGGGGTTTTTAGGGGTTTGTAGGGGTTTGTAGGGGTTGTAGGGGTTTGTAGGGGTTTTTAGGGGTTGTAGGGGTTTGTAGGGGTTTGTAGGGGTTTGTAGGGGTTGTAGGGGTTTGTAGGGGTTTGTAGGGGTTTGTAGGGGTTTGTAGGGGTTTGTAGGGGTTCGTAGGGGTTGTAGGGGTTTGTAGGGGTTGTAGGGGTTTGTAGGGGTTGTAGGGGTTTGTAGGGATTGTAGGGGTTTGTAGGTTTGTAGGGGTTTGTAGGGGTTTGTAGGGGTTTGTAGGGGTTGTAGGGGTTTGTAGGGGTTTGTAGGGGTTGTAGGGGTTTGTAGGGGTTTGTAGGATTTTGTAGGGGTTGTAGGGGTTTGTAGGGGTTTGTAGGGGTTGTAGGGGTTTGTAGGGGTTTGTAGGGGTTGTAGGGTTGTAGGGGTTTGTTGGGGTTTGTAGGGTTTTGTAGGAGTTGTAGGGGTTTGTAGGGGTTTGTAGGGGTTGTAGGGGTTTGTAGGGGTTTGTAGGGGTTGTAGGGGTTTGTAGGGGTTGTAGGGGTTGTAGGGGTTTGTAGGGTTTTGTAGGGGTTGTAGGGGTTGTAGGGGTTTGTAGGGGTTGTAGGGGTTTGTAGGGGTTTGTAGGGGTTTGTAGGGTTTGTAGGGGTTTGTAGGGGTTGTAGGGGTTTTTAGGGGTTTGTAGGGGTTTGTAGGGGTTTGTAGGGGTTTGTAGGGGTTTTTAGGGGTTGTAGGGGTTTGTAGGGGTTAGTAGGGGTTTGTAGGGGTTTGTAGGTTTGTAGGGGTTTGTAGGGGTTGTAGGGGTTTGTAGGGGTTTCTAGGGGTTGTAGGGGTTTGTAGGGGTTGTAGGGGTTTGTAGGGGTTGTAGGGGTTTGTAGGGGTTGTAGGGGTTTCTAGGGGTTGTAGGGGTTTGTAGGGGTTTTTAGGGGTTAGTAGGGGTTGTAGGGGTTTGTAGGGGTTTGTAGGGGTTGTAGGGGTTTGTAGAGGTTTGTAGGGGTTTGTAGGGGTTAGTAGGGGTTTTTAGGGGTTGTAGGGGTTTGTAGGGGTTGTAGGAGTTTGTAGGGGTTGTAGGGGTTTGTAGGTTTGTCGGGGTTTGTAGGGGTTGTAGGGGTTTGTAGGGGTTTGTAGGGGTTGTAGGGGTTTGTAGGGGTTGTAGGGGTTTGTAGGGGTTGTAGGGGTTTGTAGGGGTTTGTAGGGGTTTTTAGGGGTTGTAGGTGTTTGTAGGGGTTGTAGGGGTTTGTAGGGGTTGTAGGGGTTTGTAGGGGTTGTAGGGGTTGTAGGGGTTGTAGGGGTTTGTAGAGGTTGTAGGGGTTTGTAGGTTTGTAGGGGTTTGTAGGGGTTGTAGGGGTTTGTAGGGGTTGTAGGGGTTTGTAGGGGTTTTTAGGGGTTGAAGGGGTTTGTAGGGGTTTTAGGGGTTTCTAGGGGTTGTAGGGGTTTGTAGGGGTTTGTAGGGGTTTGTAGGGGTTGTAGGGGTTTGTAGGGGTTGGTAGGGGTTTTTAGGGGTTGTAGGGGTTTGTAGGGGTTTTTAGGGGTTGTAGGGGTTTGTAGGGGTTGTAGGGGTTGTAGGGGTTTGTAGGGGTTGTAGGGGTTTGTAGGTTTGTAGGGGTTTGTAGGGGTTGTAGGGGTTGTAGGGGTTTGTAGGGGTTTGTAGGGGTTTTTAGGGGTTGTAGGGGTTTGTAGGGGTTGTAGGGGTTTGTAGGGGTTGTAGGGGTTGTAGGGGTTTGTAGGGGTTGTAGGGGTTTGTAGGGGTTGTAGGGGTTTGTAGGGGTTGTAGGGGTTTGTAGGGGTTGTAGGGGTTTGTAGGGGTTGTAGGGGTTTGTAGGGGTTTGTAGGGGTTTTTAGGGGTTGTAGGGGTTTGTAGGGGTTGTAGGTGTTTGTAGGGGTTGTAGGGGTTTGTAGGGGTTGTAGGGGTTTGTAGGGGTTGTAGGGGTTTGTAGGGGTTGTAGGGGGTTGTAGGGGTTTGTAGGGGTTGTAGGGGTTTGTAGGGGTTGTAAGGGTTGTGTTAAGGGCTTATAACAATTACAACAGCAACGATAACCTCACGCGAGCTGCATGCAGCTCGCGCCGCACGCAAAATCTAGTCTATTCTATTCTATTCTATATAATATAAAGCTAAATAACGGTGACTGACTGATTGACATGTTTGTTCTCCTAGAAGGAGTCGTTTTAGGGGGGGGGTTTGTTTGGGGGAAGTTTAGGGGGGGTGAATTGGACCAGAAGTGTCGGATTCGAATTTTGAATTTTTCGAAATGACAGCTGTCAGATTTGACAGCTCCTAAACGGTTTTAGGTAGGGTTTTCAAAATGACAGGGTAGAAAGAGGGGAGGAAAAAATTAAAAAAAATTGAAAAAAAAAAAAAAAAAAAAAAGATGGCGGCTTCGGAATTTGACTTTGAATTTTACCGATTTTCATACTCCACTTTGGCGGGGTGCTTTGTTCTGGCAACATTGGCGTACGGTGAATCTGTTTTGCTTCAATAATTGCCAGTATCCTGTCAAATGACGTGTAAGTACGGCTTTTTCGAAATTCAAAATGGCGGACGCTGTGGCGGCCATTTTGTAAAAAGCAAAAATTTTCCAAATTTTCCAACCCGAAAATGAGACTGTTGGCAACACTCGAGCCGGAAGACGTGTATAGGGCGGTTGTGTAGAACGGTGAAGAGTGTTGCCTGGCGAGAAAATTTTCCCCATTTTTCGGGTAATTTCCGAGATTTTCCCCAAAAAGGTGAAAAGTAGAAATAATGACATTTTAAATCAAAATTTGATGCAGTATCGTTGAAAAGGTCCATGCAAATGACATTTGACTATTTTTGTCCCCCTCAGCTGGCAACACTGGAATCAGGCGAACTTTTTTTATTTTTGGGCCCGACTTTTACGCGAACTCTAGATTCCTTCTACGAAAGTTTCCAAATTCAAATTTTGTTTATGCAGAAACCTTGTCGGTGAACTGCTTAATATGGGAAAACTATATGTTTTTTGAAATTTTTGAATACGGACAATTTGGCGGCCATTTTGTAAAAAGACAAAATTTTCAAAATTTTCCATGTGAAAAATGAGGCATTTGGCAACACCCGAGCCGGACGACTTGTATGGGGCGGTTGTGTAGAACGGTGAAAAGTGTTGCCTGGCTAGAAAATTTTCCCCATTTTTCGGGTAATTTCCGAGATTTTCCCCAAAAAAGTGAAAATTAGAAATATTTACATTTTGAATCAAAATTTGATGTGCTATCGTTTAAAAGGTCCATGCGAATGACATTTGACCATTTTTGTCGCTTTCAATTTGGCAACACTGGGAAAAAGCAAACTTTTTAAGTTTTGGGCCCGACTCTTACGCGAGCTCTAGATTCCTTCTACGAAAGTTTCCAAATTCAAATTTTGTTTATGCAGAAACCTTGTCGGTGAACTGCTTAATATGGGAAAACTATACATTTTTTGAAATTTTTGAATATGGTCAATTTGGCGGCCATTTTGTAAAATGACGAAATTTTCAAAATTTTCCAAGTGAAAAATGAGGATGTTGGCAACACCCTAGCCGGACAATTTGTAAGGGGCTATTGTGAATAACAATGAAAAGTGTTGCCTGGTTTTAAAAAAATCCCCATTTTCCGGATTTTTTCCGAGATTTTCCCCAAAAACCTGAAAAGTAAAAAAAAATACAATTTGAATCAAAATTTGATGAGGTATCGTTTAGAAGCTCCATGCGAATGACATTTGACTATTTTCGTTCCCCTCAGCTGGCAACACTGGGAGCAGTCGAAGGTGTTATTTTTGGGCCCAACTCGGCTACTTTCCTTTTTTTTCCACTACGAAAGTTGCCATGCGCAAATTCTGAGTATGCACAAGTGTTGCCACTGAACTTCTCCATCTTGGTTATTTTATTCGTTTTTTCGAAATTCAAAATGGCGGCTGCTGTGGCGGCCATTTTGTAAAAAGACGAAATTTTCTGAATTTTACAACTGGAAAATGAGGCTGTTGGCAACACCCGAGCCGGAAGACTTGTATGGGGCGGTTGTGTAGAACAGTAAAGAGTGTTGCCTGGCGAGAAAATTTTCCCCATTTTTCGGGTAATTTCCGAGATTTTCCTCAAAAAGGTGAAAAGTAGAAATAATGACATTTTATATCAAAATTTGATGTAGTATCGTTGAAAAGGTCCATGCAAATGACATTTGACCATTTTTGTCCCCCTCAGCTGGCAACACTGGGATTAGGCGAACTTTGTAATTTTTGGGCCCGACTCGGCTACTTTCCTTATTTTTCCATTACGAAAGTTGTCATGCGCAAATTCTGAGTATGCACGAGTGTTGCCACTGAATTGTTCCATATGGGAAAATTATTGGTTTTTTGAAATTCAAAATGGCGGACGCTGTGGCGGCCATTTTGTAAAAAGACGAAATTTTCAAAATTTTCTAACCCGAAAATGACGCTGTTGGCAACACCCGAGCCGGACGACTTGTATGGGGCCATTGTGTAAAACAATGAAAAATGTTGCCTGGTGAAAAAAAATTCCCCATTTTCCGGGTATTTTCCGAGATTTTCCATAAAATGTAAAAAAAAAAAAAAATGGTATTTTGAATCAAAATTTGATGTAGACTTGAAGGAGAGGACCATGAGAGTGACTTTTGACTATTTTGGTTGCATTGAGTTGGCAACACTGGGAGCATGCGAGTAGTGAAATTTTCGGGTCCGACTCGGCTACGAGCTCAAGTTTCCTTTTACCAATGTTGCCATATGGCAATTCTGTATATGCAGAAATGTGGCCAGTGCCCTGCTTAATCTTTAACATTATATTCGTTTTTTCAAAATAAAAGATGGCGGACGCTGTGGCGGCCATTTTGTAAAAAGATGAAATTTTCTGAATTTTACAACTGGAAAATGAGGCTTTTGGCAACACCCGAGCTGGACAACTTGTATGGAGCCGTTGTGTAAAACAATGAAAAGTGTTGCCTGGTTAAAAAAAAATCCCCATTTTTCGGGTATTTTCCGAGATTTTCCATAAAATGTAAAAAAAAAAAAATGGTATTTTGAATCAAAATTTGATGTTGACTTGAAGAAGAGGACCATGTGAGTGACTTTTGACTATTTTGGTTGCAGTGAGTTGGCAACACTGGGAGCATGCGAGTAGTGAAATTTTCGGGTCCGACTCGGCTACGAGTTCAAGTTTCCTTCTACCAAAGTTGCCATATGGCAATTCTGTTTATGCAGAAATGTTGCCAGTGCACTGCTTCATCTTTAATATTCTATTCGTTTTTTCAAAATAAAAGATGGCGGTCGCTGTGGCGGCCATTTTGTAAAAATATGAAATTTTCCAAATTTTCCAAGTGAAAAATGAGGCTGTTGGCAACTCCCGAGCCGGACAACTTGTATGGGCGGTTGTTTAGAATGACAAAAAGTGTTGCCTGGTGAAAGAAAAATCACCATTTTCCGGGTATTTTCCGAGATTTTCCGCAAAAACATGAAAATAATATAAATTATGACAGTATGGATTACAATTTGATGCGGTATTGCACAGGAAATCCATACTGAACCGTTACCAGTATCAAGAGCTGTTTCCCGGTCAAAACGATTTCCTCCATTTATTGAGTAATAACAATATAAAAAAAGTTGGAATTTCAATTCAGAAATTTGACTTTGAGATTTTTTTTTTGTTTTATTACCACGCGAGCTGCTTGCAGCTCGCGCCTCAATGAAAAATATCGAACAAAAAACAAACAAATTACCTACACAAAAAAAAATCTAATCACATGCCATAGTATACACAGGTCCTCGGTAGGTTGTTAGGTTTTTTTTTTATACTATTTCATAGTTTTTGCACGCAAAAAAACTTCTAATCAAATGCCATAGTATGTAGAGGTTGTAGGGGTTTAAAGGGGTTTGTAGGGGTTTGTAGGGGTTGTAGGGATTTGTAGGGGTTGTAGGGGTTTGTAGGGGTTGTAGGGGTTTTTAGGGGTTTGTAGGGGTTGTAGGGGTTTGTAGGGGTTGTAGGGGTTTGTAGGGGTTGTAGGGGTTTTAGGGGTTGTAGGGGTTTGTAGGGGTTTGTAGGGGTTGTAGGGGTTTGTAGGGGTTGTAGGGGTTTGTAGGGGTTGTAGGGGTTTGTAGGGGTTGTAGGGGTTTTAGGGGTTGTAGGGGTTTGTAGGGGTTTGTAGGGGTTGTAGGGGTTTGTAGGGGTTTGTAGGGGTTGTAGGGGTTTGTAGGGGATTTTAGGGGTTGTAGGGGTTTGTAGGGGTTTGTAGGGGTTTGTAGGGATTTTTAGGGGTTTCTAGGGGTTGTAGGGGTTTGTAGGGGTTTGTAGGGGTTTTTAGGGGTTGTAGGGGTTTCTAGGGATTTATAGGGGTTTTTAGGGGTTTGTAGGGGTTGTAGGGGTTTGTAGGGGTTTGTAGGGGTTTGTAGGGGTTTGTAGGGGTTTGTAGGGGTTGTAGGGGTTTGTAGGGGTTTGTAGGGGTTTTTAGGGGTTGTAGGGGTTTGTAGGGGTTTGTAGGGGTTGTAGGGGTTTGTAGGGGTTGTAGGGGTTTGTAGGGGTTTGTAGGGGTTTGTAGGGGTTTGTAGGGGTTTGTAGGGGTTTCTAGGGGTTGTAGGGGTTTGTAGGGGTTTGTAGGGGTTGTAGGGGTTTGTAGGGGTTTGTAGGGGTTGTAGGGGTTTGTAGGGGTTGTAGGGGTTTGTAGGGGTTTGTAGGGGTTTGTAGGGGTTTGTAGGGGTTGTAGGGGTTTGTAGGGGTTTGTAGGGGTTTGTAGGGGTTTTTAGGGGTTGTAGGGGTTTGTAGGGGTTTGTAGGGGTTGTAGGGGTTTGTAGGGGTTTGTAGGGGTTTTTAGGGGTTGTAGGGGTTTGTAGGGGTTGTAGGGGTTTGTAGGGGTTTGTAGGGGTTTGTAGGGGTTGTAGGGGTTTGTAGGGGTTTTTTTAGGGTCTTGTAAGATTTAGGGGCTTATAACAAATAACAACAGCAACGATAACCTCACGCGAGCTGCATGCAGCTCGCGCCGCACGCAAAATCTAGTTTAAGTTATATAACTTAAATAATAAAATCTGAAAGAACGAAAAATAAAAAAATACGTATACAGTTTTTTTAATGCTCACGAGTCAGCCTTTTAAAACACACTTTGGAGTCAACGTTCTTTATTTCCTCAGGGTTTCCTTCCACTAAGCCATTGGTGCGCCTGAACTTCTTTGCTGAAACAGTCGTAAATCTTAAGCAACATATTGCAAAATGTTATTGAAAAGGCGCACCTGCATTGTAGCAGTGATGGGCGTTTATTTAGTTCATGTTTACTGTCTTCCTGTTTCGAAGGTACCTATCTTTCTATTTCAAGCAAATGCAAGCCAATTGCTACTTTATATCAAGGTGTAAAGAGTAGACTGTGGACAAGCAACGCGCTTGCTCTGATACTGACAACATAATATATATTTCGAAGGATGAAAATCGAGTAACCGCTATACTATGGCCGTGATATTGACATGGTCACTGCTTCTGCAATATTGATCGAATATTCAATGACATAATACATGACGTTAACGTATAATCATGTATTATGTCCTACTTCTAAGCGTAATAGGTATATCTACCAGAATTACAGTCTATTTACCTATACGTAGCTATTAATTGTATACCAGCATTACCAATAGTGTGACGGTTGACGGCATTTCAAAGAACGCAGGATGTTGGTGGATAGAGGCGTCCCGGGACCGGTCAACGTGGCATTCTTTAGTGGATACATTTCCAGCAGTGGACAACGGGCTGTAGTTGGTGGTGATGGTTATGTTGGTGATGGTGATGGTTATGTTGGTGATGGTGATGGTTATGTTGGTGATGGTGATGATGATGATGATGATGTCACATTTGCCAGGCTTGTAAGCTATTTATACGAATTTCCAAGACATACATCATCCTCGTTAAATTTCCTACACGACGTGAACGCACTGGATCAAAATTTGTACCGCAGAATATGAGTAAAAATATTACATTAGTCAATAGATAGGTACTTGCTTACTACCAAACGTAATAATGGTAGGTAACTACTTACTCTCTTGTCAAATGTATCTCGAATACATTGTTAACACCCCCTAATCCGGCTTTCACACTAATGTGTTTATTTATAAACGATTTCCTTCCACCCTTGGGTGAAAAATACGGAGCATTATACTGCCCGTGACAGTCTTGTTATGAAGTTGTATAAAATAATTTTAAATGTGCTAACAAAGACCTTTCATACGATCTCCTCACATAACCTGGGGTACTTTGAAGTTTTCTAATACCGATTGGATGGCCCTTTGAGGCTCTGCCTACCTCTTCGGGGAAAAAGGCGTAGGTTTATAATTGTATCTTCTTCTACAGAGTTTATACGTCCACTACTGGACGAAGGCTCGCCCATAAAATGCAATGGAGGGATTAGCCATAATCACCACGCTTGGCAGACGGATTGGTGATCGCAGTTTGGTGTTAAGTGCTTAGGTGGATGCTACTGCTTATCCTCTGGTGCAATCTCTTAGTAAGGCTTTTACTACATCCACGGGAGGAGAAGGAGTCTATTCTTAAGCTGGACACACCACGGCTGTTTGTATGTATTTATTTTAATTTAATTTGCTGTTGCATTCAATAATAGGTAACTATCGCCAAAAGTTAACTTAAATAGTAGATTATGCACTAAGGGAATAAAGCAGTGTCTTATGTCGCGGGCGGCATATGGAACCCTGAGCGTAACAAGGGACTCTAAAGTTAACTCCCGAGTGTAGCGAGGGAGTTATATAGAGTCCTGAGTGAAGCGAGGGGTTCAAGCTGCCCAAGACGAAGACAGGCTTTATTCCAGAGGAGCTCTACTTTTCACACCTACTACGAGACAATAAAAAGCCAGGGCTCCATAAAATAAGTATCGTCTGTTTTGATAAACTCTGGAGCAGAATCATTATCGCTCGACATTTTTTGTTAGCAAATATTATTATATTGTCACTGACATATATTATATTACAAAAATATTGCAATAAAATTCACTGAAAATCACAGCACCAAACATCTCTTTTGTTTCACATTCTTTAAAATCGCGCCTATTTCTTTTTTTTCTTTCGAGTTCTGCTATAGTGGCCAGTTCGATTTTCGAACAAACCTCTTCACAATGCCATATGGGCATTTTTTTACTCAGAGTTTTCCACGAGTTTCCACACGAATTTGACGTTCCAAATTCAAATCACTTTATTCCCTAGGGAGTTTCATACAACTTTATATCCCTAGAGAGACAATGCTTTACTTTACGTTGAGGTTGCATGATATTTAATTGGGCATTGTAGAGCAGGTGGTGTGAAAGACTGTTACGTTCCCGCGTAACATCTAAACGTATGTTTTCATATCAGCTTTAATGGTGTTAAATGGGATAAAGGCGTTATAGTGATGATAAATAGCTGCGTGAGCGTGCATTTTAACATGCACTTGATTCATTTTGGGGACTTTTGTATGATTCGTCACAGACATGAATCATTATGATATCAGAAATAGTGAGAACTTTTGAGTTTAAAACTACTAGCACATTACCTATCAACCGGCAGTGGTAATCCTACACGTCCACCATCGGGCACTATGATGTTTTGAGGCCATATAGCCAGATAAAAGCTACAACCTTAGGTTAGGTTGTGGCTTTTATCAATCAATATACTATAAAGCTAAATTACGGTGACTCACTGATTGACATGATTGTTCTCCTAGAAGGAGTCGTTTTAGGGGTGGGGTGTGTTTGGGGGAAGTTTAAGTTGGCCGAATCGGAGCAGAAGTGTCGGAGCCGAATTTCGAAAAATCCAAAATGGCGGCATTCGGCAAAAGTATCTCCGCGACGGTGGCAGCTGGAAACCTCGGAGATGGCTCAAACGAAAGAGAGTATAGAGAAATTGAAAAAAAAATGTTTAAAAAAAAAAAAAACAAGATGGCCGCCCCGGAATCGGCGTTCGAAATTCGGCCGTTTTCAGACCCCACTTTGGAGAGTTACATTGTTCTACCGAATTTGCTGCATGGCAAAACTGCTGATGCAGAAACGTTGCCAGCATCCTGTAGTATGTGGAAAAACTATCAGCTGTCAAAAAATAAAGATGGCGGATGGCGCGGCGGCCATCTTGTGAAATGATCAAATTCGGGCAATTTTTAAAGCGAAAAATGGGACTGATGGCAACACCTGAGCGGGATGTTTTGTATGAGGCGGTCGTGTGGAATGATAAAAAGATTTTTTTGGTAAAAAAAAACTCCCAATTTTTCGGGTAATTTCGGAGATTTTACCCGAAAACATGAAAAGTAGAAATAATGACATTTTGAATCAAAATTTGATGTAACATCGAAGAGGAGGTCCATGCGAATGAGTTTTGACCATTTTAGTCGCTTCGAGTTGGCAACACTGGGCGCGAGCGATGTTCGAATTTTTGGGTCAGACCCTACTAACTCAAAAGTCTTTGTTCTACCGAATTCAAAGTATGAAAAAACTGATGATGCAGAAACATTGCCAGTATCCTGTAGTATATAGGAAAACCTTGACTTGTCAGAAATTCAAGATGGCGGACGGTGTAGCCACCTCTTTGTGAAATTGAACAGTTTAAAAATGAAAAAATCGGCTGTTGGCAACACCTGAGCGGGATGGTTTGTATGGAACGAATGTAGGCCAGGTAGTAAGGTGTTGCAAGAAAAAAAAAAACTCCCCACTTTTCGGGTAATTTCGGAGATTTTACCCAAAAAACGTGAACCCTATAAATAATGACATTTCTAATCAAAATTTTGTGTAGTATCAAAGAACAGGTCCATACAAACTACTTTTGACTATTTTCGTTGCTTCGAGTTGGCAACACTGGGCGCGAGCGATGTTCGAATTTTTGGTCAGACTCTACTTTGAGGAGTTACTTTGTTCTACCGAATTCGCCGGATGAAAAAACTGATGATGCAGAAACATTGGTAGTATCCTGTAGTATATAGAAAAATTGCCACTTGTCAGAAATTCAAGATGGCGGATGGTGTAGCCAACTCTTAAAGTTGCCAATTTTCAAGTTGAAATAAATGACATATAGCTACATCTGAGCGGGGTGACTTGTATGGAGGATTTGTGTAGAATGATGAAAAGTGTTGCCTGGTATAGTTTTTTAAATTTTTTGTTCAAAAATTTTTTTTTGTAATTTTTTTTTTTAACCCCTTGGAAACCAACAGCCTGACGCGAGCTGCTTGCAGCTCGCGCACCTTTTCCCTCAAAAGGACTCTGAAAAATTTTGAACTAAAAAAGACTTGTAGAAATTTTGTCGAAATATTTTTTTTTAAATTTTTTTTTAACCCCTTGCGGGCCAACAGCCAGACGCGAGCTGCTTGCAGCTCGCGCACCTTCTCCCTCAAAAGGACTCTGAAAAATTTTGAACGAAAAAAGACTTAGAGAAATTTTATTCGAAAAAGTTTTTGTCGAATTTTTTTTTTTTAACCCCTTGTATTTTTACCTCAACACGCGAGCTGCTTGCAGCTCGCGCACCACGCTCCATCTAGTCTATATATTATAAAGCTAAATAACGGTGACTGATTGACATGTTTGTTCTCCTAGAAGGAGTCGGTTTAGGGGGGGGGTATGTTTGGGGGAAGTTTAGGGGGGGTCAATCTCACCAGGAATTAGGCATTGACATTTCGAAAAAACCGAGATGACAGCTGTCAGATTTGACAGCTCCTAAACGGTTACAGGTAGGGTTTTCAAAATGGGAGGGTAGAAAGAGGGGGGGAAAAAATTAAAAAAAATTGAAAAAAAAAAAAAAAAAAAAAAGATGGCGGCTTCGGAATTTGACTTTGAATTTTACCGATTTTCATACTCCACTTTGGCGGGGTGCTTTGTTCTGGCAACATTGGCGTACGGTGAATCTGTTTTGCTTCAATAATTGCCAGTATCCTGTAGAATGACGTGTTAGTACGGCTTTTTCGAAATTCAAAATGGCGGACGCTGTGGCGGCCATTTTGTAAAAAGCAAAAATTTTCCAAATTTTCCAACCCGAAAATGACGCTGTTGGCAACACCCGAGCCGGACAACTTGTATAGGGCGGTCGTGTAGAACGGTGAAGAGTGTAGCCTGGCGAGAAAATTTTCCCCAATTTTCGGGTAATTTCCGAGATTTTCCCCAAAAAGGTGAAAAGTAGAAATAATGACATTTTAAATCAAAATTTGATGCAGTATCGTTTAAAAGGTCCATGCGAATGACATTTGACCATTTTTGTCGCTTTCAATTTGGCAACACTGGGAAAAAGCAAACTTTTTATGTTTTGGGCCCGACTCGGCTACTTTCCATATTTTTCCACTACGAAAGTTGCCATGCGTGAATTCGGAGTATGCACAAGTGTTGCCACTGAACTGCTCCATATTAGGTATTTTATTCATTTTTTCGAAATTCAAAATGGCGGACGCTGTGGCGGCCATTTTGTAAAAAGCAAAAATTTTCCAAATTTTCCAACCCGAAAATGACGCTGTTGGCAACACCCGAGCTTGAAAATTTGTATGGGGCGGTTGTGTAGAACGGTAAAGAGTATTGCCTGGCGAGAAAAATTTCCCCATTTTTCGGGTAATTTCCGAGATTTTCCCCAAAAATGTGAAAATTAGAAATATTTACATTTTGAATCAAAATTTGATGTGGTATCGTTGAAAAGGTCCATGCGAATGACATTTGACCATTTTTGTCCCCGTCAGCTAGCAACACTGGAATCAGGCGAACTTTTTTTATTTTTGCGCCCGACTTGGCTACTTTCCTTATTTTTCCACTACGAAAGTTGCCATACGCAAATTCCGAGTATGCACAAATGTTGCCACTGAACTGCTCCATATGGGAAAATTATTGGTTTTTCGAAATTCAAAATGGCGGACGCTGTGGCGGCCATTTTGTAAAAAGACGAAATTTTCAAAATTTTCCAAGTGAAAAATGAGGCTGTTGGCAACACCCGAGCCGGATGACTTGTATTGGGCCATTGTGTAAAACGATAGAAAGTGTTGCCTGGTTTTAAAAAAAACCCCATTTTCCGGGTATTTTCCGAGATTTTCCATAAAATGTAAAAAAAAAAAAAAATGGTATTTTGAATCAAAATTTGATGTAGACTTGAAGGAGAGGACCATGAGAGTGACTTTTGACTATTTTGGTTGCATTGAGTTGGCAACACTGGGAGCATGCGAGTAGTGAAATTTTCGGGTCCGACTCGGCTACGAGCTCAAGTTTCCTTTTACCAATGTTGCCATATGGCAATTCTGTTTATGCAGAAATGTGGCCAGTGCCCTGCTTAATCTTTGACATTCTATTCGTTTTTTCAAAATAAAAGATGGCGGACGCTGTGGCGGCCATTTTGTAAAAAGATGAAATTTTCTGAATTTTACAACTGGAAAATGAGGCTTTTGGCAACACCCGAGCTGGACAACTTGTATGGAGCCGTTGTGTAAAACGATGAAAAGTGTTGCCTGGTTAAAAAAAAATCCCCATTTTTCGGGTATTTTCCGAGATTTTCCATAAAATGTAAAAAAAAAAAAAATGGTATTTTGAATCAAAATTTGATGTTGACTTAAAGAAGAGGACCATGTGAGTGACTTTTGACTATTTTGGTTGCAGTGAGTTGGCAACACTGGGAGCATGCGAGTAGTGAAATTTTCGGGTCCGACTCGGCTACGAGCTCAAGTTTCCTTCTACGAAAGTTGCCATATGGCAATTCTGTTTATGCAGAAATGTTGTCAGTGCACTGCTTCATCTTTAATATTCTATTCGTTTTTTCAAAATAAAAGATGGCGGTCGCTGTGGCGGCCATTTTGTAAAAATATGAAATTTTCCAAATTTTCCAAGTGAAAAATGAGGCTGTTGGCAACTCCCGAGCCGGACAACTTGTATAGGGCGGTTGTTTAGAATGACAAAAAATGTTGCCTGGTGAAAGAAAAATCACCATTTTCCGGGTATTTTCCGAGATTTTCCGCAAAAACATGAAAATAATATAAATTATGACAGTATGGATTACAATTTGATGCGATATTGCAGAGGAAATCCATACTGAACCGTTACCAGTACCAAGAGCTGTTTCCCGGTCAAAACGATTTCCTCCATTTATTGAGTAATAACAATATAAAAAAAGTTGGAATTTCAATTCAGAAATTTGACTTTGAGATTTTTTTTGTTTTATTACCACGCGAGCTGCTTGCAGCTCGCGCCTCAATGAAAAATATCGAACAAAAAACAAACAAATTACCTACACAAAAAAAAATCTAATCACATGCCATAGTATACACAGGTCCTCGGTAGGTTGTTAGGTTTTTTTTTTTATACTATTTCATAGTTTTTGCACGCAAAAAAACTTCTAATCAAATGCCATAGTATGTAGAGGTTGTAGGGGTTTAAAGGGGTTTGTAGGGGTTTGTAGGGGTTTGTAGGGGTTTGTAGGGGTTTGTAGGGGTTGTAAGGGTTTGTAGGGGTTGTAGGGGTTTGTAGGGGTTTGTAGGGGTTGTAGGGGTTGTAGGGGTTTTTAGGGGTTTGTAGGGGTTTGTAGGAGTTTGTAGGGGTTGTAGGGGTTTTTAGGGGTTTGTAGGGGTTTGTAGGGGTTTGTAGGGGTTTGTAGGGGTTTGTAGGGGTTGTAAGGGTTTGTAGGGGTTGTAGGGGTTTGTAGGGGTTTGTAGGGGTTGTAGGGGTTGTAGGGGTTTTTAGGGGTTTGTAGGGGTTTGTAGGAGTTTGTAGGGGTTGTAGGGGTTTTTAGGGGTTTGTAGGGGTTGTAGGGGTTTTTAGGGGTTTTTAGGGGTTTGTAGGGGTTGTAGGGGTTTGTAGGGGTTTTTAGGGGTTGTAGGGGTTTGTAGGGGTTTCTAGGGGTTTGTAGGGGTTGTAGGGGTTGTAGGAATTTGTAGGGGTTGTAGGGGTTTGTAGGGGTTGTTGGGGTTTTTGGGGTTTGTAGGGGTTTGTAGGGGTTGTTAGGGGTTTTTAGGGGTTTGTAGGGGTTTCTAGGGGGTTGTAGGGGTTGTAGGGGTTGTAGGGGTTTGTAGGGGTTTGTAGGGGTTTTTAGGGGTTTGTAGGGGTTTGTAGGGTTTTGTAGGGGTTGTAGGGGTTTGTAGGGGTTAGTAGGGGTTTGTAGGTTTGTAGGGGTTTGTAGGGGTTTTTAGGGGTTTGTAGGGGTTAGTAGGGACAAGTAGAATTCTAATTAATAACAACAGCTACAACAACCACACGCGAGCTGCTTGCAGCTCGCGCACCCATCAAACCTCGATAGGACTTGGAGAAATATTGTCAGAAATATGACTTGAAGATTTTTTTTTCTGTTCTTTGCCACGCGAGCTGCTTGCAGCTCGCGCCTCAATGAAAAATAAACAAATTACCAACACAAGAAAACTTCTAATCACAGGTCCTCGGTAGGTTGTTAGGTTTTTTTTTTTATACTATTTGATCGTATTTGTTTGCAAGAAAACTTCTATTCACATGCCATGGTATACACAGGTCCTCAGTAGGTTGTTAGGTTTTTTTTTTATACCATTTTATAGTATCTGTACGCAAGAAAACTTCTAATTTCATGCCATAGTATGTAGGGATTTGTTGGGGTTGTAGGGGTTTGTAGGGGTTTGTAGGGGTTTGTAGGGGTTGTAGGGGTTTGTAGGGGTTTTTAGGGGTTGTAGGGGTTGTAGTGGTTGTAGGGGTTTGTAGGGGTTGCAGGGGTATGTAGGGGTTTGTAGGGGTTTGTAGGGGTTGTAGGGGTTTGTAGGGGTTTGTAAGGGTTTGTAGGGGTTTGTAGGGGTTTCTAGGGGTTGTAGGGGTTTTTAGGGGTTATAGGGGTTTCTAGGGATTTGTAGGGGTTTTTAGGGGTTGTAGGGGTTTGTAGGGGTTGTAAGGATTTGTAGGGGTTTGTAGGGGTTTGTAGGGGTTTTTAGGGGTTTGTAGGGGTTTTAAGGGGTTGTAGGGGTTTGTAGGGGTTAGTAGGGGTTTGTAGGTTTGTAGGGGTTTGTAGGGGTTGTAGGGGTTTGTAGGGGTTTGTAGGGGTTTTTAGGGGTTAGTAGGGACAAGTAGGGGTTCTAATTAATAACAACAGCTACAACAACCACACGCGAGCTGCTTGCAGCTCGCGCACCCATCAAACCTCGATAGGACTTGGAGAAATTTTGTCAGAAATATGACTTGAAGATTTTTTTTTTCTGTTTTTTGCCACGCGAGCTGCTTGCAGCTCGCGCCTCAATGAAAAATAAACAAATTACCAACACAAGAATACTTCTAATCACAGGTCCTCGGTAGGTTGTTAGGTTTTTTTTTTATACTATTTGATCGTATTTGTTTGCAAGAAAACTTCTAATCACATGCCATGGTATACACAGGTCCTCGGTAGGTTGTTAGGTTTTTTTTTTATACCATTTTATAGTATCTGTACGCAAGAAAACTTCTAATTTCATGCCATAGTATGTAGGGATTTGTTCGGATTGTAGGGGTTTGTAGGGGTTTGTAGGGGTTTGTAGGGGTTGTAGGGGTTTGTAGGGGTTTGTAGGGGTTTTTAGGGGTTTTTAGGGGTTGTAAGGGTTTGTAGGGGTTGTAGGGGTTTGTAGGGGCTTGTAGGGGTTTGTAGGGGTTGTAGTGGTTTGTAGGGGTTGTAGGGGTTTGTAGGGGTTGTAGGGGTTGTAGGGGTTTGTAGGGGTTTTTAGAGGTTGTAGTGGTTTGTAGGGGTTGTAGGGGTTTGTAGGGGTTGTAGGGGTTTGTAGGGGTTGTAGGGGTTTGTAGGGGTTTGTAGGGGTTGTAGGGGTTTCTAGGGGTTGTAGGGGTTTGTAGGGGTTTGTAGGGGTTTTTAGGGGTTGTAGGGGTTTGTAGGGGTTTGTTGGGGTTTGTAGGGGTTTTTAGGGGTTGTAGGGGTTTGTAGGGGTTTGTAGGGATTTTTAGGGGTTTCTAGGGGTTGTAGGGGTTTGTAGGGGTTTGTAGGGGTTTCTAGGGGTTGTAGGGGTTTGTAGGGGTTTGTAGGGGTTTTTAGGTGTTTGTAGGGGTTTGTAGGGGTTTTTAGGGGTTGTAGGGGTTTTTAGGGGTTTGTAGGGGTTTGTAGGGGTTTGTAGGGGTTGTAGGGGTTTGTAGGGGTTGTAGGGGTTGTAGGGGTTTGTAGGGGTTTGTAGGGGTTTGTAGGGGTTGTAGGGGTTTGTAGGGGTTGTAGGGGTTTGTAGGGTTTTGTAGGGTTTGTAGGGGTTTGTAGGGGTTTGTAGGGGTTGTAGGGGTTGTAGGGGTTTGTAGGGTTTGTAGGGGTTTGTAGGGGTTGTTAGGGGTTGTAGGGATTGTAGGGGTTTGTAGGGGTTTGTAGGGGTTGTAGGGGTTTGTAGGGGTTTGTAGGGGTTGTAGGGGTTTGTAGGGGTTTGTAGGGGTTTGTAGGGGTTGTAGGGGTTTTTAGGGGTTGTAGGGGTTTGTAGGGGTTTGTAGGGGTTGTGGGGGTTTTTAGGGGTTTGTAGGGGTTTGTAGGGGTTTGTAGGGGTTGTAGGGGTTTGTAGGGATTTGTAGGGGTTTGTAGGGGTTTGTAGGGGTTTGTAGGGATTTTTAGGGGTTTCTAGGGGTTGTAGGGGTTTGTAGGGGTTTGTAGGGGTTTCTAGGGGTTGTAGGGGTTGTAGGGGTTTGTAGGGGTTTTTAGGGGTTTGTAGGGGTTTTTAGGGGTTTGTAGGGGTTTGTAGGGATTTTTAGGGGTTGTAGGGGTTTGTAGGGGTTTGTAGGGGTTTCTAGGGGTTGTAGGGGTTTGTAGGGGTTTTTAGGGGTTGTAGGGGTTTGTTGGGGTTTGTAGGGGTTTTTAGGGGTTGTAGGGGTTTGTAGGGGTTTGTAGGGATTTTTAGGGGTTTCTAGGGGTTGTAGGGGTTTGTAGGGGTTTGTAGGGGTTTCTAGGGGTTGTAGGGGTTTGTAGGGGTTTTTAGGTGTTTGTAGGGGTTTGTAGGGGTTTTTAGGGGTTGTAGGGGTTTTTAGGGGTTTGTAGGGGTTTGTAGGGGTTGTAGGGGTTTGTAGGGGTTGTAGGGGTTTGTAGGGGTTGTAGGGGTTTTTAGGGGTTTGTAGGGGTTGTAGGGGTTTGTAGGGGTTGTAGGGGTTCTAGGGGTTGTAGGGGTTTGTAGGGGTTTGTAGGGATTTGTAGGGGTTTGTAGGGGTTGTAGGGGTTGTAGGGGTTTGTAGGGTTTGTAGGGGTTTGTAGGGGTTTTTAGGGGTTGTAGGGATTGTAGGGGTTTGTAGGGGTTTGTAGGGGTTGTAGGGGTTTGTAGAGGTTTGTAGGGGTTGTAGGGGTTTGTAGGGGTTTGTAGGGTTCGTAGGGGTTTGTAGGGGTTGTAGGGGTTTGAAGGGGTTTGAGGGTTTGTAGGGGTTTGTAGGGGTTTATAGGGGTTGTAGGGGTTGTAGGGGTTTCTAGGGGTTGTAGTGGTTTGTAGGGGTTGTAGGGGTTTGTAGGGGTTTGTAGGGGTTTCTAGGGTTTGTAGGGGTTGTAGGGGTTTGTAGGGGTTTTTAGGGGTTTGTAGGGATTTGTAGGGGTTTGTAGGGGTTTGTAGGGGTTGTAGGGGTTTGTAGGGGTTTGTAGGGGTTTGTAGGGGTTTTAAGGGGTTGTAGGGGTTGTAGGGGTTTGTAGGGGTTCTAGGGGTTGAAGGGTTTGTAGGGGTTTGTAGGGGTTTGTAGGGGTTTGTAGGGGTTCGTAGGGGTTGTAGGGGTTTGTAGGGGTTGTAGGGGTTTGTAGGGGTTGTAGGGGTTTGTAGGGATTGTAGGGGTTTGTAGGTTTGTAGGGGTTTGTAGGGGTTTGTAGGGGTTTGTAGGGGTTTGTAGGATTTTGTAGGGGTTGTAGGGGTTTGTAGGGGTTTGTAGGGGTTGTAGGGGTTTGTAGGGGTTGTAGGGGTTTGTAGGGGTTTTTAGGGGTTGTAGGGGTTTGTAGGAGTTGTAGGGGTTTGTAGGGGTTTTTAGGGGTTGTAGGGGTTTGTAGGGGTTTGTAGGATTTTGTAGGGGTTGTAGGGGTTTGTAGGGGTTGTAGGGGTTTGTAGGGGTTTTTAGGGGTTGTAGGGGTTTGTAGGAGTTGTAGGGGTTTGTAGGGGTTTTTAGGGGTTTGTAGGGGTTTGTAGGGGTTGTAGGGGTTTGTAGGGGTTTTTAGGGGTTGTAGGGGTTTGTAGGGGTTTGTAGGGGTTTGTAGGGGTTGTAGGGGTTTGTAGGGGTTTGTAGGGGTTTGTAGGGGTTTGTAGGGGTTTGTAGGGGTTCGTAGGGGTTGTAGGGGTTTGTAGGGGTTGTAGGGGTTTGTAGGGGTTGTAGGGGTTTGTAGGGATTGTAGGGGTTTGTAGGTTTGTAGGGGTTTGTAGGGGTTTGTAGGGGTTTGTAGGGGTTGTAGGGGTTTGTAGGGGTTTGTAGGGGTTGTAGGGGTTTGTAGGGGTTTGTAGGATTTTGTAGGGGTTGTAGGGGTTTGTAGGGGTTTGTAGGGGTTGTAGGGGTTTGTAGGGGTTTGTAGGGGTTGTAGGGTTGTAGGGGTTTGTTGGGGTTTGTAGGGTTTTGTAGGAGTTGTAGGGGTTTGTAGGGGTTTGTAGGGGTTGTAGGGGTTTGTAGGGGTTTGTAGGGGTTGTAGGGGTTTGTAGGGGTTGTAGGGGTTGTAGGGGTTTGTAGGGTTTTGTAGGGGTTGTAGGGGTTGTAGGGGTTTGTAGGGGTTGTAGGGGTTTGTAGGGGTTTGTAGGGGTTTGTAGGGTTTGTAGGGGTTTGTAGGGGTTGTAGGGGTTTTTAGGGGTTTGTAGGGGTTTGTAGGGGTTTGTAGGGGTTTGTAGGGGTTTTTAGGGGTTGTAGGGGTTTGTAGGGGTTAGTAGGGGTTTGTAGGGGTTTGTAGGTTTGTAGGGGTTTGTAGGGGTTGTAGGGGTTTGTAGGGGTTTCTAGGGGTTGTAGGGGTTTGTAGGGGTTGTAGGGGTTTGTAGGGGTTGTAGGGGTTTGTAGGGGTTGTAGGGGTTTCTAGGGGTTGTAGGGGTTTGTAGGGGTTTTTAGGGGTTAGTAGGGGTTGTAGGGGTTTGTAGGGGTTTGTAGGGGTTGTAGGGGTTTGTAGAGGTTTGTAGGGGTTTGTAGGGGTTAGTAGGGGTTTTTAGGGGTTGTAGGGGTTTGTAGGGGTTGTAGGAGTTTGTAGGGGTTGTAGGGGTTTGTAGGTTTGTCGGGGTTTGTAGGGGTTGTAGGGGTTTGTAGGGGTTTGTAGGGGTTGTAGGGGTTTGTAGGGGTTGTAGGGGTTTGTAGGGGTTGTAGGGGTTTGTAGGGGTTTGTAGGGGTTTTTAGGGGTTGTAGGTGTTTGTAGGGGTTGTAGGGGTTTGTAGGGGTTGTAGGGGTTTGTAGGGGTTGTAGGGGTTGTAGGGGTTGTAGGGGTTTGTAGAGGTTGTAGGGGTTTGTAGGTTTGTAGGGGTTTGTAGGGGTTGTAGGGGTTTGTAGGGGTTGTAGGGGTTTGTAGGGGTTTTTAGGGGTTGAAGGGGTTTGTAGGGGTTTTAGGGGTTTCTAGGGGTTGTAGGGGTTTGTAGGGGTTTGTAGGGGTTTGTAGGGGTTGTAGGGGTTTGTAGGGGTTGGTAGGGGTTTTTAGGGGTTGTAGGGGTTTGTAGGGGTTTTTAGGGGTTGTAGGGGTTTGTAGGGGTTGTAGGGGTTGTAGGGGTTTGTAGGGGTTGTAGGGGTTTGTAGGTTTGTAGGGGTTTGTAGGGGTTGTAGGGGTTGTAGGGGTTTGTAGGGGTTTGTAGGGGTTTTTAGGGGTTGTAGGGGTTTGTAGGGGTTGTAGGGGTTTGTAGGGGTTGTAGGGGTTGTAGGGGTTTGTAGGGGTTGTAGGGGTTTGTAGGGGTTGTAGGGGTTTGTAGGGGTTGTAGGGGTTTGTAGGGGTTGTAGGGGTTTGTAGGGGTTGTAGGGGTTTGTAGGGGTTTGTAGGGGTTTTTAGGGGTTGTAGGGGTTTGTAGGGGTTGTAGGTGTTTGTAGGGGTTGTAGGGGTTTGTAGGGGTTGTAGGGGTTTGTAGGGGTTGTAGGGGTTTGTAGGGGTTGTAGGGGGTTGTAGGGGTTTGTAGGGGTTGTAGGGGTTTGTAGGGGTTGTAAGGGTTGTGTTAAGGGCTTATAACAATTACAACAGCAACGATAACCTCACGCGAGCTGCATGCAGCTCGCGCCGCACGCAAAATCTAGTCTATATACTATAAAGCTAAATTCCGGTGACTCACTGATTGACATGATTGTTCTCCTAGAAGGAGTCGTTTTAGGGGTGGGGTATGTTTGGGGGAAGTGTTCGGCTCTTCCATGCGACCAGGAATTAGGCAATGACGTTTCGAAAAATCCAAGATGGCCGCCTTCGGCAAACGCATCTCCGCGACGGTGGCACCTGGAAACCTCGAAGATGGCTCGAACGAAAGAGGGTATCGAGAAATTTAAAAAAAAATGTTGAAAAAAAAAAAAAACAAGATGGCCGCCCCGGAATCGGCGTTCGAAATTCGGCCGTTTTCAGACCCCACTTTGGAGAGTTACATTGTTCTACCGAATTTGCCGCACGACAAAACTGCTGATGCAGAAACGTTGCCAGCATCCTGCAGTATGTGGAAAAACTATCAGCTGTCAAAAAATAAAGATGGCGGATGGCGCGGCGGCCATCTTGTGAAATGATCAAATTCGGGCAATTTTTAAAGCGAAAAATGGGACTGATGGCAACACCTGAGCGGGATGTTTTGTATGAGGCGGTCGTGTGGAATGATAAAAAGATTTTTTTGGTAAAAAAAAACTCCCAATTTTTCGGGTAATTTCGGAGATTTTACCCGAAAACATGAAAAGTAGAAATAATGACATTTTGAATCAAAATTTGATGTAACATCGAAGAGGAGGTCCATGCGAATGAGTTTTGACCATTTTAGTCGCTTCGAGTTGGCAACACTGGGCGCGAGCGATGTTCGAATTTTTGGGTCAGACCCTACTAACTCAAAAGTCTTTGTTCTACCGAATTCAAAGTATGAAAAAACTGATGATGCAGAAACATTGCCAGTATCCTGTAGTATATAGGAAAACCTTGACTTGTCAGAAATTCAAGATGGCGGACGGTGTAGCCACCTCTTTGTGAAATTGAACAGTTTAAAAATGAAAAAATCGGCTGTTGGCAACACCTGAGCGGGATGGTTTGTATGAAACGAATGTAGGCGAGGTAGTAAGGTGTTGCACGAAAAAAAAAAACTCCCCACTTTTCGGGTAATTTCGGAGATTTTACCCAAAAAACGTGAACCCTATAAATAACGACATTTCTAATCAAAATTTGGTGTTATATCAAAGAACAGGTCCATACAAACTACTTTTGACTATTTTCGTTGCTTCGAGTTGGCAACACTGGGCGCGAGCGATGTTCGAATTTTTGGTCAGACTCTACTTTGAGGAGTTACTTTGTTCTACCGAATTCGCCGGATGAAAAAACTGATGATGCAGAAACATTGGTAGTATCCTGTAGTATATAGGAAAACTATCAGCTGTCAAAATTTCAAGATGGCGGATGGTGTGGCCAACTCTTTAAGATGCCAATTTTCAAGTCGAAATAAATGGCATATAGCTACATCTGAGCCGGGTGACTTGTATGGAGGGTTTGTGTAGAATGATGAAAAGTGTTGCATGGTATAGTTTTTTAAATTTTTTGTTAAAATTTTTTTTTTGAAAAATTTTTTTTTTAACCCCTTGGAAACCAACAGCCAGACGCGAGCTGCTTGCAGCTCGCGCACCTTCTCCCTCAAAAGGACTCTGAAAAATGTTGAATGAAAAATGACTTAGAGAAATTTTGATGAAAATTTTTTTGATGAAATTTTTTTGTTCAAAATTTTTTCTTTGAAAAATTTTTTTTTGAACCCCTTTGAAACCAACAGCCAGACGCGAGCTGCTTGCAGCTCGCGCACCTTCTCCCTCAAAAGGACTCTGAAAAATGTTGAATGAAAAAAGACAGAGAAATTTTGATGAAAATTTTTTTGATGAAATTTTTTTGTTCAAAATTTTTTTTTTGAAAAATTTTTTTTTTAACCCCTTTGAAACCAACAGCCAGACGCGAGCTGCTTGCAGCTCGCGCACCTTCTCCCCCAAAAGGACTCTGAAAAATTTTGAACGAAAAAAGACTTAGAGAAATTTTGATGAAAATTTTTTTGAATAAATTTTTTTGATCAAAATTTTTTTTTTGAAAATTTTTTTTTTTAACCCCTTTGAAACCAACAGCCAGACGCGAGCTGCTTGCAGCTCGCGCACCTTCTCCCTCAAAAGGACTCTGAAAAATGTTGAATGAAAAAAGACTTAGAGAAATTTTGATGAAATTTTTTTGTTCAAAATTTTTTTTTTTAAAATATTTTTTTTTAACCCCTTTGAAACCAACAGCCAGACGCGAGCTGCTTGCAGCTCGCACACCTTCTCCCTCAAAAGGACTCTGAAAAATTTTGAACGAAAAAAGACTTTTTTGAACGAAAAAAGACTTAGAGAAATTTTATTCGAAAAAGTTTTTGTCGAAAATTTTTTTTTTTAAATTTTTTTTTTAACCCCTTGTATTTTTACCTCAACACGCGAGCTGCTTGCAGCTCGCGCACCACGCTCCATCTAGTCTATATATTATAAAGCTAAATAACGGTGACTGATTGACACATTTGTTCTCCTAGAAGGAGTCGGTTTAGGGGGGGGGTTTGTTTGGGGGAAGTTTAGGGGGGGTAAAAGTGAACAGAAGTGTCGGATTCGAATTTTGAATTTTTCGAAATGACAGCTGTCAAATTTGACAGCTCCCAAGCGGTGCTAGGTAGGGTTTTCTAAAGTAGTAGAACCGATAGAGGGGGGGAAAAATTTAAAAAAAATTTAAAGAAAAAAAAAAAAAACAAGATGGCGGCTCCGGAATTGGACATTGAAATTTTGCCATTTTCAGACTCTACTTTGGCGGGGTGCTTTGTTCTGGCAACATTGGCGTACGGTGAATCTGTTTTGCTTCAATAATTGCCAGTATCCTGTAGAATGACGTGTAAGTACGGCTTTTTCGAAATTCAAAATGGCGGACGCTGTGGCGGCCATTTTGTAAAAAGCAAAAATTTTCCAAATTTTCCAACCCGAAAATGACGCTGTTGGCAACACCCGAGCCGGACGACTTGTATGGAGCGGTCGTGAAGAACGGTGAAGAGTGTTGCCTGGCGAGAAAATTTTCCCCATTTTTTGGGTAATTTCCGAGATTTTCCCCAAAAAAGTGAAAAGTAGAAATAATGACATTTTTAATCAAAATTTGATGCAGTATCGTTGAAAAGGTCCATGCAAATGACATTTGACCATTTTTGTCCCCCTCAGCTGGCAACACTGGAATCAGGCGAACTTTTTTTATTTTTGGGCCCGACTTTTACGCGAGCTCTAGATTCCTTCTACGAAAGTTTCCAAATTTAAATTTTGTTTATGCAGAAACCTTGTCGGTGAACTGCTTAATATGGGAAAACTATACGTTTTTTGAAATTTTTGAATACGGACAATTTGGCGGCCATATTGTAAAAAGACAAAATTTTCAAAATTTTCCATGTGAAAAATGAGGCATTTGGCAACACCCGAGCCGGACGACTTGTATGGGGCGGTTGTGTAGAACGATGAAGAGTGTTGCCTGGCTAGAAAATTTTCCCCATTTTTCGGGTAATTTCCGAGATTTTCCCCAAAAAAGTGAAAATTAGAAATATTGACATTTTGAATCAAAATTTGATGTGGTATCGTTTAAAAGGTTCATGCGAATGACATTTGACCATTTTTGTCGCTTTCAATTTGGCAACACTGGGAAAAAGCAAACTTTTTAAGTTTTGGGCCCGACTCTTACGCGAGCTCTAGATTCCTTCTACGAAAGTTTCCAAATTCAAATTTTGTTTATGCAGAAACCTTGCCGGTGAACTGCTTAATATGGGAAAACTATACGTTTTTTGAAATTTTTGAATATGGTCAATTTGGCGGCCATTTTGTAAAATGACGAAATTTTCAAAATTTTCCAAGTGAAAAATGAGGCTGTTGGCAACACCCTAGCCGGACAATTTGTAAGGGGCTATTGTGAATAACAATGAAAAGTGTTGCCTGGTTTAAAAAAAATCCCCATTTTCCGGATGTTTTCCGAGATTTTCCCCAAAAACCTGAAAAGTAAAAATAAATACAATTTGAATCAAAATTTGATGAGGTATCGTTTAGAAGCTCCATGCGAATGATATTTGACTATTTTCGTTCCCCTCAGCTGGCAACACTGGGAGCAGTCGAAGGTGTTATTTTTGGGCCCAACTCGGCTACTTTCCTTTTTTTTCCACTACGAAAGTTGCCATGCGCAAATTCTGAGTATGCACAAGTGTTGCCACTGAACTTCTCCATCTTGGTTATTTTATTCGTTTTTTCGAAATTCAAAATGGCGGATGCTGTGGCGGCCATTTTGTAAAATGACGAAATTTTCTGAATTTTACAACTGGAAAATGAGGCTGTTGGCAACACCCGAGCCGGAAGACTTGTATGGGGCGGTTGTGTAGAACAGTAAAGAGTGTTGCCTGGCGAGAAAATTTTCCCCATTTTTTGGGTAATTTCCGAGATTTTCCTCAAAAAGGTGAAAAGTAGAAATAATGACATTTTATATCAAAATTTGATGTAGTATCGTTGAAAAGGTCCATGCAAATGACATTTGACCATTTTTGTCCCCCTCAGCTGGCAACACTGGGATTAGGCGAACTTTGTAATTTTTGGGCCCGACTCGGCTACTTTCCTTATTTTTCCACTACGAAAGTTGTCATGCGCAAATTCTGAGTATGCACAAGTGTTGCCACTGAATTGTTCCATATGGGAAAATTATTGGTTTTTTGAAATTCAAAATGGCGGACGCTGTGGCGGCCATTTTGTAAAAAGACGAAATTTTCAAAATTTTCTAACCCGAAAATGACGCTGTTGGCAACACCCGAGCCGGACGACTTGTATGGGGCCATTGTGTAAAACAATGAAAAATGTTGCCTGGTGAAAAAAAATTCCCCATTTTCCGGGTATTTTCCGAGATTTTCCATAAAATGTAAAAAAAAAAAAAAATGGTATTTTGAATCAAAATTTGATGTAGGCTTGAAGGAGAGGACCATGAGAGTGACTTTTGACTATTTTGGTTGCATTGAGTTGGCAACACTGGGAGCATGCGAGTAGTGAAATTTTCGGGTCCGACTCGGCTACGAGCTCAAGTTTCCTTTTACCAATGTTGCCATATGGCAATTCTGTTTATGCAGAAATGTGGCCAGTGCCCTGCTTAATCTTTAACATTCTATTCGTTTTTTCAAAATAAAAGATGGCGGACGCTGTGGCGGCCATTTTGTAAAAAGATGAAATTTTCTGAATTTTACAACTGGAAAATGAGGCTTTTGGCAACACCCGAGCTGGACAACTTGTATGGAGCCGTTGTGTAAAACAATGAAAAGTGTTGCCTGGTTAAAAAAAAATCCCCATTTTTCGGGTATTTTCCGAGATTTTCCATAAAATGTAAAAAAAAAAAAAATGGTATTTTGAATCAAAATTTGATGTTGACTTGAAGAAGAGGACCATGTGAGTGACTTTTGACTATTTTGGTTGCAGTGAGTTGGCAACACTGGGAGCATGCGAGTAGTGAAATTTTCGGGTCCGACTCGGCTACGAGTTCAAGTTTCCTTCTACCAAAGTTGCCATATGGCAATTCTGTTTATGCAGAAATGTTGCCAGTGCACTGTTTCATCTTTAATATTCTATTCGTTTTTTCAAAATAAAAGATGGCGGTCGCTGTGGCGGCCATTTTGTAAAAATATGAAATTTTCCAAATTTTCCAAGTGAAAAATGAGGCTGTTGGCAACTCCCGAGCCGGACAACTTGTATGGGGCGGTTGTTTAGAATGACAAAAAGTGTTGCCTGGTGAAAGAAAAATCACCATTTTCCGGGTATTTTCCGAGATTTTCCGCAAAAACATGAAAATAATATAAATTATGACAGTATGGATTACAATTTGATGCGGTATTGCACAGGAAATCCATACTGAACCGTTACCAGTATCAAGAGCTGTTTCCCGGTGAAAACGATTTCCTCCATTTATTGAGTAATAACAATATAAAAAAAGTTGGAATTTCAATTCAGAAATTTGACTTTGAGATTTTTTTTTTGTTTTATTACCACGCGAGCTGCTTGCAGCTCGCGCCTCAATGAAAAATATCTAACAAAAAACAAACAAATTACCTACACAAAAAAAAATCTAATCACATGCCATAGTATACACAGGTCCTCGGTAGGTTGTTAGGTTTTTTTTTTTATACTATTTCATAGTTTTTGCACGCAAAAAAACTTCTAATCAAATGCCATAGTATGTAGAGGTTGTAGGGGTTTAAAGGGGTTTGTAGGGGTTTGTAGGGGTTGTAGGGGTTTGTAGGGGTTTGTAGGGGTTGTAGGGGTTTGTAGGGGTTGTAGGGGTTTTTAGGGGTTTGTAGGGGTTGTAGGGGTTTGTAGGGGTTGTAGGGGTTTGTAGGGGTTGTAGGGGTTTTAGGGGTTGTAGGGGTTTGTAGGGGTTTGTAGGGGTTGTAGGGGTTTGTAGGGGTTGTAGGGGTTTGTAGGGGTTGTAGGGGTTTGTAGGGGTTGTAGGGGTTTTAGGGGTTGTAGGGGTTTGTAGGGGTTTGTAGGGGTTTGTAGGGGTTGTAGGGGTTTGTAGGGGTTTGTAGGGGTTGTAGGGGTTTGTAGGGGATTTTAGGGGTTGTAGGGGTTTGTAGGGGTTTCTAGGGGTTGTAGGGGTTTGTAGGAGTTTGTAGGGGTTTGTAGGGGTTTTTAGGGGTTGTAGGGGTTTGTAGGGGTTTGTAGGGGTTTTTAGGGGTTGTAGGGGTTTGTAGGGGTTTGTAGGGGTTGTAGGGGTTTGTAGGGGTTGTAGGGGTTTGTAGGGGTTTGTAGGGGTTTGTAGGGGTTTGTAGGGGTTTGTAGGGGTTTGTAGGGGTTGTAGGGGTTTGTAGGGGTTGTAGGGGTTTTTAGGGGTTTGTAGGGGTTGTAGGGGTTTGTAGGGGTTGTAGGGGTTTGTAGGGGTTGTAGGGGTTTTAGGGGTTGTAGGGGTTTGTAGGGGTTTGTAGGGGTTGTAGGGGTTTGTAGGGGTTGTAGGGGTTTGTAGGGGTTGTAGGGGTTTGTAGGGGTTGTAGGGGTTTTAGGGGTTGTAGGGGTTTGTAGGGGTTTGTAGGGGTTGTAGGGGTTTGTAGGGGTTTGTAGGGGTTGTAGGGGTTTGTAGGGGATTTTAGGGGTTGTAGGGGTTTAAAGGGGTTTGTAGGGGTTTGTAGGGGTTGTAGGGGTTTGTAGGGGTTTGTAGGGGTTGTAGGGGTTTGTAGGGGTTGTAGGGGTTTTTAGGGGTTTGTAGGGGTTGTAGGGGTTTGTAGGGGTTGTAGGGGTTTGTAGGGGTTGTAGGGGTTTTAGGGGTTGTAGGGGTTTGTAGGGGTTTGTAGGGGTTGTAGGGGTTTGTAGGGGTTGTAGGGGTTGTAGGGGTTTGTAGGGGTTGTAGGGGTTTTAGGGGTTTTAGGGGTTTGTAGGGGTTTGTAGGGGTTTGTAGGGGTTGTAGGGGTTTGTAGGGGTTTGTAGGGGTTGTAGGGGTTTGTAGGGGATTTTAGGGGTTGTAGGGGTTTGTAGGGGTTTGTAGGGTTTTTTAGGGGTTTCTAGGGGTTGTAGGGGTTTTTAGGGGTTGTAGGGGTTTCTAGGGATTTATAGGGGTTTTTAGGGGTTTGTAGGGGTTGTAGGGGTTTGTAGGGGTTTCTAGGGGTTGTAGGGGTTTGTAGGAGTTTGTAGGGGTTTGTAGGGGTTTTTAGGGGTTGTAGGGGTTTGTAGGGGTTTGTAGGGGTTTTTAGGGGTTGTAGGGGTTTGTAGGGGTTTGTAGGGGTTGTAGGGGTTTGTAGGGGTTGTAGGGGTTTGTAGGGGTTTGTAGGGGTTTGAAGGGGTTTCTAGGGGTTGTAGGGGTTTGTAGGGGTTTGTAGGGGTTGTAGGGGTTTGTAGGGGTTTGTAGGGGTTTGTAGGGGTTGTAGGGGTTTGTAGGGGTTGTAGGGGTTTGTAGGGGTTTGTAGGGGTTGTAGGGGTTTGTAGGGGTTTGTAGGGGTTGTAGGGGTTTGTTGGGGTTTTTAGGGGTTGTAGGGGTTTGTAGGGGTTTGTAGGGGTTGTAGGGGTTTGTAGGGGTTGTAGGGGTTTGTAGGGGTTTGTAGGGGTTGTAGGGGTTTGTAGGGGTTTGTAGGGGTTGTAGGGGTTTGTAGGGGTTTTTAGGGGTTGTAGGGGTTTGTAAGGGTTTGTAGGGGTTGTAGGGGGTTGTAGGGGTTTGTAGGGGTTTGTAGGGGTTTGTAGGGGTTTCTAGGGGTTGTAGGGGTTTGTAGGGGTTTGTAGGGGTTGTAGGGGTTTGTAGGGGTTTGTAGGGGTTGTAGGGGTTTGTAGGGGTTGTAGGGGTTTGTAGGGGTTTGTAGGGGTTTTTAGGGGTTGTAGGGGTTTGTAGGGGTTGTAGGGGTTTGTAGGGGTTTGTAGGGGTTTGTAGGGGTTTTTAGGGGTTGTAGGGGTTTGTAGGGGTTTGTAGGGGTTGTAGGGGTTTGTAGGGGTTGTAGGGGTTTGTAGGGGTTTGTAGGGGTTTGTAGGGGTTTGTAGGGGTTTGTAGGGGTTGTAGGGGTTTGTAGGGGTTTGTAGGGGTTGTAGGGGTTTGTAGGGGATTTTAGGGGTTGTAGGGGTTTGTAGGGGTTTGTTGGGGTTTGTAGGGATTTTTAGGGGTTTCTAGGGGTTGTAGGGGTTTGTAGGGGTTTGTAGGGGTTTTTAGGGGTTGTAGGGGTTTCTAGGGATTTATAGGGGTTTTTAGGGGTTTGTAGGGGTTGTAGGGGTTTGTAGGGGTTTGTAGGGGTTGTAGGGGTTTGTAGGGGTTGTAGGGGTTTGTAGGGGTTTGTAGGGGTTTGTAGGGGTTTGTAGGGGTTTCTAGGGGTTGTAGGGGTTTGTAGGGGTTTGTAGGGGTTGTAGGGGTTTGTAGGGGTTTGTAGGGGTTTGTAGGGGTTGTAGGGGTTTGTAGGGGTTGTAGGGGTATGTAGGGGTTTGTAGGGGTTGTAGGGGTTTGTAGGGGTTTGTAGGGGTTTGTAGGGGTTTTTAGGGGTTGTAGGGGTTGTAGGGGTTTGTAGGGGTTTTTAGGGGTTGTAGGGATTTTTAGGGGTTTGTAGGGGTTTGTAGGGGTTGTAGGGGTTTGTAGGGGTTTGTAGGGGTTGTAGGGGTTTGTAGGGGTTGTAGGGGTTTGTAGGGGTTTGTAGTGGTTGTAGGGGTTTGTAGGGGTTTTTAGGGGTTGTAGGGGTTTGTAGGGGTTTTTAGGGTTTGTAGGGGTTTGTAGGGGTTTGTAGGGGTTTGTAGGGGTTTTTAGGGGTTTGTAGGGGTTTTAAGGGGTTGTAGGGGTTTGTAGGGGTTAGTAGGGGTTTGTAGGGGTTTGTAGGTTTGTAGGGGTTTTTAGGGGTTTGTAGGGGTTTTTAGAGGTTGTAGGGGTTTGTAGGGGTTTGTAGGGGTTGTAGGGGTTTGTAGGGGTTTGTAGGTGTTTATAGGGGTTTGTAGGGGTTTGTAGGTGTTTGTAGGTTTGTAGGGGTTCGTAGGAGTTCTAATTAATTCCTACAGCAACGATAACCTCACGCGAGCTGCATGCAGCTCGCGCCGCACGCAAAATCTAGTCTATATATTATAAAGCTAAATAACGGTGACTGATTGATACGGTTGTTCTCCTAGAAGGAGTCGGTTTAGGGGGGGGGTATGTTTGGGGGAAGTTTAGGGGGGGTGAATCTCACCAGGAATTAGGCATTGACATTTCGAAAAAACCGAGATGACAGCTGTCAGATTTGACAGCTCCTAAACGGTTACAGGTAGGGTTTTCAAAATGGGAGGGTAGAAAGAGGGGGGGAAAAAATTAAAAAAAATTGAAAAAAAAAAAAAAAAAAAAAGATGGCGTCTTCGGAATTTGACTTTGAATTTTACCGATTTTCATACTCCACTTTGGCGGGGTGCTTTGTTCTGGCAACATTGGCGTACGGTGAATCTGTTTTGCTTCAATAGTTGCCAGTATCCTGTAGAATGACGTGTTAGTACGACTTTTTCGAAATTCAAAATGGCGGACGCTGTGGCGGCCATTTTGTAAAAAGCAAAAATTTTCCAAATTTTCCAACCCAAAAATGACGCTGTTGGCAACACCCGAGCCTGAAGACTTGTATCGGGCGGTTGTGTAGAACGGTGAAGAGTGTTGCCTGGCGAGAAAATTTTCCCCATTTTTCGGGTAATTTCCGAGATTTTCCCCAAAAAGGTGAAAAGTAGAAATAATGACATTTTAAATCAAAATTTGATGCAGTATCGTTGAAATGGTCCATGCGAATGACATTTGACCATTTTTGTCGCTTTCAATTTGGCAACACTGGGAAAAAGCAAACTTTTTAAGTTTTGGGCCCGACTCGGCTACTTTCCATATTTTTCCTCTACGAAAGTTGCCATGCGTGAATTCGGAGTATGCACAAGTGTTGCCACTGAACTGCTCCATATTAGGTATTTTATTCATTTTTTCGAAATTCAAAATGGCGGACGCTGTGGCGGCCATTTTGTAAAAAGCAAAAATTTTCCAAATTTTCCAACCCGAAAATGACGCTGTTGGCAACACCCGAGCCTGAAAATTTGTATGGGGCGGTTGTGTAGAACGGTAAAGAGTATTGCCTGGCGAGAAAATTTTCCCCATTTTTCGGGTAATTTCCGAGATTTTCCCCAAAAATGTGAAAATTAGAAATATTTACATTTTGAATCAAAATTTGATGTGGTATCGTTGAAAAGGTCCATGCGAATGACATTTGACCATTTTTGTCCCCGTCAGCTAGCAACACTGGAATCAGGCGAACTTTTTTTATTTTTGCGCCCGACTCGGCTACTATCCTTATTTTTCCACTACGAAAGTTGCCATACGCAAATTCCGAGTATGCACAAGTGTTGCCACTAAACTGCTCCATATGGGAAAATTATTGGTTTTTCGAAATTCAAAATGGCGGACGCTGTGGCGGCCATTTTGTAAAAAGACGAAATTTTCAAAATTTTCCAAGTGAAAAATGAGGCTGTTGGCAACACCCGAGCCGGATGACTTGTATGGGGCCATTGTGTAAAACGATAAAAAGTGTTGCTTGGTTTTAAAAAAAACCCCATTTTCCGGGTATTTTCCGAGATTTTCCATAAAATGTAAAAAAAAAAAAAATGGTATTTTGAATCAAAATTTGATGTAGACTTGAAGGAGAGGACCATGAGAGTGACTTTTGACTATTTTGGTTGCATTGAGTTGGCAACACTGGGAGCATGCGAGTAGTGAAATTTTCAGGTCCGACTCGGCTACGAGCTCAAGTTTCCTTTTACCAATGTTGCCATATGGCAATTCTGTTTATGCAGAAATGTGGCCAGTGCCCTGCTTAATCTTTGACATTCTATTCGTTTTTTCAAAATAAAAGATGGCGGACGCTGTGGCGGCCATTTTGTAAAAAGATGAAATTTTCTGAATTTTACAACTGGAAAATGAGGCTTTTGGCAACACCCGAGCTGGACAACTTGTATGGAGCCGTTGTGTAAAACGATGAAAAGTGTTGCCTGGTTAAAAAAAAATCCCCATTTTTCGGGTATTTTCCGAGATTTTCCATAAAATGTAAAAAAAAAAAAAATGGTATTTTGAATCAAAATTTGATGTTGACTTGAAGAAGAGGACCATGTGAGTGACTTTTGACTATTTTGGTTGCAGTGAGTTGGCAACACTGGGAGCATGCGAGTAGTGAAATTTTCGGGTCCGACTCGGCTACGAGTTCAAGTTTCCTTCTACCAAAGTTGCCATATGGCAATTCTGTTTATGCAGAAATGTTGCCAGTGCACTGCTTCATCTTTAATATTCTATTCGTTTTTTCAAAATAAAAGATGGCGGTCGCTGTGGCGGCCATTTTGTAAAAATATGAAATTTTCCAAATTTTCCAAGTGAAAAATGAGGCTGTTGGCAACTCCCGAGCCGGACAACTTGTATGAGGCGGTTGTTTAGAATGACAAAAAGTGTTGCCTGGTGAAAGAAAAATCACCATTTTCCGGGTATTTTCCGAGATTTTCCGCAAAAACATGAAAATAATATAAATTATGACAGTATGGATTACAATTTGATGCGGTATTGCAGAGGAAATCCATACTGAACCGTTACCAGTATCAAGAGCTGTTTCCCGGTCAAAACGATTTCCTCCATTTATTGAGTAATAACAATATAAAAAAAGTTGGAATTTCAATTCAGAAATTTGACTTTGAGATTTTTTTTTTGTTTTATTACCACGCGAGCTGCTTGCAGCTCGCGCCTCAATGAAAAATATCGAACAAAAAACAAACAAATTATCTACACAAAAAAAAATCTAATCACATGCCATAGTATACACAGGTCCTCGGTAGGTTGTTAGGTTTTTTTTTTTATACTATTTCATAGTTTTTGCACGCAAAAAAACTTCTAATCAAATGCCATAGTATGTAGAGGTTGTAGGGGTTTAAAGGGGTTTGTAGGGGTTTGTAGGGGTTGTAGGGGTTTGTAGGGGTTTGTAGGGGTTGTAGGGGTTTGTAGGGGTTGTAGGGGTTTTTAGGGGTTTGTAGGGGTTGTAGGGGTTTGTAGGGGTTGTAGGGGTTCTAGGGGTTGTAGGGGTTTGTAGGGGTTTGTAGGGATTTGTAGGGGTTTGTAGGGGTTGTAGGGGTTTGTAGGGGTTTGTAGGGGTTGTAGGGGTTTGTAGGGGTTTTTAGGGGTTGTAGGGGTTTGTAGGGGTTTGTAGGGGTTGTGGGGGTTTGTAGGGGTTTTTAGGGGTTTGTAGGGGTTTGTAGGGGTTGTAGGGGTTTGTAGGGGTTTGTAGGGGTTTGTAGGGGTTGTGGGGGTTTGTAGGGGTTTTTAGGGGTTTGTAGGGGTTTGTAGGGGTTGTAGGGGTTTGTAGGGGTTTGTAGGGGTTTGTAGGGGTTTGTAGGTTTGTAGGGGTTTGTAGGGGTTTGTAGGTTTGTAGGGGTTTGTAGGGGTTGTAGTGGTTTTTAGGGGTTTGTAGGGGTTTGTAGGGGTTTGTAGGGGTTTTTAGGAGTTGTAGGGGTTTGTAGGGGTTTGTAGGGGTTTGTAGGTTTGTAGGGGTTTGTAGGGGTTTGTAGGTTTGTAGGGGTTTGTAGGGGTTGTAGTGGTTTTTAGGGGTTTGTAGGGGTTTGTAGGGGTTGTAGGGGTTTTTAGGGGTTTGTAGGGGTTTGTAGGGGTTTGTAGGGGTTGTAGGGGTTTGTAGGGGTTGTAGGGGTTTGTAGGGGTTTGTAGGGGTTTGTAGGGGTTTGTAGGGGTTGTAGGGGTTTGTAGGGGTTTGTTGGGGTTTGTAGGGGTTTTTAGGGGTTTTTAGGGGTTGTAGGGGTTTGTAGGGGTTTGTAGGGATTTTTAGGGGTTTCTAGGGGTTGTAGGGGTTTGTAGGGGTTTGTAGGGGTTTCTAGGGGTTGTAGGGGTTGTAGGGGTTTGTAGGGGTTTGTAGGGGTTTGTAGGGGTTTGTAGGGGTTTGTAGGGGTTTTTAGGGGTTGTAGGGGTTTTTAGGGGTTTGTAGGGGTTTTTAGGGGTTGTAGGGGTTTTTAGGGGTTTATAGGGGTTTGTAGGGATTTTTAGGGGTTGTAGGGGTTTGTAGGGGTTTGTAGGGGTTGTAGGGGTTTCTAGGGGTTGTAGGGGTTTGTAGGGGTTTGTAGGGGTTTTTAGGGGTTTGTAGGGGTTTGTAGGGGTTTTTAGGGGTTTTTAGGGGTTTGTAGGGGTTTGTAGGGGTTTGTAGGGGTTGTAGGGGTTTGTAGGGGTTGTAGGGGTTGTAGGGGTTTGTAGGGGTTTGTAGGGGTTTGTAGGGGTTTTTAGGGGTTGTAGGGGTTTGTAGGGGTTTGTAGGGGTTTGTAGGGGTTTGTAGGGGTTGTAGGGGTTTGTAGGGGTTGTAGGGGTTTGTAGGGGTTGTAGGGGTTTGTAGGGAATGTAGGGGTTTTTAGGGGTTGTAGGGGTTTGTAGGGGTTTTTAGGGGTTGTAGGGGTTTGTAGGGGTTTGTAGGGGTTTTCGGGGTTGTAGGGGTTTGTAGGTGTTTGTAGGGGTTTGTAGGGGTATTAGGGGTTGTAGGGGTTTGTAGGGGTTTGTAGGGGTTTGTAGGGGTTTTTAGGGGTTGTAGGGGTTTGTAGGGGTTTGTAGGGGTTTGTAGGGGTTGTAGGGGTTTGTTGGGGTTTGTAGGGGTTTTTAGGGGTTTTTAGGGGTTGTAGGGGTTTGTAGGGGTTTGTAGGGATTTTTAGGGGTTTCTAGGGGTTGTAGGGGTTTGTAGGGGTTTGTAGGGGTTTCTAGGGGTTGTAGGGGTTGTAGGGGTTTGTAGGGGTTTGTAGGGGTTTGTAGGGGTTTGTAGGGGTTTTTAGGGGTTGTAGGGGTTTTTAGGGGTTTGTAGGGGTTTGTAGGGGTTTGTAGGGGTTTTTAGGGGTTGTAGGGGTTTTTAGGGGTTTGTAGGGGTTTGTAGGGATTTTTAGGGGTTGTAGGGGTTTGTAGGGGTTTGTAGGGGTTGTAGGGGTTTCTAGGGGTTGTAGGGGATTGTAGGGGTTTGTAGGGGTTTTTAGGGGTTTTTAGGGGTTTTTAGGGGTTGTAGGGGATTTTAGGGGTTTGTAGGGGTTTGTAGGGGTTTGTAGGGGTTGTAGGGGTTTGTAGGGGTTGTAGGGGTTGTAGGGGTTTGTAGGGGTTTGTAGGGGTTTTTAGGGGTTGTAGGGGTTTGTAGGGGTTGTAGGGGTTTCTAGGGGTTGTAGGAGTTTGTAGGGGTTTGTAGGGGTTTGTAGGGGTTGTAGGGGTTTTTAGGGGTTTGTAGGGGTTTGTAGGGGTTTTTAGGGGTTGTAGGGGTTGTAGGGGTTTGTAGGGGTTTGTAGGGGTTTTTAGGGGTTGTAGGGGTTTGTAGGGGTTTGTAGGTTTGTAGGGGTTTGTAGGGGTTTGTAGGTTTGTAGGGGTTTGTAGGGGTTGTAGTGGTTTTTAGGGGTTTGTAGGGGTTTGTAGGGGTTGTAGGGGTTTTTAGGGGTTTGTAGGGGTTTGTAGGGGTTTGTAGGGGTTGTAGGGGTTTGTAGGGGTTGTAGGGGTTTGTAGGGGTTTGTAGGGGTTTTAGGGGTTGTAGGGGTTTGTAGGGGTTTGTAGGGGTTGTAGGGGTTTGTAGGGGTTTGTTGGGGTTTGTAGGGGTTTTTAGGGGTTTTTAGGGGTTGTAGGGGTTTGTAGGGGTTTGTAGGGATTTTTAGGGGTTTCTAGGGGTTGTAGGGGTTTGTAGGGGTTTGTAGGGGTTTCTAGGGGTTGTAGGGGTTGTAGGGGTTTGTAGGGGTTTGTAGGGGTTTGTAGGGGTTTGTAGGGGTTTTTAGGGGTTGTAGGGGTTTTTAGGGGTTTTTAGGGGTTTGTAGGGGTTTTTAGGGGTTGTAGGGGTTTTTAGGGGTTTGTAGGGGTTTGTAGGGATTTTTAGGGGTTGTAGGGGTTTGTAGGGGTTTGTAGGGGTTGTAGGGGTTTCTAGGGGTTGTAGGGGTTTGTAGGGGTTTGTAGGGGTTTTTAGGGGTTTGTAGGGGTTTGTAGGGGTTTTTAGGGGTTTTTAGGGGTTTGTAGGGGTTTGTAGGGGTTTGTAGGGGTTGTAGGGGTTTGTAGGGGTTGTAGGGGTTTGTAGGGGTTTGTAGGGGTTTGTAGGGGTTTTTAGGGGTTGTAGGGGTTTGTAGGGGTTTGTAGGGGTTTGTAGGGGTTTGTAGGGGTTGTAGGGGTTTGTAGGGGTTGTAGGGGTTTGTAGGGGTTGTAGGGGTTTGTAGGGAATGTAGGGGTTTTTAGGGGTTGTAGGGGTTTGTAGGGGTTTTTAGGGGTTGTAGGGGTTTGTAGGGGTTTGTAGGGGTTTTAGGGGTTGTAGGGGTTTGTAGGTGTTTGTAGGGGTTTGTAGGGGTTTGTAGGGAATGTAGGGGTTTTTAGGGGTTGTAGGGGTTTGTAGGGGTTTTTAGGGGTTGTAGGGGTTTGTAGGGGTTTGTAGGGGTTGTAGGGGTTGTAGGGGTTGTAGGGGTTGTAGGGGTTGTAGGGGTTGTAGGGGTTGTAGGGGTTTTTAGGGGTTTGTAGGAGTTGTAGGGGTTTGTAGGGGTTGTAGGGGTTTGTAGGGGTTGTAGGGGTTTGTAGGGGTTGTAGGGGTTTGTAGATTTGTAGGGGTTTTTAGGGGTTGTAGGAGTTTGTAGGGGTTGTAGGGGCTTTTAGGGGTTTGTAGGCGTTGTAGGTTTTCGTTAGGGTTCTAATTAATTACAACAGCAACCATAACCTCACGCGAGCTGCTTGCAGCTCGCGCACCACCCAGCCTCAAAAGGACTCTGAGAAATTTAGTCGGAAATATGACTTGAAGAAATATTTTATTTGTTTTATTTACCACGCGAGCTGCTTGCAGCTCGCGCACCCACTGTTTTTTGCCACCAGCTCGCGCCTCAATGAAAAATAAACAAATTACCAACACAAGAAAACTTCTAATCACAGGTCCTCGGTAGGTTGTTAGGTTTTTTTTTTTTATACTATTTGATCGTATTTGTTTGCAAGAAAACTTTTAATCACATGCCATGGTATAAACAGGTCCTCGGTAGGTTTTTAGGTTTTTTTTTTTATACCATTTTATAGTATCTGTACGCAAGAAAACTTCTAATTTCATGCCATAGTATGTAGGGATTTGTTGGGGTTGTAGGGGTTTGTAGGGGTTTGTAGGGGTTTTTAGGGGTTGTAGGGGTTGAAGGGGTTTGTAGGGGTTTTTAGGGGTTGTAGGGATTGTAGGGGTTTGTAGGGATTTGTAGGGGTTTGTAGGGGTTGTAGGGTTTTGTAGGGGTTTGTTGGGGTTTTGTAGGGGTTTGTAGGGGTTGTAGGGGTTTTGTAGGGGTTTGTTGGGGTTTTGTAGGGTCTGTAGGGGTTTGTAGGGGTTTTTTGGGGTTGTAGGGGTTTGTAGGGGTTTGTAGGGGTTGTAGGGGTTTCTAGGGATTTATAGGGGTTTTTAGGGGTTTGTAGGGGTTGTAGGGGTTTGTAGGGGTTTGTAGGGGTTGTAGGGGTTTGTAGGGGTTTGTAGGGGTTGTTTGGGTTTGTAGGGGTTTGTAGGAGTTTGTAGGGGTTTGTAGGAGTTTGTAGGGGTTGTAGGGGTTTGTAGGGATTGTAGGAGTTTGTAGGGGTTTGTAGGGGTTTTTAGGGGTTGTAGGGGTTGTAGGGGTTGTAGGGGATTTTAGGGGTTGTAGGGGTTTGTAGGGGTTTGTAGGGGTTGTAGGGGTTTGTAGGGGTTTTTAGGGGTTTGTAGGGGTTGTAGGGGTTTGCAGGGGTTGTAGGGGTTTGTAGGGGTTGTAGGGGTTTGTAGGGGTTTGTAGGGGTTGAAGGGATTTGTAGGGGTTTTTAGGGGTTGTAGGGGTTTGTAGGGGTTTGTAGGGGTTTGTAGGGGTTTTTAGGGGTTTGTAGGGGTTAGTAGGGACAAGTAGGGGTTCTTATTAATAACAACAGCTACAACAACCACACGCGAGCTGCATGCAGCTCGCGCCGCACGCAAAATCTAGTCAATATACTATAAAGCTAAATTACGGTGACTCACTGATTGACATGATTGTTCTCCTAGAAGGAGTCGTTTTAGGGGTGGGGTGTGTTTGGGGGAAGTTTAAGTTGGCCGAATCGGAGCAGAAGTGTCGGAGCCGAATTTCGAAAAATCCAAAATGGCGGCATTCGGCAAAAGTATCTCCGCGACGGTGGCAGCTGGAAACCTCGGAGATGGCTCAAACGAAAGAGAGTATAGAGAAATTGAAAAAAAAATGTTTAAAAAAAAAAAAACAAGATGGCCGCCCCGGAATCGGCGTTCGAAATTCGGCCGTTTTCAGACCCCACTTTGGAGAGTTACATTGTTCTACCGAATTTGCTGCATGGCAAAACTGCTGATGCAGAAACGTTGCCAGCATCCTGTAGTATGTGGAAAAACTATCAGCTGTCAAAAAATAAAGATGGCGGATGGCGCGGCGGCCATCTTGTGAAATGATCAAATTCGGGCAATTTTTAAAGCGAAAAATGGGACTGATGGCAACACCTGAGCGGGATGTTTTGTATGAGGCGGTCGTGTGGAATGATAAAAAGATTTTTTTGGTAAAAAAAAACTCCCAATTTTTCGGGTAATTTCGGAGATTTTACCCGAAAACATGAAAAGTAGAAATAATGACATTTTGAATCAAAATTTGATGTAACATCGAAGAGGAGGTCCATGCGAATGAGTTTTGACCATTTTAGTCGCTTCGAGTTGGCAACACTGGGCGCGAGCGATGTTCGAATTTTTGGGTCAGACCCTACTAACTCAAAAGTCTTTGTTCTACCGAATTCAAAGTATGAAAAAACTGATGATGCAGAAACATTGCCAGTATCCTGTAGTATATAGGAAAACCTTGACTTGTCAGAAATTCAAGATGGCGGACGGTGTAGCCACCTCTTTGTGAAATTGAACAGTTTAAAAATGAAAAAATCGGCTGTTGGCAACACCTGAGCGGGATGGTTTGTATGGAACGAATGTAGGCCAGGTAGTAAGGTGTTGCAAGAAAAAAAAAAACTCCCCACTTTTCGGGTAATTTCGGAGATTTTACCCAAAAAACGTGAACCCTATAAATAATGACATTTCTAATCAAAATTTTGTGTAGTATCAAAGAACAGGTCCATACAAACTACTTTTGACTATTTTCGTTGCTTCGAGTTGGCAACACTGGGCGCGAGCGATGTTCGAATTTTTGGTCAGACTCTACTTTGAGGAGTTACTTTGTTCTACCGAATTCGCCGGATGAAAAAACTGATGATGCAGAAACATTGGTAGTATCCTGTAGTATATAGAAAAATTGCCACTTGTCAGAAATTCAAGATGGCGGATGGTGTAGCCAACTCTTAAAGTTGCCAATTTTCAAGTTGAAATAAATGACATATAGCTACATCTGAGCGGGGTGACTTGTATGGAGGATTTGTGTAGAATGATGAAAAGTGTTGCCTGGTATAGTTTTTTAAATTTTTTGTTCAAAAATTTTTTTTTGTAATTTTTTTTTTTAACCCCTTGGAAACCAACAGCCAGACGCGAGCTGCTTGCAGCTCGCGCACCTTCTCCCCAAAAAGGACTCTGACAAATTTTGAAGGAATAAAGACTTAGAGAAATTTTGATGAAAATTTTTTTGATGAAATGATATTGTTCAAAATTTTTTTTTTGAAAATTTTTTTTTTAACCCCTTTGAAACCAACAGCCAGACGCGAGCTGCTTGCAGCTCGCGCACCTTCTCCCTCAAAAGGACTCTGAAAAATGTTGAATGAAAAAAGACTTAGAGAAATTTTGATGAAAATTTTTTTGATGAAATTTTTTTGTTCAAAATTTTTTTTTTGAAAAATTTTTTTTTAACCCCTTGGAAACCAACAGCCAGACGCGAGCTGCTTGCAGCTCGCGCACCTTTTCCCTCAAAAGGACTCTGACAAATTTTGAATGAAAAAATATCTTTGTTGGAAAAAGACTTAGTAAAATTTTAATGATTTTTTTTTTATTTAAATTGTTTTTTTAACCCCTTTTAAACCAACAGCCAGACGCGAGCTGCTTGCAGCTCGCGCACCTTTTCCCTCAAAAGGACTCTGAAAAATTTTGAATGGAAAAAGACTTAGAGAAATTTTGATGAATTTTTTTTTTCCGAAATATTTTTTTAACCCCTTGTAAAAACTCCCCCTCGCGAGCTGCTTGCAGCTCGCGCACCACGCTCCATCTAGTCTATCTATATAATATAAAGCTAAATAACGGTGACTCACTGATTGACATGTTTGTTCTCCTAGAAGGAGTCGGTTTAGGGGGGGGGTATGTTTGGGGGAAGTTTAGGGGGGGTCAATCTCACCAGGAATTAGGCATTGACATTTCGAAAAAACCGAGATGACAGCTGTCAGATTTGACAGCTCCTAAACGGTTACAGGTAGGGTTTTCAAAATGGGAGGGTAGAAAGAGGGGGGGAAAAAATTAAAAAAAATTGAAAAAAAAAAAAAAAAAAAAAGATGGCGTCTTCGGAATTTGACTTTGAATTTTACCGATTTTCATAGTCCACTTTGGCGGGGTGCTTTGTTCTGGCAACATTGGCGTACGGTGAATCTGTTTTGCTTCAATAATTGCCAGTATCCTGTTGAATGACGTGTAAGTACGGCTTTTTCGAAATTCAAAATGGCGGACGCTGTGGCGGCCATTTTGTAAAAAGCAAAAATTTTCCAAATTTTCCAACCCGAAAATGACGCTGTTGGCAACACCCGAGCCTGACGACTTGTATGGGGCGGTTGTGCAGAACGGTGAAGAGTGTTGCCAGGCGAGAAAATTTTCCCCATTTTTCGGGTAATTTCAGAGATTTTCCCCAAAAAAGTGAAAAGTAGAAATAATGACATTTTAAATCAAAATTTGATGCAGTATCGTTGAAAAGGTCCATGCGAATGACATTTGACCAATTTTGTTCCCCTCAGCTGGCAACACTGGAATCAGGCGAACTTTATTTATTTTTGGGCCCGACTTTTACGCGAGCTCTAGATTCCTTCTACGAAAGTTTCCAAATTTAAATTTTGTTTATGCAGAAACCTTGTCGGTGAACTGCTTAATATGGGAAAACTATACGTTTTTTGAAATTTTTGAATACGGACAATTTGGCGGCCATATTGTAAAAAGACAAAATTTTCAAAATTTTCCATGTGAAAAATGAGGCATTTGGCAACACCCGAGCCGGACGACTTGTATGGGGCGGTTGTGTAGAACGATGAAGAGTGTTGCCTGGCTAGAAAATTTTCCCCATTTTTCGGGTAATTTCCGAGATTTTCCCCAAAAAAGTGAAAATTAGAAATATTGACATTTTGAATCAAAATTTGATGTGGTATCGTTTAAAAGGTCCATGTGAATGACATTTGACCATTTTTGTCGCTTTCAATTTGGCAACACTGGGAAAAAGCAAACTTTTTAAGTTTTGGGCCCGACTCTTACGCGAGCTCTAGATTCCTTCTACGAAAGTTTCCAAATTCAAATTTTGTGTATGCAGAAACCTTGTCGTTGAACTGCTTAATATGGGAAAACTATACGTTTTTTGAAATTTTTGAATACGGACAACATAGCGGCCATTTTGTAAAAAGACGAAATTTTCAAAATTTTCCAAGTGAAAAATGAGGCTGTTGGCAACACCCGAGCCGGACATTTTGTATGAAGCTATTGTGTAAAACGATGAAAAGTGTTGCCTGGATTAAAAAAAATCCCCATTTTCCGGGTATTTTCCGAGATTTTCCCCAAAAACCTGAAAAGTAAAAAAAAATACAATTTGAATCAAAATTTGATGAGGTATCGTTTAGAAGCTCTATGCGAATGACATTTGACTATTTTCGTTCCCCTCAGCTGGCAACACTGGGAGCAGTCGAAGGTGTTATTTTTGGGCCCAACTCGGCTACTTTCCTTTTTTTTCCACTACGAAAGTTGCCATGCGCAAATTCTGAGTATGCACAAGTGTTGCCACTGAACTTCTCCATCTTGGTTATTTTATTCGTTTTTTCGAAATTCAAAATGGTGGATGCTGTGGCGGCCATTTTGTAAAAAGACGAAATTTTCTGAATTTTACAACTGGAAAATGAGGCTGTTGGCAACACCCAAACCGGAAGACTTGTATGGGGCGGTTGTGTAAAACAGTAAAGAGTGTTGCCTGGCGAGAAAATTTTTCCCATTTTTCGGGTAATTTCCGAGATTTTCCTCAAAAAGGTGAAAAGTAGAAATAATGACATTTTATATCAAAATTTGATGTAGTATCGTTGAAAAGGTCCATGCAAATGACATTTGACCATTTTTGTCCCCCTCAGCTGGCAACACTGGGATCAGGCGAACTTTGTAATTTTTGGGCCCGACTCGGCTACTTTCCTTATTTTTCCACTACGAAAGTTGTCATGCGCAAATTCTGAGTATGCACAAGTGTTGCCACTGAATTGTTCCATATGGGAAAATTATTGGTTTTTTGAAATTCAAAATGGCGGACGCTGTGGCGGCCATTTTGTAAAAAGCAGAAATTTTCCAAATTTTCCAAGTGAAAAATGAGGCTGTTGGCAACACCCGAGCCGGATATGTTGTATAGGGTCATTGTGTAAAACAATGAAAAGTATTGCCTGGTGAAAAAAAAATCCCCATTTTCCGGGTATTTTCCGAGATTTTTCATAAAATGTAAAAAAAAAAAAAAATGGTATTTTGAATCAAAATTTGATGTAGACTTGAAGGAGAGGACCATGAGAGTGACTTTTGACTATTTTGGTTGCATTGAGTTGGCAACACTGGGAGCATGCGAGTAGTGAAATTTTCGGGTCCGACTCGGCTACGAGCTCAAGTTTCCTTTTACCAATGTTGCCATATGGCAATTCTGTTTATGCAGAAATGTGGCCAGTGCCCTGCTTAATCTTTGACATTCTATTCGTTATTTCAAAATAAAAGATGGCGGACGCTGTGGCGGCCATTTTGTAAAAAGATGAAATTTTCTGAATTTTACAACTGGAAAATGAGGCTTTTGGCAACACCCGAGCTGGACAACTTGTATGGAGTTGTTGTGTAAAACGATGAAAAGTGTTGCCTGGTTAAAAAAAAATCCCCATTTTTCGGGTATTTTCCGAGATTTTCCATAAAATGTAAAAAAAAAAAAAATGGTATTTTGTATCAAAATTTGATGATGACTTGAAGAAGAGGACCATGTGAGTGACTTTTGACTATTTTGGTTGCAGTGAGTTGGCAACACTGGGAGCATGCGAGTAGTGAAATTTTCGGGTCCGACTCGACTACGAGTTCAAGTTTCCTTCTACCAAAGTTGCCATATGGCAATTCTGTTTATGCAGAAATGTTGCCAGTGCACTGCTTCATCTTTAATATTCTATTCGTTTTTTCAAAATAAAAGATGGCGGTCGCTGTGGCGGCCATTTTGTAAAAATATGAAATTTTCCAAATTTTCCAAGTGAAAAATGAGGCTGTTGGCAACTCCCGAGCCGGACAACTTGTATGGGGCGGTTGTTTAGAATGACAAAAAGTGTTGCCTGGTGAAAGAAAAATCACCATTTTCCGGGTATTTTCCGAGATTTTCCGCAAAAACATGAAAATAATATAAATTATGACAGTATGGATTACAATTTGATGCGGTATTGCAGAGGAAATCCATACTGAACCGTTACCAGTATCAAGAGCTGTTTCCCGGTCAAAACGATTTCCTCCATTTATTGAGTAATAACAATATAAAAAAAGTTGGAATTTCAATTCAGAAATTTGACTTTGAGATTTTTTTTTTGTTTTATTACCACGCGAGCTGCTTGCAGCTCGCGCCTCAATGAAAAATATCGAACAAAAAATAAACAAATTACCTACACAAAAAAAAATCTAATCACATGCCATAGTATACACTGGTCCTCGGTAGGTTGTTAGGTTTTTTTTTTTATACTATTTCATAGTTTTTGCACGCAAAAAAACTTCTAATCAAATGCCATAGTATGTAGAGGTTGTAGGGGTTTAAAGGGGTTTGTAGGGGTTTGTAGGGGTTGTAGGGTTTGTAGGGGGTTGTAGGGGCTTGTAGGGGTTGTAGGGGTTTTTAGGGGTTGTAGGGGATTGTAGGGGTTTGTAGGGGTTTGTAGGGGTTTTTAGGGGTTGTAGGGGTTTGTAGGGGTTTGTAGGGGTTTCTAGGGGTTGTAGGGGTTTGTAGGGGTTGTAGGGGTTTGTAGGGATTGTAGGGGTTTGTAGGGGTTTGTAGGGGTTTGTAGGGGTTGTAGGGGCTTGTAGGGGTTGTAGGGGTTTGTAGGGGTTTGTAGGGTTTTGTAGGGTTTGTAGGGGTTTGTAGGGTTTGTAGGGGTTTGTAGGGGTTGTAGGGGTTGTAGGGGTTTGTAGGGGTTTGTAGGGGTTTTTAGGGGTTGTAGGGGTTGTAGGGGTTTGTAGGGGTTTTAGGGGTTTGTAGGGGTTTGTAGGGGTTTGTAGGGGTTTGTAGGGGTTTGTAGGGGTTTTTAGGGGTTGTAGGGGTTTGTAGGGGTTTTAGGGGTTTGTAGGGGTTTGTAGGGGTTGTAGGGGTTTGTAGGGGTTTGTAGGGGTTTGTAGGGGTTTCTAGGGGTTTGTAGGGGTTGTAGGGGTTTGTAGGGGTTTTTAGGGGTTGTAGGGGTTTGTAGGGGTTTGTAGGGGTTTTTAGGGGTTGTAAGGGTTTGTAGGGGTTTGTACGGGTTTGTAGGGGTTTTTAGGGGTTGTAGGGGTTTGTAGGGGTTTGTAGGGGTTGTAGGGGTTTGTAGGGGTTTGTAGGGGTTTTAGGGGTTTGTAGGGGTTTGTAGGGGTTGTAGGGGTTTGTAGGGGTTTGTAGGGGTTTCTAGGGGTTGTAGGGGTTTGTAGGGGTTGTAGGGGTTTTTAGGGGTTTGTAGGGGTTTGTAGGGGTTTTTAGGGGTTGTAGGGGTTTGTAGGGGTTGTAGGGGTTTGTAGGGGCTGTAGGGGTTTGTAGGGGTTTGTAGGGGTTTGTAGGGGTTTCTAGGGGTTGTAGGGGTTTGTAGGGGTTGTAGGGGTTTGTAGGGGTTTGTAGGGGTTTTTAGGGGTTGTAGGGGTTGTAGGGGTTTGTAGGGGTTTGTAGGGGTTTTTAGGGGTTGTAGGGATTTTTAGGGGTTTGTAGGGGTTTGTAGGGGTTGTAGGGGTTTGTAGGGGTTTGTAGGGGTTTTTAGGGGTTGTAGGGGTTTGTAGGGGTTTTTAGGGGTTGTAGGGGTTTGTAGGGGTTTGTAGGGGTTTGTAGGGGTTTGTAGGGGTTGTAGGGGTTTGTAGGGGTTTGTAGGGGTTTGTAGGGGTTTCTAGGGGTTATAGGGTTTTGTAGGGGTTGTAGGGGTTTGTAGGGTTTTGTAGGGGTTGTAGGGGTTTGTAGGGGTTTGTAGGGGTTGTAGGGGTTTGTAGGGGTTTGTAGGGGTTTGTAGGGGTTTCTAGGGGTTGTAGGGTTTTGTAGGGGTTGTAGGGGTTTGTAGGGTTTTGTAGGGGTTGTAGGGGTTTGTAGGGGTTTGTAGGGGTTGTAGGGGTTTGTAGGGATTTGTAGGGGTTTGTAGGGGTTTGTAGGGGTTTGTAGGGGTTTCTAGGGGTTGTAGGGGTTGTAGGGGTTTGTAGGGGTTTGTAGGGGTTTTTAGGGGTTGTAGGGGTTTGTAGGGGTTTTTAGGGGTTGTAGGGTTTTGTAGGGGTTGTAGGGGTTTGTAGGGTTTTGTAGGGGTTGTAGGGGTTTGTAGGGGTTTGTAGGGGTTGTAGGGGTTTGTAGGGGCTGTAGGGGTTGTAGGGGTTTGTAGGGTTTTGTAGGGGTTGTAGGGGTTTGTAGGGGTTTGTAGGGGTTGTAGGGGTTTGTAGGGGCTGTAGGGGTTTGTAGGGGTTTGTAGGGGTTTGTAGGGGTTTCTAGGGGTTGTAGGGGTTTGTAGGGTTTGTAGGGGTTTGTAGGGGTTTTTAGGGGTTGTAGGGGTTGTAGGGGTTTGTAGGGGTTTGTAGGGGTTTTTAGGGGTTGTAGGGATTTTTAGGGGTTTGTAGGGGTTTGTAGGGGTTGTAGGGGTTTGTAGGGGTTTGTAGGGGTTTTTAGGGGTTGTAGGGGTTTGTAGGGGTTGTAGGGGTTTGTAGGGGTTTTAGGGGTTTGTAGGGGTTTGTAGGGGTTGTAGGGGTTTGTAGGGGTTTGTAGGGGTTTGTAGGGGTTTGTAGGGGTTTCTAGGGGTTGTAGGGTTTTGTAGGGGTTGTAAGGGTTTGTAGGGTTTTGTAGGGGTTGTAGGGGTTTGTAGGGGTTTGTAGGGGTTTGTAGGGGTTTGTAGGGATTTGTAGGGGTTTGTAGGGGTTTGTAGGGGTTTGTAGGGGTTTCTAGGGGTTGTAGGGGTTTGTAGGGTTTGTAGGGGTTTGTAGGGGTTTTTAGGGGTTGTAGGGGTTTGTAGGGGTTTGTAGGGGTTGTAGGGGTTTGTAGGGGTTGTAGGGGTTTGTAGGGGCTTGTAGGGGTTTGTAGGGGTTTGTAGGGGTTTCTAGGGGTTGTAGGGGTTTGTAGGGGTTTGTAGGGGTTTCTAGGGGTTTCTAGGGGTTTGTAGGGGTTTGTAGGGGTTGTAGGGGTTTGTAGGGGTTTTTAGGGGTCGTAGAGGTTTGTAGGGGTTTGTAGGGGTTTTTAGGGGTTTGTAGGGGTTTGTAGGGGTTTGTAGGGGTTTCTAGGGGTTGTAGGAGTTTGTAGGGGTTGTAGGGGTTTGTAGGGGTTTGTAGGGGTTTTTAGGGGTTGTAGGGGTTGTAGGGGTTTGTAGGGGTTTGTAGGGGTTTTTAGGGGTTGTAGGGATTTTTAGGGGTTTGTAGGGGTTTGTAGGGGTTGTAGGGGTTTGTAGGGGTTTGTAGGGGTTTTTAGGGGTTGTAGGGGTTTGTAGGGGTTTTTAGGGGTTTGTAGGGGTTTGTAGGGGTTTTAGGGGTTTGTAGGGGTTTGTAGGGGTTGTAGGGGTTTGTAGGGGTTTGTAGGGGTTTGTAGGGGTTTGTAGGGGTTTCTAGGGGTTGTAGGGTTTTGTAGGGGTTGTAGGGGTTTGTAGGGGTTGTAGGGGTTTGTAGGGGTTTGTAGGGGTTGTAGGGGTTTGTAGGGGTTTGTAGGGGTTTGTAGGGGTTTCTAGGGGTTGTAGGGTTTTGTAGGGGTTGTAGGGGTTTGTAGGGTTTTGTAGGGGTTGTAGGGGTTTGTAGGGGTTTGTAGGGGTTGTAGGGGTTGTAGGGGTTTGTAGGGGTTGTAGGGGCTTGTAGGGATTTGTAGGGGTTGTAGGGGTTTGTTACAATTACAACAGCAACAAAACAACACGCGAGCTGCATGCAGCTCGCGCCGCACGCAAAATCTAGTCTATATATTATAAAGCTCAATCCCGGTGACTGATTGACATATTTGTTCTCCTAGAAGGAGCCGTTTTAGGGGTGGGGTTTGTATGGGGGAAGTGTGCAGGAGGGGGGAGCGACCAGGAATTAGGCAATGACATTTCGAAAAAACCAAGATGACAGCTGTCAGATTTGACATCTCCTAAACGGTTACAGGTAGGGTATTCAAAATGAAAGGGTAGAAAGAGGGGGGGAAAAAATTAAAAAAAAATGAAAAAAAAAAAAAAAAAAAAAAGATGGCGGCTTCGGAATTTGACTTTGAATTTTACCGATTTTCATACTCCACTTTGGCGGGGTGCTTTGTTCTGGCAACATTGGCGTACGGTGAATCTGTTTTGCTTCAATAATTGCCAGTATCCTGTAGAATGACGTGTTAGTACGGCTTTTTCGAAATTCAAAATGGCGGACGCTGTGGCGGCCATTTTGTAAAAAGCAAAAATTTTCCAAATTTTCCAACCCGAAAATGACGCTGTTGGCAACACCCGAGCCGGACAACTTGTATAGGGCGGTCGTGTAGAACGGTGAAGAGTGTAGCCTGGCGAGAAAATTTTCCCCAATTTTCGGGTAATTTCCGAGATTTTCCCCAAAAAGGTGAAAAGTAGAAATAATGACATTTTAAATCAAAATTTGATGCAGTATCGTTTAAAAGGTCCATGCGAATGACATTTGACCATTTTTGTCGCTTTCAATTTGGCAACACTGGGAAAAAGCAAACTTTTTATGTTTTGGGCCCGACTCGGCTACTTTCCATATTTTTCCACTACGAAAGTTGCCATGCGTGAATTCGGAGTATGCACAAGTGTTGCCACTGAACTGCTCCATATTAGGTATTTTACTCATTTTTTCGAAATTCAAAATGGCGGACGCTGTGGCGGCCATTTTGTAAAAAGCAAAAATTTTCCAAATTTTCCAACCCGAAAATGACGCTGTTGGCAACACCCGAGCCTGAAAATTTGTATGGGGCGGTTGTGTAGAACGGTAAAGAGTATTGCCTGGCGAGAAAAATTTCCCCATTTTTCGGGTAATTTCCGAGATTTTCCCCAAAAATGTGAAAATTAGAAATATTTACATTTTGAATCAAAATTTGATGTGGTATCGTTGAAAAGGTCCATGCGAATGACATTTGACCATTTTTGTCCCCGTCAGCTAGCAACACTGGAATCAGGCGAACTTTTTTTATTTTTGCGCCCGACTTGGCTACTTTCCTTATTTTTCCACTACGAAAGTTGCCATACGCAAATTCCGAGTATGCACAAGTGTTGCCACTGAACTGCTCCATATGGGAAAATTATTGGTTTTTCGAAATTCAAAATGGCGGACGCTGTGGCGGCCATTTTGTAAAAAGACGAAATTTTCAAAATTTTCCAAGTGAAAAATGAGGCTGTTGGCAACACCCGAGCCGGATGACTTGTATTGGGCCATTGTGTAAAACGATAGAAAGTGTTGCCTGGTTTTAAAAAAAACCCCATTTTCCGGGTATTTTCCGAGATTTTCCATAAAATGTAAAAAAAAAAAAAAATGGTATTTTGAATCAAAATTTGATGTAGACTTGAAGGAGAGGACCATGAGAGTGACTTTTGACTATTTTGGTTGCATTGAGTTGGCAACACTGGGAGCATGCGAGTAGTGAAATTTTCGGGTCCGACTCGGCTACGAGCTCAAGTTTCCTTTTACCAATGTTGCCATATGGCAATTCTGTTTATGCAGAAATGTGGCCAGTGCCCTGCTTAATCTTTGACATTCTATTCGTTTTTTCAAAATAAAAGATGGCGGACGCTGTGGCGGCCATTTTGTAAAAAGATGAAATTTTCTGAATTTTACAACTGGAAAATGAGGCTTTTGGCAACACCCGAGCTGGACAACTTGTATGGAGCCGTTGTGTAAAACGATGAAAAGTGTTGCCTGGTTAAAAAAAAATCCCCATTTTTCGGGTATTTTCCGAGATTTTCCATAAAATGTAAAAAAAAAAAAAATGGTATTTTGAATCAAAATTTGATGTTGACTTAAAGAAGAGGACCATGTGAGTGACTTTTGACTATTTTGGTTGCAGTGAGTTGGCAACACTGGGAGCATGCGAGTAGTGAAATTTTCGGGTCCGACTCGGCTACGAGCTCAAGTTTCCTTCTACGAAAGTTGCCATATGGCAATTCTGTTTATGCAGAAATGTTGTCAGTGCACTGCTTCATCTTTAATATTCTATTCGTTTTTTCAAAATAAAAGATGGCGGTCGCTGTGGCGGCCATTTTGTAAAAATATGAAATTTTCCAAATTTTCCAAGTGAAAAATGAGGCTGTTGGCAACTCCCGAGCCGGACAACTTGTATAGGGCGGTTGTTTAGAATGACAAAAAATGTTGCCTGGTGAAAGAAAAATCACCATTTTCCGGGTATTTTCCGAGATTTTCCGCAAAAACATGAAAATAATATAAATTATGACAGTATGGATTACAATTTGATGCGATATTGCAGAGGAAATCCATACTGAACCGTTACCAGTACCAAGAGCTGTTTCCCGGTCAAAACGATTTCCTCCATTTATTGAGTAATAACAATATAAAAAAAGTTGGAATTTCAATTCAGAAATTTGACTTTGAGATTTTTTTTGTTTTATTACCACGCGAGCTGCTTGCAGCTCGCGCCTCAATGAAAAATATCGAACAAAAAACAAACAAATTACCTACACAAAAAAAAATCTAATCACATGCCATAGTATACACAGGTCCTCGGTAGGTTGTTAGGTTTTTTTTTTTATACTATTTCATAGTTTTTGCACGCAAAAAAACTTCTAATCAAATGCCATAGTATGTAGAGGTTGTAGGGGTTTAAAGGGGTTTGTAGGGGTTTGTAGGGGTTTGTAGGGGTTTGTAGGGGTTTGTAGGGGTTGTAAGGGTTTGTAGGGGTTGTAGGGGTTTGTAGGGGTTTGTAGGGGTTGTAGGGGTTGTAGGGGTTTTTAGGGGTTTGTAGGGGTTTGTAGGAGTTTGTAGGGGTTGTAGGGGTTTTTAGGGGTTTGTAGGGGTTTGTAGGGGTTTGTAGGGGTTTGTAGGGGTTTGTAGGGGTTGTAAGGGTTTGTAGGGGTTGTAGGGGTTTGTAGGGGTTTGTAGGGGTTGTAGGGGTTGTAGGGGTTTTTAGGGGTTTGTAGGGGTTTGTAGGAGTTTGTAGGGGTTGTAGGGGTTTTTAGGGGTTTGTAGGGGTTGTAGGGGTTTTTAGGGGTTTTTAGGGGTTTGTAGGGGTTGTAGGGGTTTGTAGGGGTTTTTAGGGGTTGTAGGGGTTTGTAGGGGTTTCTAGGGGTTTGTAGGGGTTGTAGGGGTTGTAGGAATTTGTAGGGGTTGTAGGGGTTTGTAGGGGTTGTTGGGGTTTTTGGGGTTTGTAGGGGTTTGTAGGGGTTGTTAGGGGTTTTTAGGGGTTTGTAGGGGTTTCTAGGGGGTTGTAGGGGTTGTAGGGGTTGTAGGGGTTTGTAGGGGTTTGTAGGGGTTTTTAGGGGTTTGTAGGGGTTTGTAGGGTTTTGTAGGGGTTGTAGGGGTTTGTAGGGGTTAGTAGGGGTTTGTAGGTTTGTAGGGGTTTGTAGGGGTTTTTAGGGGTTTGTAGGGGTTAGTAGGGACAAGTAGAATTCTAATTAATAACAACAGCTACAACAACCACACGCGAGCTGCTTGCAGCTCGCGCACCCATCAAACCTCGATAGGACTTGGAGAAATATTGTCAGAAATATGACTTGAAGATTTTTATTTCTGTTCTTTGCCACGCGAGCTGCTTGCAGCTCGCGCCTCAATGAAAAATAAACAAATTACCAACACAAGAAAACTTCTAATCACAGGTCCTCGGTAGGTTGTTAGGTTTTTTTTTTTATACTATTTGATCGTATTTGTTTGCAAGAAAACTTCTATTCACATGCCATGGTATACACAGGTCCTCAGTAGGTTGTTAGGTTTTTTTTTTATACCATTTTATAGTATCTGTACGCAAGAAAACTTCTAATTTCATGCCATAGTATGTAGGGATTTGTTGGGGTTGTAGGGGTTTGTAGGGGTTTGTAGGGGTTTGTAGGGGTTGTAGGGGTTTGTAGGGGTTTTTAGGGGTTGTAGGGGTTGTAGTGGTTGTAGGGGTTTGTAGGGGTTGCAGGGGTATGTAGGGGTTTGTAGGGGTTTGTAGGGGTTGTAGGGGTTTGTAGGGGTTTGTAAGGGTTTGTAGGGGTTTGTAGGGGTTTCTAGGGGTTGTAGGGGTTTTTAGGGGTTATAGGGGTTTCTAGGGATTTGTAGGGGTTTTTAGGGGTTGTAGGGGTTTGTAGGGGTTGTAAGGATTTGTAGGGGTTTGTAGGGGTTTGTAGGGGTTTTTAGGGGTTTGTAGGGGTTTTAAGGGGTTGTAGGGGTTTGTAGGGGTTAGTAGGGGTTTGTAGGTTTGTAGGGGTTTGTAGGGGTTGTAGGGGTTTGTAGGGGTTTGTAGGGGTTTTTAGGGGTTAGTAGGGACAAGTAGGGGTTCTAATTAATAACAACAGCTACAACAACCACACGCGAGCTGCTTGCAGCTCGCGCACCCATCAAACCTCGATAGGACTTGGAGAAATTTTGTCAGAAATATGACTTGAAGATTTTTTTTTTCTGTTTTTTGCCACGCGAGCTGCTTGCAGCTCGCGCCTCAATGAAAAATAAACAAATTACCAACACAAGAATACTTCTAATCACAGGTCCTCGGTAGGTTGTTAGGTTTTTTTTTTATACTATTTGATCGTATTTGTTTGCAAGAAAACTTCTAATCACATGCCATGGTATACACAGGTCCTCGGTAGGTTGTTAGGTTTTTTTTTTATACCATTTTATAGTATCTGTACGCAAGAAAACTTCTAATTTCATGCCATAGTATGTAGGGATTTGTTCGGATTGTAGGGGTTGTAGGGGTTTCTAGGGGTTGTAGGGGTTTGTAGGGGTTTTTAGGGGTTTGTAGGGGTTTGTAGGGGTTTTTAGGGGTTTTTAGAGGTTTGTAGGGGTTTGTAGGGGTTTGTAGGGGTTGTAGGGGTTTGTAGGGGTTGTAGGGGTTGTAGGGGTTTGTAGGGGTTTGTAGGGGTTTTTAGGGGTTGTAGGGGTTTGTAGGGGTTTGTAGGGGTTTGTAGGGGTTTGTAGGGGTTGTAGGGGTTTGTAGGGGTTGTAGGGGTTTGTAGGGGTTGTAGGGGTTTGTAGAGAATGTAGGGGTTTTTAGGGGTTGTAGGGGTTTGTAGGGGTTTTTAGGGGTTGTAGGGGTTTGTAGGGGTTTGTAGGGGTTTTAGGGGTTGTAGGGGTTTGTAGGGGTTTGTAGGGGTTTGTAGGGGTTTGTAGGGGTTTGTAGGGGTTTGTAGGGTTTGTAGGGGTTGTAGGGGTTTGTAGGGGTTTGTAGGGGTTTGTAGGGGTTGTAGGGGTTTGTAGGGGTTTGTAGGGGTTGTAGGGGTTTGTAGGTTTGTAGGGTTTGTAGGGGTTTGTAGGGGTTTGTAGGGGTTTTTAGGGGTTGTAGGAGTTTGTAGTGGTTTGTAGGGGTTTGTAGGGGTTTTTAGGGGTTTGTAGGGGTTGTAGGGGTTTGTAGGGGTTTGTAGGGGTTTGTAGGGGTTTGTAGGGGTTTTTAGGGGTTGTAGGGGTTTGTAGGGGTTTGTAGGGGTTTGTAGGGGTTTTTAGGGGTTTGTAGGGGTTAGTAGGGACAAGTAGGGGTTTGTTACAATTACAACAGCAACAAAACCACACGCGAGCTGCATGCAGCTCGCGCCGCACGCAAAATCTAGTCTTATAATATGACTATACATGTTAAAGGGTAACCAAGAAACTTATCACTTATCTTACTTATCTTGGAGAAATAATAGCCAAATAGAGCTGTCAAGACAAAAGTCTATAATCAATGCGTGTTTCCACGCTCAAAGTCACGAAACGGGCTATGAAGAGAGCTATGTTAAAATCCGCGACTCAAGACCGTTTATCGTAGAATTTTATCATCACCATCATCATCATCAGCCTGTAGCAGTTCACTGCTAAACATAGGTCCCCTGTTAGAATGCCACGGCGCACAGTCTTGAGCCGCCACCATCCACCAACTTCCTGCTTATAATGTCTTTAGTCCATCAAATGGAGGGTCTTCCTCTACCGCGTTGTCCTGTTTGTGGTCGCCACTCGAGAACCTTTATTCCGCATCGGTTGTCAGTTTTGCGAGCTATATGACTGCCCATTGCCACTTCAACTTGCTCATTCTATATGGGAGGCATATTCTAGAGGATGATGATGGGGATGGTTCTAGAATACGGTTGTCTCTATAATGATGTCCACTTACTGAATGACTCCATTTCATTAGTTAAAGAAAACAGCCCTGCAGTTACTCTATACATACCACACAACGCCAGCACTTAGCCCATTTGCATATAACGTTGTATCGAGCCGCGCAAATATTTGTTCAAATATCCACCAGTGTTTGCAAAGCCGGATCAGTCAGATCCAGCCGTCTTCACATCGGTTTCTATTAAACGATGAGGCTTAGTCAATATTGATTCGTGCACTCCAATGTAGGGCCTTTTACCGCATACATAGCGCTTTTTTCGTTCATTCATTCATTCATTTCAAATAACACCATGTCTGATAGTGTATCGGGTAAAATTTCAATAAAATATTTGAGGTTTGGGTCCTTTTTATTATCATCAGCAGCCATCCATTGTTGGACGAGGCCTCCCCCATAGAATAAAATGCGGCGAATTGGTATTGAATACTCAGATGGATGCTGCTGTTCACTCACTGGTGGAATCCCTTAATCCCTTTTACGACATCCACGGGAGGAGATGGAGGGGTCTATTCTTAGACCGGACACACCACAGCCCTTCCTTCCCCTTATCCCTTTTTATCTTACTTAGTGTGGTACAAATCTTGATACTGAATTTTGAACCAGTTCCACCAAACCGATTGAGCTGAAATTTCTCATACCTTTCAAATTCAGATGATAATACAATTTTATGGTAACGGCGAGCTGACCTGATGATGGAGACGGAAGGCAAACAACGAAACTACTCGATGATTAATACCTAGTAGCCTGACAGAGTTTATATTCATTTTGATTAGTTCACAGTTCCTATAACTAATTTAATAATAGCTTGATTTTAAAGATACATTTTTAACAAAAAACTTACAGATCAATGATTTACATTAAATTTGATTATGGAAGGCCGTAACTATTTATTGAATTGAATTATTTTGAATAGATATTTTTTTTACTGGTTTACGAAGCTGTACAGTCTGCAGTATTTGGTATTCATTTCAAACTGAAGTAATAGGTCAAAGCAGGCAGATATTGTATTCATTCGCATAAAGCAGGGTTTAGGCCTAAATCTCAAAGCTAGGCTCGTATTGAGGGAACGCAATATCTGGTTCGAAATCATAGGCTGGTTACTTGAGTACACAGTACCTATGATTCTCATAAAGGAATGCATCTCGTGTATTGCCAATTCATATCTATGTATGAACAACAACAACAAATAAACACCTCTGTACAAAACAAACTTCTGTATTCGATATATTTTTGGACTACGCAAGTATGACCATGTTTCAGACTTCCGTCAGCAACTGAAATTGCTTGACATGAGAGCCCGTAGGCATGCACACATACTATCTCTCCTATTTTACGTGCTTCATAACCAATTATCTCCAAGTTACCTGAGAGAGCGGTTTACTCCTTTAATTGCACCAGGGCGTCCTATATGCGTCCTTCTCAACGTTACAAACTAATGATATGCAGTCGTCATGAAACGGCTTCATTCTCTAACTCTCTCTTGTTCTCTCTCTGTGCACTACCGACACGTCTTTTTTCCATAATACACCAAGGTTATCTGGAAGAGAATGCTTTTTACCATTAAGTTTGCCTTTGTACTTGGTGTGCAATAAAGAATTTTCTATCTATCTATCTACCTAAACACGCAACAAACCTAACAACAATAGAGATAACTTATATTTCCAACAAATGGTCTTACCTACAGTTTATACATCCCCACAAACTTATCTGTTCACTTTGTCCAAAAGAACAACAAACCACGCACTTCCTAAATCATTATGATTACTATTCAAACCATAGTAATATATTATAATATGTCTATGATTCAAGCACTCAATTTGAAATAAGTGACGCCGTCACTTGACCAGAAAAAATCCCGGTGTTTAAGAGTGGGTGGAACTCACTACGACCTTTAAAATTTTGATTACTATTCGAACACTCAATTTGCAATTTGATAACAGCAATGCCGTTACCGTGCCAGCAGAGATGTTTGTGAGGCTGTACATTTCTAGATTTTTTTGTGATATAGGTCAGGGTGGCTGTTCGCTATGACCTAAGAGATTCCTTGTCAATAACGTGTGACGTCACCTATACGATTCAGCGATGATTCCACGCAGATATCGTAACGAGCCCGCGTTATGTTACGTTTGGTCATAGCGAATAGGTAAGGGGGCAGCCCCATTAGCATTATTGTTAACATATTGACAAGGAATCTCTTAGGTCATAGCGAATAACCATTCAGGTCAGGTCAGGTTATATCTGAACTAATAAATAGGTAATTATGTATTGTATCTTCTGTACCAAAAATTACTTGATCTAATACGACTCTTTTTTTACCGACAAAGGGTACCTAAGTTAAACCCTATTGTATATCGTTGTGCAGTATGATTCAAACTCAAAAATTTGATTTTAAAACTGAATTTCAGTGTCGTAATATTTCAATATACTAAGGCAAATAAACTGCAAATCGGATTAGGAGCATTTCCAATTTGTGCTGGCAACACCTGCGTAATCGTAGCCCGAGCCGTGGCATACCATGCGAAATGAATATTTGCCGATTTCTATGCAGCTGTGGAAAACTTTATTTTTTGTACTTACTTTAATATGAAAAAATATTATTAGTTCGATACACATTCAATAGTAAGCGATATAGTGAAAATAATTTTAGATTTTCTGGGGTTTTTTCATGATATTCAAAAGTAACAATCTATAACAGTCTTCGAAGAACCAAATATTTTTTATTATATAAAATTTTCAATTAATACACATTCAATTCATTTTAACTTTTAGTTTATTTTATATTACGTATTTTACAGAGATTTTTACAGCTCTTTACCGGAAAAAAACTTAAAATTTACTGATTAGCATTTTAATATGCTGATTTAGTGAGTTCTACTCGCGCTTAGCGGATTACTTAAAGCTTATGGGAAATGTGAGCCACCTTATACTAAACATAAGAACCTTATTATTACCACATTTATGCAAATAAGGCATAATAATATTTTTTTTTTTATTATTATTATAAATATTCTGAATACTTTCTCACTACAGAGCCTCAGAGTAAAAAACTCTGTTCCAGTTTAAAATGAGGAGCAGTTTCGCTTGAGATGGCAGTTCGTTGTCTCGTGAAATATGCAGCATTCTTCTTATAAAGTGGAGTAGTTTATAAAATAGAATATCTAGCTATTTTTTTGCAAAGGAAACGCGTATTCTTCTGACATAATTACCTGTTGTTCTTTATTTTTACAAAAAGTTTATAAGGTATATTACCGTTACGTCCGATACCACTACGTAGCGAATAAAAATCTATCGTTAAGCGATGTTAATGGTTATGCTAATTATTCCCACCACGTCGAGGTTTATAATAATGCACTCCAAGGTTTCCGTATAGGCGATGTACCTATATGTATTTATTTATTGTTATTGTGTGCATAGTATTATGTCGTTCATGTATGTTTACTTATCTTATGTAAGTTTAACTATAACTAAGTACATAAAGTACTACCTAATTCTTCTTCATATATTATGCACCACCTACATAAATTTATCCGCACTACACAAAGGTTAGCTGGTAGAGAATGCTTCCTAGCATTAAGTTGCCTATTTGTTTTTTGTGAAATCAAGAATATTCTATTCTATTCTATAAGGGTTCCGTTTTTACATGTTGAGTTAATAATATAATAATAATAATAAAGCCCTTTATTCAGACAATATTGGTACAAAGTTTTAAATTAATTATCTATGAATCTTAATTCTAGTTATTACATAATTAAACACTTGTACATCTTCATGTTATTTTTGGCAACATCTTTTTACTTGTCTGTCAAGGAGGCCTTTGCCAAAGGGCATAACATAACACCCACATACGTAGTCATGATCCCACACTAGGATTCCCTGTGTTGTGGGTATCAGGAAATACGAGTACCATGGTACAACATCCAGACCCGGAACAAAATTTTGCAGATCATACAAACATTTGTCCCGCAGCGGGAATCGAACCCGCAACCTCTCGCATCTCAGCTGGCTACTAGCCCGCCGCGCTACAGAAGTCGTCAAACAGACAAGTTTGCCTCAACCTCTTCCATTCATGTCTATCCTGTGTTCGTCTCATCCACTGTGCTGTGCTGTGTATGAGTGTGTGTGCTGGGAACAGCTATTTCCATCACTTCATCCGCCCATCGCATGAACTCGAACCTGTTGAGTTAAGGAACCCCAAAAATTAAGATCTTCGAAAACTGATTCTCAAATCTCACTCTTAACTTTGTCGATACTTTCGGGTTAATAAAGAGTAACGATTATGTCCAGAAGTTTCCGTCAAGTTCTTTTCCATTAGAACTTCAAAATAATTTCAAGAAAACTCTTAACAATTCTAAGTGGCAATTCCATTCTTTTTAGTGTCTAGTAACAGCTAGCTAATTATTTCTTGGCGAGTTCTTAAGACTGCAACCACAGCTCATGAAATTAGAGCTAGGTCAGTTGATGCGTTATAGTGAAGAACATGGACCAAATATAAACGAGAACTAAAATATCTTTAGTCTTCATATGGAAAATCATGTCCATATTACGTTAGAAAAATACGTTAGAAAAATAGAAAAATCTCCTCTGTGGTGCAGTGGGTGAGCAGCTGGCTGAGATGCGAGAGGTTGCGGGTTCGATTCCCGCTGCGAGATAAATGTTTGTTCGATCTGCAAATATTTGTTCCAGGTCTGGGTGTTGTTCATGGTGTACTCGTAGTTCCTGATATCCACGACATAGGGAATCCTAGTGTGGGATCTGGAGTACGTATGTGACTGTTGGGTGTTATGCTATGTTATATCTGATGATGATACTAATGATTGCAGACATTCTAGTTCAATAGCAATGAAAATTTTGGGGTTGTGTAGTATTATTTTAAGTAAATTAAATAGGCTGGTTCATTCAAACTTTGAATGAACCAGCCTATTTAATTCACTTAATCTAAGCTGTGTACGTAAAGTACTAACTAGAACTAATGCATAAAACTTAGGTGCCGACATTTTTATAGCTTTCCTATGGGTTTTAAAATTGTTTAAAGTGATTTGCTTGCGAAATGAACACTTAACATCAAGAGCTTATTAACAGGAAACATATGTACCATTTTTACGAACTTGTTAAATGTTAAAGGTAAGTAAATACTTAGGTATGACTAACTGTTTGAATTTAAGCTACATTTACCTACTGGTAAAGCTACTTTAAGAATTTGATCTAGAGAGGCGAGATTAGATTATATCAAAGTAATTTATTCAAGCACAATAAAAAAAAACTATATATAAGTACCTAAATATAAACTAACTGGTTATCTAACTCTCTTCGAAATTAATAAGCAAAAATTAAAAAAAAATGGTATGTTAAGGTTTGATTTCACCAACAAATAACAGGCGGTTAAAAAACTGCGGGGTGATTCTAAAACGTCGGAAACGTTTCCGATCGGATTCGTTAGTAGTTAATTTAGATGTGGTAACTAAAAAAATATTCTAACAATTTTCTCTAGTGAAACACAGTAATATACAATATTTATTGTTTTTTACTGTGTTTTACTAGAGAAAATTGTTATAGTTATTTACCACATCGAAGTGAAAAACTAACGAATCCGATCGGAAACGTTTCCGACGTTTTAGAATCGCCGTGCTGATTGATTAGTCTAACCAATGCTTTTTGACAGGCGTTTTCAAAGATTATCTGTCACCTTGACCAATGGTTAGATTTAACAAGACATTTACTAACTAACAGAGTATAGTGAAATTGGCTTTAAGCCTTTAGGTAGGTGCTCATAGTTCAATGGAAAACCTAAAAAGAAAGTCTTTAAATTTCTATCGGAAACGAAAAATATTCGTAATGAGAAATTGCGTCTAAGGACGTGACTTTCGACTTTTTAGTTTAATTGGTTACTTTACTAAAAACTAAAACTAGTGCCTGCCTTCGGCTTCACTCGCGGTATAACGGTATTAACCTCCGTCAGCCTTTAGAAGCTCACTGGACATATGCATATAATTCCACGACGATCGGCCCCGAGTCACCTCCATCCACCGAAATCCTGCGACCCTAAAAATGTCTTTGATACATCGAGGACCTTCTATACCTACACTGCGTCGGCGGGTTTGTGGTTGCCACGAGAGAACCTCATGGCCTGCCCATTGCCACTTCAACTTGCTATTTCTGAGAGCTATATTTTTTAATTATATTTACACTCGAGAGCAATGAATCCGGGTCACTTAAAGAATGTTAAAATCTCGGAAACTAAAAATGATAGATTAATGCAATAAATTGTATTTAATAGACAATGTAATACTCCTTAAATGAAGGTAAAAAAAAATATGAGTCACCATACATTTTATTAACACAAAATTACATAAAGAAAAAAACTGCTGATCTCTCCTTAAAACAAAAATAGGAAACATGAAATTTTTGAACTTTATTACGATTTTCTTGAATTTTAATACTTCGTATTGCCTCCTCGTGCTTTTTTAATTTAATTTTAATTTATTTTTTTATTATTAAATTTTAAATTTAAATTTTTTTTAAGTTAATTTCGTAGTGAAAAAAAAGTCGAAAGTGGCCCTTTTTCAAATTTGATTTTTTTATGATATAACTTTACAATAACTAAGAAGTTTTAATACCTTCATTTAAGGAGTATTACATTGTCTATTAAATACAATTTATTGCATTAACCTAGCATTTTTAGTTTCCGAGATTTTTAGGATTCTTTAAGTGACCCGGATTCATTGCTCTCGAGTGTATATTGATTATGGTTTTTCTACGAATATCCTTATTTTGAATTCTATACCATAATGAAACTCCAAACATAGCTCTCTCCATAGATAACAGCCGGAATAAACGGTGAGTAAATAAACCCACAGACTGCTCCAATTTATATAAACTGGGCCGCCCAATCCGCCGCAGGACACCGCTTTATCTGGCTTTAGTCAATTCATTGTTTTATAAAATTAATTAATTGGTAAAAATTCGCAAAATACCTCCGCTATATGGAAACATCAGACGATCGGCCCGCCACACACATTTATTTCTTATTTCTCAAGCAATTTCGAGAAAATGACCGATTCCCAATAACTGACGGTGTAGTTTGAAGCCCAAGGCGCTGCCGAGTTCTAAGAGGTGGGAATCGCAGTTTCTTCCCTCAGTGACACTTAGTGCATCTATACTAGGTATACCTACGAGTAAAACAAAAGGTTTTTAATTCTGGTGGCATCATCAAATTTTCTCTAAAACTAATAAATGGCATTTCGATATTAAAAACAAATTTTAAAATTTTAAAATTCTATAAACAATACGAAAAGCACGGCGCTAGATTTTCACTTGTTTGTTCTTTTTTTAAATGAATGTTAAGAAAAAGTATGTGGCCAGTATCATTTTACGGACTTGGTGATAAAAACTTTTTGTATTCGCATTACCCAAAAATTAAAATTAAACAGCACGTTATCAATGGGAATACATGGTATACTTTGATGAACAATTCATCAAAGATGGTATACTTTTCCCTCCCGCACATTTGGACACCAGTAAGGACGTACAATCTCCTTTATTTAAAAACAAGTTTTAAGGTACTTTCTGACCTGCCCCCATATTCCTTAACTAAAAGTCACTCGGTGACGTTTGACAAGTAAAATGACTATCATTTTGACAATTCCTAACGATAATTTTGAGCAATTGATGGTAATATGAAACACTTGAAACGAACGGATTCTTGCAGGGAATATTTTACGAGTCTTAAGATTCTTACACTACCTTCGCTGTATATTATTGAGGTTGCCATGTTTGTGAGAAGTAATTTAAATCTTTTCACCATGTACCCCACTGGCAGTCGGCGTGAGGGTGTGTCAGCGCTCCAGTAAAACACGCCTTATGCGTATTAGTGTGCTGTGTATGGCACCAATAATTTATAATAAAATACCGACAACAATTCGTAACAAACCAAGTCATACAGAGTTCAAGCATGCCCTCAACCAGTTGCTTATAAAAAAGGCATACTACACTGTTGACGAATTTTTGAAGGATATATCATTTGCATAACATCTAATTTAATTTGAATTTGTTTTATATTTAATGATTTGTTAGTATGTATGATCTAATGAGTTTAACTTCAATTTTTTATTTAATTTTAATGTTTTGTACGCCTTAAGGTAGGAACTAGTGGACACATATTTTACTGTTTAACACCATTTTATAACCTAGTTTCACAATAAATAAATATTTCATTTCATTATTTCATTTTATTTCATTTAATTTTACTTATCAAACGTTAGTCATTGAGTTACTTTCAGTTAGAGAATAGAGGGGTAGGTATTAGAGGTATAGTATAAAATATATATTATTCCATCTCTCCCATGCAAAACGGAAAAACCCTAATAATAATAACGTAAAGGAAAATTTCTGTTTATCCCATTTTCTTGACAATATTGAAAGAAACGCTGAATTCGTATAGGCATTTTGAATCCCTGATAAAATACAGAGGCAGACTTGTCTCGCTGGGATTATTATTATGTAGGCGTCAGGAGTATAGGGATGTCAGAGAGGGATTTATTTGAAACCCTCTTGGAGGGAAATGAGGTGGAATGTGACGTCAGCTTATATCGACTTTGGATCATGGAGTTTGACATTCTACGAAAGTTGAAACATGGGAATGCGATCAACTCAATCATCTTGCTCATTTCGCTTAAAAGTTTTCATGTAACATCTGTAGCAGCTTCTAAAATAAAGTTTTTAGCTTTGATTGAACTTCCAGATGTGCTGACAGCCAAATGGGGTAAGGTTGATGGTTCAGCTGACGATAGATAGATTTGTGCATCAGGTATCATCATCAGCAAGTAAAAGTCCACTAGACATAGGCCTTCCTTTTAGAATGCCATGATGCAAGGTCATGAGCGGCCTCCATACACCGACTTTCTGCGACACAACATATACATACATATACAGGTATACATAGGATTTATTAAAATTAGCAGTACAATGTTATGGGTGGCTTTATCGCTGAAAGCGATTTCTTCTATACAACCTTTGGAAATGGACAGTAACGAGCGAAGCATAATATAACCCGCCGCGCCACAAACTCTCAATTTATGGTTAACTTTAGGCTATCTGTAATGGAATAATGTGCTAAAGTTAACATTTAGGTACGAAGCCGAGCGGGTCACTAGCTTACGAAAGAAAATAATAGGTACTTACAAATACTGTAGTCCTAATAGCTACTTAAGTAGGTACTCTGCAAAAAAGCACCAACTAAAAACTTATAAGTATCTTATATTTTGATAAAAGATTTTTGTCTATACAGGCACAAACCCCGTTCCTATCCAAAGCTTTAAACTGTCTTCTTAAGTACATACACTTCAGCATAAAAAGTGGTTAAGGGCTGGGCCGCATCTGCCCGTCCGTAGCCGCATTTTCCCAAAACCTGGAAAGCAGTTCTCGTAATTATTTGACATTCAATTTACAATCCACTTCTCATGTCATCTTTCGACTAATTATCATCTTTTTTATAATACTTGACAATCAAATAAGCATACGGCCCACCTGATGGAAAGTAGTAACCGTAGCCTATGGACGCCTGTAATAATAGAGGCATCACACGCGCGCTGCCGACCCTAAGACATAAAGACGAAAAGTCTCATGTGCCTCTTATTTTACCGGCACCCGTACCCTTCAAACCGAAACATAGCAATGCGAGCAATACTGATTGGCGGCAGAAATAGGTACGGTGGTAGTATATCTTCGGACGAACTCTTTCACAAGAAGTTCTAATACTAATAACCTTTCTGTCGCTCAGGAAGGCGTTCGTTAGAGCAAGAAAGATAACATGTGCATGCGATGATTATGTAATAGTTACTACGTCTACGCACGCAGTGATAAACTTAACAATTGACTGAGATGAGATTATATTGTGAATTGAATGTTCAATAATTACGAGAGTCGGCCAAGGTTGGGCCACATCTATCCGCCGGAACGGCGTTTTCCTGGAAAAAATAAGAGAAAGCGTACCCATAGACTCAATTCCGTTCCGATTCCGTTCCGATTCCGTCCCGATTCCGTTCAGATTCCGTTCCGATTCCGTTCCGATTCCGTTCCGATTCCGTTCCGATTCCGTACCGATTCCGTTCTGATTCCGTTCCGATTCCGTTCCGATTCCGTTCCGATTCCGTTCAGATTCCGTTCCGATTCCGTTTTTCAATATTTCTGAGCGACAGACAGAGCCTAGCAGGGCTATTCTCTATCTCGCGACAGTTCTGCAACAGGCGTAAATTTTGCGATCGGCTGTCAAACGTCGTTTTTCTCATACAAAAGTTTGACAACCCAGGGTTGCGATTTTTGAAAATTACTGAGTGACTAAATATTATCAAAAAGGCCGCAAATCACCGTTTTTCAGGATATGTACAGGCACTTGTATTAATATCATAGGTATGAGAAATTATGTACATCTAAGCTGAGAGAAGTAGATTTCCCTTCTGGTTTCAGGAAATGTGCGGATTTTTATTGTAAAATAAGTGAGCATAAACTTACCATAGACAACATGTACAGGGAAATTGTTAGTATTCTGAGTGAATCGGCCGCTGAATGTTCTAGTGTAAAGTGTAATAGTAATAAGGTCAGGAAAAAAGCTCAAGTTACTGGATGGAATAGATTCGTATCTGAGGCTCATAGGGAGGCTCGGCGATGGTTCCAGGAATGGGTCTCTTGCGGAAAACCGTTAAATTGTCCTTTGTATAATAAAATGTGTGAAACTCGAAAAATTTTTAAATCAAAACTCAAATGGTGTCAAAATAATCAGACCCAGATACGGATGGACATTATCGCGACACAACACACTAATAAGAATTTTAGTAAGTTTTGGAAGGAGACCAGCAAGCTGAATCCGAAGTCGAGCTCTCCTGTGAGTGTCGAGGGCTTGAGCGAACCCGTTCAAATTGCTAATATGTTTAGGGAGCATTTCAGAGTAGAATCTCCACTAGAATCTACAGCTGTGGGGTCGGAACAGGGAGGGGCTCGCGGGGGAGAGCAGGTCGTGTGCATTACAGCAAAAGAGGTGGGGCGGGTGGTGAGAAACATGAAGCGAGGGAAATCCCCTGGCCATGACTCGTTGAGTATTGAGCATTTGCAGCATGCCGGTGTGCATCTGCCTAGGGTGCTCGCCATGTTTTTCTCCCTCTGTGTCGGTCATTGCTACTTACCTGCGGAGATGGTGAGGACTGTAGTTGTTCCTATAGTTAAAAACAAGACCGGTGACGCGTCTAGCCTGAACAACTACAGGCCCATATCCCTCGCCACCGTGATAGCTAAGGTACTGGACAGTGTGATTGATAAGTATTTACATAAGCATATAAAACTTCACGACGCGCAGTTTGGTTTTCGAGCTGGGCTGTCCACTGAAACTGCGGTCCTAAGTCTCAAACATACTGTCCAGTACTACACCAGCAGAAGCACACCTGTCTACGCCTGCTTTCTCGATCTATCAAAGGCTTTTGATCTAGTGGCGTATGACAGGCTGTGGCAGAAACTATCCGTGGATACTGATCTTCCCCGTGAGCTCATATCGCTTCTGAAGTGCTGGTATGGCAGCCAGTATAATACGGTTAGATGGTCGGGGTCGCTTTCGGACGAGTACAGGTTGGAGTGTGGGGTGCGGCAGGGGGGTTTGAGTTCGCCTCGACTTTTCAGCTTGTACATGGACCGTCTGATCCATGAGCTCAGCAGCGCCCAGGTAGGCTGCTCCATTGATGGGGTTTGTGTAAATAATATAAGCTATGCCGACGATATGGTGCTGCTGAGCCCATCGATCAGTGCTCTCAGGAAGCTGCTGAAGATTTGTGAGAGCTATGCGGAGGTACACGGGCTCAGATACAATGCGAACAAGAGCGAATTTATGGTTTTCAAAGCAGGTGCGAAGACATATAGTACAATCCCGCCACTGACTCTGAATGGAAGTGCTCTGAACCGAGTGTCGCAATTTAAGTATCTGGGCCATTGGATCACCGAGGCTCTCACAGATGATATAGATATAGAGAGGGAGCGCAGGGCATTATGTGTCCGAGCAAATATGCTGGCCCGTAGGTTTTCGCGATGTACTGGACAGGTAAAGACTACGTTTTTCAGGGCATATTGCCAGTCGTTTTATGCCTGCAGCCTATGGGTCAAGCATACACAGAAGTCTTGGAATGCCCTGCGCGTTCAATATAACAATGCGTTTAGGGTGCTGATGGGGCTGCCGCGCTTCTGCAGCGCATCAGGGATGTTTACAGACGCACGAGTAGACGGTTTCGCGGCGATAATGCGCAAAAGATCCGCGTCCCTGATGCGGCGGGTGCGCGTTAGCTCCAACAGCTACCTACAACTTATTGCGGCGAGGCTGGACACAGACTGCGTTTTCATGGAGCACTGGACAAGAGCCCATATTGTGGTTTCTTGACCATGGGCTCCATGAGAGCTTGTGTTTGGGTTCTATTATATGTAAAATTATAGTTTTTAGGTATAAAGTATGTATGTTAGTCTATAAGGTATATATTTATATTATGGGCTTATTGTTTAGGTATAATTTATTGTGCATTTCCCATGTAGCCTGAAATAAATAATTGAATTTGAATTGAATAGGTAAAATAATTTTAGTCATCAATGAGTTTCAGATGTATAGAAATTTGGAAATCGTGGAATAAACGGAAATTTTACTGACGTTTAGTAAAATTTAGTAATAATTTTTAAATTTCGATGATAAAAAATCGTACCCCTGATGGCACAGTTTACGCCTGTCGCAAACCTGTCGCGAGATAGAGAATAGCCCTGCGAGGCTCTGTCTGTCGCTCGAAAATTATCTAAAAACGGAATCGGAACGGAATCGACTCAAAAACGCGGTTTCGGCGGATAGATGTGGCCCAACCTTAAAAAACTTTGTAGACTTTAAGCAGCAAATAAATGGGTAAGTTATAGGGCTCGCTTACTTAGCTTCACACCCTTTTCTTCCCTTACAAAAACTTTTCCCGAGCTCAATTCTGTGCCAGTATTTTTATAGAATGATCGACAGTTTAATTTACTTGTCAGACCAGTCCGGTCGGATGATGGGACGTATTTATGTAGAAAACTGGGCCCCGTTCGAAGAAAAACCATATCTTCATTTTGTGGCTCTATTATCACTTGTTCGTAGAGATGTATGATGTCATCATTATCATCATCACTGGCCTGTTTACGTCCAATGCTGGACGAGGCCTTCCCCATTGAATGCAATGCCATATTCAGATTTGCCATAAACACCATAGATATAGAGATAGAAGAAAAGCATAAGAAAAGCATTCAATACAATCGTAATAAATTGACATAACGATTCATTCAAAGTGACATAAAGCGCTTGAAAAGAACACCTTATAGTATTTAATAGTATTTACAACGAGCGAAAGATTGATGAGTCTGGTTTCCAAACAAGAAACTATCCAACATCCGATAAATTAACACACCAACTATGGTTGCGCAAATCAATGAGAAGACAAAAAAAAAACGAAAAAAATAACGTTTGATTGTTTCATTTTACACTAGTTGCGCCCCGCAGTTTCACCCGCGTGAAAAATGATGAAAATTGATGATGATGATGATGATGATGATGAAAAGTAACCTATGTGTTAATCCAGGGCGTAAAGTATCTCCATTCCAAATTTCACTCAAATCCATTCAGTAGTTTTTACGTGAAAGAGTAACAAACATCCATCCATTCTCACAAACTTTCGCGTTTATAATATTAGTAGGAAGTTGGATTTAATATGACGAAGATTTCTGAGGGCCTACTAGGCCCTCAGGTAGACTCTGTAGATAGACTAGGCCCGGCCTAGTCTAGAAATGTAGCAAGCAATTAAACACTGTTTAATCCGTGTAGTGTACGCCACACGGATTTTATGGAAACATTGAAAAGCGCCCCTAGCGGACACCATACAAAAATCCTTGTGATATTTCTAGACTAAGCCCTACGGAATGGTTAGCGGTCTTTCTTCATAGTTTAAACGTGAGGCTTCACAAGGCTCAATATTACAATAATTTATAACAACATCTAAGACAGTGGTCGCCAGTGCCTTTTACGAGCCGCCTCTGTGTCAAGTGCACCCGCGCCTTAAGATAATGTCACCGGTGGCTAGCAAAAGGGTTCATTCAAACTCCATGAAACTTTGTACTTACACAATTGATCAGTTATACTAATATTAAAGAAAGTAAGTGGTTCTTTTATGGGGAATTCTGTACGGTTCTATAATAAACTTCCAGAAGGTGCATTTAAACTTCCTATTCGAAGATTTAAATCCTACATAAAGATGAATCTAATTAAGAAAGCGTATTACACTCTTGATGACTATATTAATGATAAAGCCGCGTGGCCTGATGTCGCTCTGCCCCTCGACTGCTAAAATGGAAATTTGCAATATCTGTACTTACCGATTTACATGTTTGTATTAGATTATTATTTATAAGTATAACAAGCGTAGCGTGTGCTGTCTTGCATATTTTTGCTGATGTTTATTTACTTTTGACTACCTTCCTAAGGGTTTTAAGTTCTCATTTACTATGTATCAGCAACTCCTTGTTCCGAGGCACCACACAGGCGCTTCTCACCTAGTGGTAAGATGGACCATTTTTGTAAGCCAAGCCGTGTTTGTTGCCTGATTCTTCTAGGCTTGGTTGCGTTGGAACAGGAGTAATTTAATTTTATATAAGACGATTCAAAATGATCCTTGAGATTTCAATGAATAAAGTTCTTTTTGACTTTGACTTTGACTTTGTCTTTGATCTACCCTGTATCGTGTACCCTGTACAGGTGTATCACCTGTGGTGCGTTAGTATCTTATAAAATTATATTATTGTTACCAAATCATAAAATTGTGTCTAGATATTAGTGTACTGATAATGTGTACAAAATTTAATGTTAGATGAAATAATAGCCAAAATAGAAGCAAACAGCGTTCGCGTACAAAAGCGCGTATAAGAACCGTACCGCGGTTACCTTCTCTTAAGCGAATGCGTATATTTTGCCGGCCGCTGCTATCTCGGCCTGAATTGAGTTTTTTTTTTTATACATCTTGGTTAGAAAACAAGCAAACGTCCCACCTGATGGAAAGCAGTTACGCCTGCAACACCCAGAGGCGTCACACGGGCGCTGCCGACTCTGAGACATAAAGATGAAAAGTCTCATGTGCCTGTAATTTCACCCGCACCCGCTAACGTAGACAGGCAGCCAGCTTCCTATAGAAATGTAACCCGGCCGAATGATGTGTCCAAACTATGCTCTTGCTATACATTCGTTTCGTGGCTGACTGGGTAACCATCGACGCGGTATAAAAGCTTTGTGCTTTTCCAAAGTAATTTAGTGGTTTGTTTTTTTTTCTCTTAAAATGGTAGACTATTCGTCATCTGAGTATATTATTTGTATTTGTTTTTATTTATTGCTCACATGTACATACAATATAGTTAGTAATAGGTCTTATTTTTACTGTTAGTCAGGTAGGTACATGCACCTCGTCAGGGCGCTGCAATTTGGAGTCAAGATCAAGAATAAAAATTAAAAAACAATACTTATGTTAGTTATTAAAATACAAGTCAAAACAATTTAAAACAATGTCATAATCACATAAGAGTAGAAATAGGTAAGGTTTATCAAATTTAATCTCTCGCATGTTATTATCATCATTAGTTCAGAGGTGATTGCGAACTAAACGGTTTCATTACGAAAGATGGTCTAAATCTGAGCTTAAACCAGGCCTACCAAGTCCAGCCCATAAATAACAGTAGCAAATGGAAATGGGGAATGCAACAATGGGGATCATTTTGGTAGCCTCTAAATCTCATCATGCCATCTAAATCTTATGGAACTTAAATAGGGTCTACTACTTCTTCTTGACCTTCTTGACCTAAATATCCCTCCTTTCAAGTTCCAATAGATTTGGCAATAAGGCAGTCAAAATCATGCTCATTGTTGCGTTCCCCATTTGCTACTGTTATTGGGGGGCTGGCTTAAAGCTCGCCACTTGTGACGCCTATATTCCTGCGACCTTTGAAGCTCTGCCTATCCCTTCAGGATAAAAGGCATGAGTTTATGTATGTACTAGTTGCGCCCCGCAGTTTCACCCGCGTGAAAAATGATGAAAATAGATGATGATGACGAAAAGTAGCCAATATGTAGTATGTGTTAATCCAGGGCGTAAAGTATCTCCATTCCAAATTTCACTCAAATCCATTCAGTAGTTTTTACGTGAAAAAGTAACAAACATCCATCCATACTCACAAACTTTCGCGTTTGATGATGATGATGATGATGATGAAAAGTAGCCTATGTGTTAATCCAGGGCGTAAAGTATCTCCATTCCAAATTTCACTCAAATCCATTCAGTAGTTTTTACGTGAAAAAGTAACAAACATCCATCCATACTCACAAACTTTCTCGTTTATAATATTAGTAGGAAGGATGTATGTATGCCATAATCACCACGCTTGGCAGGTGGATTTGTGATCACAGGAGGTACTCAGGTGGTTGGCTGCCCATAACCTGGCGCAATTTTTTTTTTATACTACTTGGCAAGCAAACAAGCTTACGGCCCACCAGATGGAAAGCAGTTACCGTAGCCTATGGATGCATGCAACACCAGAGGCATCACACGCGCGCTGCCGACCCTTAGACAAAGATGAAAAGTCTCATGTGCCTGTAATTTCACCGGCACCCGCACCCTTCAAACCGAAACACAGCAATGCGAGCACTACTGCTTGGCGGTAGAAATAGGTACGGTGGTAGGTACTTCCCCGGACGAACTCTTTCACAAGAAGTTCTACTACTAACAAACCCTTTAGAAAGGTTTTTACTAAATCCACGGGAGGACACGGAGAGGTATATTCACACTACGTTACTGCATTGCCTAGTTGATACCAGAAAAATAATTTGAAACAGCAATATATTTGCTGAAACCCGTTCACTACGAAAAAGCCGATGAAATTCCATAACTCGCGGGCTGATTTAATAGAAACTTTGAAAGTTTTTTGACAATAGTTATTTGGTTACTCACCGCTGGGATTTGCTCGTTGTTTTATTCAGGACAGTATTGTTTTGTATTGAAAGAGGAGCCGGTAATTTTAGTTGGAACACTCAGGGGGATGCTTGTTATGGCGGAAACACCTTTTTTTTCATGATTTGGGAATTATTTATTGATTTGTGAGAAGGATGTTGTGACATCTACTTTCATAGTTTGAGTTAGGCTTATTTTGTGGATTATACAGTGTTATACAGTACAGTGTGTGTATGCGGTAGAGGAAGACCCTTCACTCGATGGATAAAATACATTATATAAACGTTACAGGAAGTCGGTGGATGGAGGCAGCTATTTTCATTGTTTGGGTTGGGTTTATTTTGTGGATTATACAGTGTGGTGCGCGGTAACAAAGGCTTTTTACTCGGTGGACTAAATACATTATAAACATCGCAGGAAGTCGGTGGGTGGAGGTGGCTTAAGACCGTTCGCATTCTAAGGGGTAGTTCGTACCTATATCCAGCAGTGTACTTCTACGGGCTGATGATGATGATTATTATGTAGAGTGGAGAAATCTTCGGTTAACAAGGTCTCGTATTTATTTACCTAGTCCTTTGAATGATAACTAAATTCTGAAAACCTTTTTTTCAGTCTTTGAACACGCCCTCGTCTGCCTGATTTAAGAGGAGGTAGCCAGCAAAAAGTCACTCACGTCCACGCGAACGAAGTTTGCTACTAATTTGGCTATGATGATATTAAATGTTGTATACACCATGATCAGTACACTAATATCTAGACCCGTGGTGCGTTAGTTTCTTATAAAATTATATGGTTAACAAAAAAACTAATTTAAAAAAAACTGACGCACTGGGTAGGTACTATAGATATTAGTGTACTGATAACAAAATTGTATGAAGTTTAAAGAAATAATAGCCAAATTAGAAGCAAATTGCGTTTGCGTGTGCTATGCCTTGTATAAATTCTATACCAAATGTAATAAACCTTAATTTTAAAATTGTTTTATGAAAGCATCGCAAAAGCTTTGTAATTCAATAATTTACGATTACACCATCTCAGTGTTTGGAAATAATAAATTGTGAACTGAAGTCATAGAAATAAAGCGAAAACAACTAGGGATGGTCACACGAGCTTTTGTGTTATCACGCTTAGCGCAAAAAGGCGTGACCAGAACTTTACTGGACCTCATTGGGATGGGTCTTTGTATTTGTTTAATTTATTGGCTAATTTTATTTCTATGCTTGAAGGGTAGCTTAGTTAATTTACGCAGTGTACCTAACAATAATTCTGACAATACTCTATTTACAGAAATAATCATTATCATTATCAGCAGCCGTTAGACGTCCAATGTTCGACGAGGCCTCCCCCATAGAATGCAATGGGGGGATTTGCCAAAATTTACATACTTGTCAGGTGGATTGGTGATCGCAGTCTTGGTGTTGAGTACTCAGATGGATGCTGCTGTCCATCCCCCGGTGTAATTCCTTAGTCGGCTTTTAAGACCTCCACGGGAGGAGTCGGAGGGGACTATTCTTAGGCCGGATACATATGGCTCGGCAGTGGACGTACCTGTACTGGCTGATAATGATCAGGTTCTCCAAATCTAATTCTAAAAATAACAGAAAACCCGCCCCCTTCGCGCCCATTTTTGCGCGAAAGAAGATTGCTTTTATTTTGGCTATTATTTCTTCAGACTCTATTGATATTTTGTTCCTACACATAATCAGTACACTAATATCAAGACGTGGTGCGTTAGTTTTAAAAAAATAAGTTTTTTTTAACCGGCTTCACAAAAGAGGAGGTTCTCAATTCGGTTGTATTTTTTTTATGTTTGTTACCTCATATCTCCGGCGTTTATGAACCGATTTGGATTTTTTTTTATTTGAATTGGTATACTTCCAGATTGGTCCCATTTTTTCAGAATGCAGTTCTGATGACGGAATAAATAAAAAAAAATATGCTGGACATTTCACACAACATTATCTAGCCCCAAGCTAAGCAGAGCTTGTGTTATGGGTACTAGATGACTGATATACTTAATACAATACATTACATAGATAGATATTTTTTATTATACATAGAAAAATACCCAGAACACCCTGAACAAATATCTGCAGATCGTACAAATATTTGTTCCGAGGCGGGAATCCATGAGGAATTGAGGGAACTCCTCAAATATTGTAGGCATACATATGGCGATTTTGATATTTTCAGCAACAAACCAAGCATTTGCATTCAGAAAGTACCATGACCCTTTCACCACTATGGTTTTTCATATATTTTTTTTCATCCAGATATTTTGTCGAATACAATGGCGGAAGTCGGTTTTTTTAAATGAAAAGTTATTAAATTTACGATTTGGTAACCATAAAATATAACTTATAAGAAACTAACGCACGACGAGTTTAGGTGTAATTACATATAATTACACCTAAACCCGTGGTGCGTTATACATAATATGTATACATATGTATAGCGTACAAAGTTTCATGGAGTTTGAAGAAATAATACTTAGCCAAATTAAAAGCAAACTTCATTCGCGTAAGCGAAGCGTAAGAGAAGCGTAAGCGAAGCGTAAGCGTAGGGCGTAAGCGCCCTTTTGCTAGCTACAGGTCTCTTAAGAAATCGGAGTCAACGTGCATCACAAAGTATTAGATAGATAGATAGAAAATTCTTTATTGCACATAAAAAAAGAAGTACAAAGGCGAACTTAATGCTAAGAAGCATTCTCTTCCAAGTATTATTAGTCAACGTCAGTTCGAATCAGTTACAGTCCGTCAAAGTTTTCACCTCCATCTTCCGGGTAACGAGAATATAATGGGTTGTCATGACGTCATGCTTTGCAGTTTTGCACACTGTAAAGTTATCTAACTACCTACCTTTTTTAATTGTTCAGCACTTTTTGCCTCAAAAAGTAACAAAGGTCAATCTATTCATCCATCTATCCTCACAAACTTTTACATTTATTATCAGTAGGATGGATTATCAAATTAAATAATAGATTTTCAACTATTATTAATTTTATTATTAAGCCAATAATAACCGTACATAAAATATGACTGCATATGCTCATGATAATAAGTACCTACTTTGCATTAAAAATGAATATCTGGCACACGGCTACCAAAATGCCTGTGTACACCTTTTAAGGTGGATCGTCTCACATATGGCGCGAAATCCAAATTTTAGTGTGTGCTCATCACAGCTCATCACAACTTCTTGTCATAGCGAAAAATTATTTTGCGAAAACTAGGAAGTCTAGCACATATGTTTTGTTCCTAAAAGATAATTAGTTTAGGTACGAATATTGTTCAATGATCTTTAGTGTTTTTTTGGTTTAGTGATATCCGTAGCTTAAATAATGATATTTATGAGATACTTTAAATTAAAACATGTGTGTTGGATCTCCTTATTTTCGCAAAACCTGTTTTCGCTATCTCAAAAAGTGTTGGTGAGCTGTGACGAGCAAAAAATACAATCAAATTTGAATTTCGTTCCACATGCGAGACTATCCACCTTAATAACATCATTGTTGCACACTGAAGTCGCGACTGACAATGACGACTCCTATAATTAAGTTTCAGGCTTTACTGTACACTGAGTAGTCCGTGTGAACACGAAATACGCACAGTTTAATAAAATGATATAATCAAAACAGAAAAACGGCTGCACAGCAATTCATTGCACAATTTGGACACTACTGAAATCAAACCTCAAATCACGAACGAGCATTGACTATAGCGTCACAGAATACTAGTACTACTCCATTCAAATGTTTCATTTACGTGACTGACGACACTGCACAAGGTAGGTAATTTGGAGTTGCTAACAACTCCGAAAAACTGAACATCTAAACACAAACGACTTATATCAATGAGAACGAAAAGGTGAATTTCAAAATATTAGACAAAAATGGTACTAATTCGTATTTTTTTATTTTGTTATAATCATAATACGAAAAACTCTAAAATCAGCAGTTTTTTTTTTATTTGGAGATTTAATCTCATACATTATAATTATTGCTAAGTTTTAGAAAAAAAATACTTGCAAACTGAAAACTTAGATACACTAGATTATAACCTAAATATTTTCATAAAAAGTAGGTATTAGGGATGTCATCATCATCATTAGCCTTTAGACATCCAATGCTGGACAAGGCCTCCCCCATAAAATACGATGAGGGAATTGCCAGGCATAATAAACATGTATTAGGGAATGTAGTACTTACAAGAAAACTTGCTTCATGTGCAGACCCCCCCTTTGGGGATAGCATACGAATTCTGGACGCCATGACTGCGAAGCTCGTTACCTCACTGAGAGCTGATTCTAAGTTATGACAAGCAATTGACACGGACGGTATGGTGTAGTGTATCACGGATTTTTGTATGGAAAATGAGGTTCACAAAGTGTACGCTAGGGGCGCTCATAGGTGTCGCCATACTTCCTTGTTACACTACACCATCACGTCCGTGTCAATTGTGTGCTAAAAACTTAGAATCAGCTCTCTGGTATTTTCCTGGTAGATTTGTGTGTAGCTATGTATAGCCCTCGCAGGGACCGTCACCGATGGATGGTGAAAAGAGTTTATACTAACAAACATAACATAACACCCAACAGTAACATACATAGTCCTCATTCCACTAGGATTCCCTGTGTCGTGGGTATCAAGAACTACGAGTAACATAGTACCACAACAACCAGACCCGGAACAAATTTTTGTAGATCATTTGTCCCGCAGCGGGAATTGCACCCGCACCACTTGCGTCTCAGCCAGCTATTCACCCGCCACGCCACATAGGTCTTATGTGGGAGTCACGTTGTTGCCTTCACACGGTTTTCTCAATTAATAAGATTTACAGTAAAAGTCAATTTAGAGAGACGCAGGCCTAACTGCACCACGGGCAAGTGAATTGTAAATCGTTCACCGTACCGAACTGAATTTTCGTCCAAATCGGTGCCGATTCAATAAGCAACTGATATTGAGAGGCGCCGATCCGGAAGCCATTGGTAATTTTCTTACGACATATTTACATAAGACGCTATATAGCTCGCAGAACCAAAGGCTATTATAGCCCGCAGAACCGACAACCGTTGGGGAATAAAAGGTTCTCGAGTGGTGGCCAGAAACCACTAATATATATAATACATATATATATATATAATACATATATATATATATATATATATATATATACATATATATATTTATACACTATAAATATAATATATATAGATATTTATCATCAGATCTCTAATCAGTACTTAGTTCTGTGAGGATATCATACTAGCAAATAGTCAGCGTCTAGTCAAACATTATATTTGCTACTTTTTGCGAAGTCAACCATTCAGTTAGTGTTATCACTTATCAAACGTGACATTGCAATTCCATCGCAGCTAATTGATGAAATACCTACCGATAGCACATGCCTTGCATCATCATCATCAGTGAGTTGCGGGACTTGCGGGTGAGTGGGCTGGGAAGCGAGAAGTTGCGGGTTCGATTTCCGCTACGGGACAAACGTTTGTATGATATGCAAATATTTCTTCCGGGTCTGGGTGTTGTGGTACAAAAGTACTCGTAGTTCCTGTTACCCTCGACACACGAATTCTTAGTGCGGGATCTGGACTATGTATGTGATTGTTGGGTGTTATGTTATGTATGTATTTGTTGAAACAACATCCACCATGCATCTACCGACTTCCTGCGATTTTTTAAATGTCTTGTTTACCTACTACACATCGTCGTCTGGTTCTTTCTTACCCAACAGCTTTATGACGTGAGAAATATACCAACAAGCTTCTGGAGTATGGCAATATTTGACAAGGCAGATTTGACCGACTCAGTGGGCGAACTTTGGCACTCCATGCCTGCAGTTTATGCAAAGACAAATTCGGATGCCTATCAATTCATGAATTTCAATGGCACTGTACCCACCACCATGAGTTAAAGATATAATCCTCATGTGTATGTAATTTCACCGGCACTTATCTTTCAAACCAGAACACAGCAAAGGGAGTATTACTACTTGGCGGCATAAACAGGTAAGTATAATATTGTAGTCATAATTTCCCAGACATACTCTTTCACAAGGATCTATAGATCATTGAACGAACGCTCATTATACGCGCAGTAGGGTAAACTGTAAGATAATACAAAATTGATAATTAAGGCGGGGACTGATCTTAAAAGTAATATTTCAGTGCAACGTGATGAGATTAAATAATGAGATGCAAAAAATAGTGTAGGTAGAACAATATACCTACTAATAATAGCTGTAACCAAACAGAAGAACCGAAATAATGTGGCTTTGCAAAAAATAATTATAAACCTAAAAAATTTTTTTTTATAAATTAAATAGCTTGACAAAAAAAATAAGAAAAAAAAAGTAGTAAGTAGTAGTTAAAGTTTAAAGTTGTAACCGCATATTTTTTATCTACAATTTGTATATTTCCATTAATTAAAAAAAAATTCTCAAAATGAATACAGTCTGAGGTGCAAACCAGTTTCATCGTCAAATATGACATACGATTTTCAACTCTAAGCATAGCCGTTTATATTTTTATTTTTTATTTTTGGATGTTTGTATTTTATGATCATACCGTGCCTTAAGTTACATAGCACAATATAGTATTAAGTGTATATATATATATATTTATACACTATAAATATAATATATATAGATATTTATCATCAGATCTCTAATCAGTACTTAGTTCTGTGAGGATATCATACTAGCAAATAGTCAGCGTCTAGTCAAACATTATATTTGCTACTTTTTGCGAAGTCAACCATTCAGTTAGTGTTATCACTTATCAAACGTGACATTGCAATTCCATCGCAGCTAATTGATGAAATACCTACCGATAGCACATGCCTTGCATCATCATCATCAGTGAGTTGCGGGACTTGCGGGTGAGTGGGCTGGGAAGCGAGAAGTTGCGGGTTCGATTTCCGCTACGGGACAAACGTTTGTATGATATGCAAATATTTCTTCCGGGTCTGGGTGTTGTGGTACCAAAGTACTCGTAGTTCCTGTTACCCTCGACACACGAATTCTTAGTGCGGGATCTGGACTATGTATGTGATTGTTGGGTGTTATGTTATGTATGTATTTGTTGAAACAACATCCACCATGCATCTACCGACTTCCTGCGATTTTTTAAATGTCTTGTTTACCTACTACACATCGTCGTCTGGTTCTTTCTTACCCAACAGCTTTATGACGTGAGAAATATACCAACAAGCTTCTGGAGTATGGCAATATTTGACAAGGCAGATTTGACCGACTCAGTGGGCGAACTTTGGCACTCCATGCCTGCAGTTTATGCAAAGACAAATTCGGATGCCTATCAATTCATGAATTTCAATGGCACTGTACCCACCACCATGAGTTAAAGATATAATCCTCATGTGTATGTAATTTCACCGGCACTTATCTTTCAAACCAGAACACAGCAAAGGGAGTATTACTACTTGGCGGCATAAACAGGTAAGTATAATATTGTAGTCATAATTTCCCAGACATACTCTTTCACAAGGATCTATAGATCATTGAACGAACGCTCATTATACGCGCAGTAGGGTAAACTGTAAGATAATACAAAATTGATAATTAAGGCGGGGACTGATCTTAAAAGTAATATTTCAGTGCAACGTGATGAGATTAAATAATGAGATGCAAAAAATAGTGTAGGTAGAACAATATACCTACTAATAATAGCTGTAACCAAACAGAAGAACCGAAATAATGTGGCTTTGCAAAAAATAATTACAAACCTAAAAAATTTTTTTTTATAAATTAAATAGCTTTACAAAAAAAAATAAGAAAAAAAAAGTAGTAAGTAGTAGTTAAAGTTTAAAGTTGTAACCGCATATTTTTTATCTACAATTTGTATATTTCCATTAATTAAAAAAAAATTCTCAAAATGAATACAGTCTGAGGTGCAAACCAGTTTCATCGTCAAATATGACATACGATTTTCAACTCTAAGCATAGCCGTTTATATTTTTATTTTTTATTTTTGGATGTTTGTATTTTATGATCATACCGTGCCTTAAGTTACATAGCACAATATAGTATTAAGTGGTTCACAAGTCATAACAAACAGAGAACAATTGTATGTTATTGGAAAATAATTAATTAAAGTACCTAGGTAGTAGGTACCCTAGTTACTTATGAAACAAATGAGCAGTAGGTACTGCTCATTTGTTTCATAGCAATGAATACAGTATTGTTCATTCTGCTTTACCATTCCTGTTCAATTTAGAATTTATGGAACGCCATTCAAGAGAAATGAGGGAAGTAATATTGGCATATAAATTTTGTTCAGAGCTTTTCCGAGATTAAAATTATAGGCATTTTGTAAATTGAAAAGGCATGTACTCTGATCAACAATGTTATCATCATCATCATCAGCTTGCGTGATGAGTCAACATCATCATCATCAGGTTGCATGATGAATCATCATCATCATCATCATCAGCCTGTAGAAGTCCAATGCTCTCCAATGGACCTCTCACATAGAATGCCACGACGAATGGTATTCAACCTCATTAAGAGGAGGTCACCAGTAGCTAGCAAAAGGGCACTTACGCCCTTTTGCACGCGAACGAAGTTTTCATCTAATTTGGGTATTATTTCTTCAAACTCAATGAATTTTTGTACACATGTCATGATCAGTACACTAATATCTCTAGACCTGAGGCCGTAGACAAAGTAACATTCTAATAGCGATGACGCCAGTAGATAAGTCCAAAATGTATGGGATTGACGTTAGCTATCGATATGTCACGTGGTCTTTTGTATTGAATTACGACTGTAGAAATGGAATCGCTTCGAAGCGAATGCCGTTTGGCTAGGCCCTCTGGGTTTCTTATAAAATTATATTGTTACCAAATCATTAAATTAAAAAAAAACTAATTTAAAAAAAACCGACGCCCCACGGTTCTTGATATAAGTGTCCTGGAGGTCTAAAAAGGCCACTTTATATGAATCATAATACAACGATTCATATAAAGGAATTGCTAAGGATCTGCTGAGAATTCGGAAAATGAATTGCTACCAGATGAATTTGTCACATTGAGCAATTTATCTGGTAGCAATTCATTTTCCGAATTCTCTGCAGATCCTTAGCAATTCCTATTTTTGTATGCTTAATGCATTATGCAGTTGTCATGTAAGCCATCCCTAATATACCAGTTATTTGTTCCATGATCACTGCACACAAATTAATCTGCTGCGAAGTTCTTATATTTACCGAATAAATACATATAATATTATTACCTACACTTTTTGTGTACTCGTACATCTCACACTACACTCACATTTCACACTACACTCACATTTCACACTCCACAAATACACACACACACACACACACACACACTTTTATGCAAATTTTTATTCGCATAAAAGTGTGTGTTTTCTTTTGACAATGCATGCGTATCCTACCACAGACTACCACTGTACAAAATATCTGCTTATAAAATGTGGATACGATTTGGTTAAAGAACGGCATATATTTAATTGCATAAAAACTAGTATAAGATAACTGTGAATCCTAGATTAATCAAATAAATAAATTCCTTTAAATCAATAGTATTATGATTCATATATAAAGTGGCCTTTTTAGACCTCCTGATCATATTTCATGGAGTTTGATGAATAACAAACTTCGTTCGCGTACGAAAGGGCGTAAGCGTACCGGTAACCTCCTCTTAACTGTCGTTTCTGAGCGCACTGAGGCTCAATTTAATTGTCTTTGTGAACTTTTTGAACACTTATCAAATAAAGTTCTATTTCCTCCACTCTAAGGTCCAAGTTGCATTGCAACGGCGAAGCAAGTAACAAACTATTATAAACCGTACCGAACAAAAGAAGCCGTGCGCCAAATCTCGCTTCTTGATATCAGCTGCTTGCTCAATCTCACGAGCAGTAAAAGATGGCGTACACAGGAGAAATCCGTTACTTCTGGATTTCTAGCTTGCTGATTTTTTACTTAATTTAATTTTAAAGTGATGATGTAAGTAATAGCTCTTAGTGGCTCTTATGGCTCCTACACACTATGCAGGCGGCTTTATATATCGGTATGCCGATATACGCCGCGGGTACACAGAATACCCGCCGGGCATGCCGCCGCCGCGCTGGGCTGGTCGGTGGCATGCCCGCCGGCTGTGCCGCTGGCATAGCGTGTAGGAGCCTTTAGAAGTTTCGATTTAAACTTTATCTGGTAGCACAAAATGGCGGCGCGCAGCATTTAGGTATTGTATTTTATTGTATTTATTCATCCATAGACATAGCACCTACCATGTAGATTATGATAAGTCATCAAAATAAATAATAATATAAAAAATAAATGTTTTAAAATCTTAATTATACTTGATAAATTAAATTCAGCAAAAGCATCGTCGTATTTTACGAGTTTAAAAATAACAACTAGTATTTATTATTATATAAATAAATACTGAACATTTCACACAACATTATCTAGCCCCAAGCTATTAAGCAGAGCTTGTGTTATGGGTACTAGATATTTGATATACTTAATAGGTACAATACATTACAAAGATATATATTTTTTATTATACATAGAAAAATACCGAGAACACTCTGAACAAATATCTGCAGATCGTACAAATATTTGTTCCGAGGCGGGATCGAACCCGCAACCTCCTGCGTCGCAGGCGAACCTTCGCCCGCCGCGCCACAGAGGTCGACAAATATATATAAGTATATTAAAGTATTAGTATTATAAGATTTATTATATAAGTACAGGTAGGTACTTTGTACTGGAATATAGTGAGTACAGATAACTTCCATAATATTATGATAAATTGTGACAACATTTAGGTAGGTAAATCTATTCACCATTACGTATATTTATTATTATTCACATCGCAGGAAGTCGGTGGATGAAGGCGGCTCAAGACCGTTCGTCGTGGCATTCTATGGGGTTTATGTCCAGCTGTGGACTTCTACAGGATGATGATGACGATGATTCACCATGATTATTATTAAGCAGGATTATTTTTGTTTGGACTATTGTATTTCTACTAATTTCTGGCTTCCTTTGATGTTAGCTAAGTAAGCGGAAACAAGCATAACGAACTATGACGTCATCAACGATGGTTTAGGCCTTTGTGGGACTGATAGAGATGGATTACATTTTGATAAATGAAATTAACTGACAATACTAAAAACTACTAAAATAACTTGAACTTTAAAAGACTTCATTTGTAGCGCAGCACGAGCGATCACGAGCGAATATCTCGGCAACACCGTTGTCCATCAAAACAATGAAGCAGTTAAAAGTCAAAAGTTAAAGTCAAAAAGAATTTTATTCATTGAAATCACAAGGATCATTTTGAATCGTCTTATAAACTAAAATTACTCCTGTTCCAACGCGACCAAGCCTATAAGAATTAGGCAACAAACACGGCATGGCTTACATAAATGGTCCGTCTTACCACTAGGTTAGAAGCGCCTGTGTGGTGCCTCGGAGCAAGGAGTTGCTGATACATAGTAAATGAGAACTTTAAAACCTTAGGAAGGTAGTCAAAAGTAAATAAACATCAGCAAAAATATGCAAGACAGCACACGCTTACTTATAAATAATAATCTAATAGAAACATGTAAATGGGTACTTACCTATTTACAAGTATTGCAAATTTCCATTTTAGCAATCGAGGGGCAGAGTGACATCAGGCCACGCGGCTTTATCATTTATATAGTCATCAAGAGTGTAATACGCTTTCTTAATTAGATTAATCTTTATGTAGGATTTAAATCTTCGTATAGGAAGTTTAGATGCACTTCTACAGGCTGAAAATGATGATTTCTCTTTTGTGTCTTTTTTGTAATTGTGGTGTATCAACAATAAAGGTATAATCTATCATCTATGTTAGAGTCTCGGATATGCATATTGTGTATCCAGCTTTTGAGGATTGATTTGATGGCAAAGAAAGTAGGTACTTATAATAAGAGACTCAATGTGTACACAGCTTTTGGTGATAACGTACACAGAATGCACCCTTTGGCGCCGAGTTAACAGCGCGCACCAATGGCTGAATATTCATAGTCCTCACTTCAATGGATTCGCAGATACAACGCGACTTACAGCTTTAATTAGAACACTGGGTTTGTGGGTGGGAGTTTTCGTGTAAGTTCTGAGGCGCAATTCTCTAATTTAAAAACATTCAATTCGCAGTATAATCTTGTCTCAGTCGCACTGTCAGCTGTCACCTATATAGTAACTATTACTTAATCTTCGCATGCATACTCGAAGATTAAGTAGTAGTTACTATACGATACAGTGCGACTGACACGAGATTATATTGTGACTGGAATGTTTTAAAAATAGAGAATTGGGCCTCTGATGATTGGTCATACAATGTGATACGATGAAATGTAGTGAAGTCACGTGGATGAAAATATTGTCAAATTAGACTAGTCTATACTAGAACTGGACCCTGCATATTTAACAAGCAAATACACGGCTGTACGGTCATGTAGCACGTACTTTCATTTTTTTTAACTACTTGGCAAGCAAACAAGCATACGGCCCACCTGATGGAAAGCAGTTACCGTAGCCTATGGACGCCTGCAACACCAAAGGCATTACATGCGCGCTGCCGATCCTGAGACATAAAGATGAAAAGTCTCATGTGCCTGTAATTTCACAGGCACCTTCAAACCGAAACACAGCAATGCGAACACTACTGCTTGGCGGCAGAAATAGGTACGGTGGTAGTACTTCCCCAGACGAACTCTTTCACAAAAAGTTCCACTACTAAGAAAACATCTACATAGCAAACATCTGTACATATATAGCAAAGCGTCTCTACAACCAAAGATAAACTACGTAAGGAATTTATGCTCCAACTCTATCAGGATAAGCTTGGCTCGCGTAACAAAATATAAATCAATATGGCCAACCTTTTCCAACCATATTTAAATCGGCATGTCAACCCTGACTACCCCTAAGCCCTGATTAATGTCACAATTTATTTCCTTTCCACCGGAAATGTTTCACTGCAAACCCTAATTGGTCATTACCGGAAACAGATAGAGGCAGCCCTAACCTTTGAACTCGGGATTAAAATAGGCAATGTTAGCGTATAGAAGCGAACTTTCTTCATAAATAACAAAAAACATCAAATTACACACACAGTTATTTATTTTGTCGACAAAGAGTCGACATAATAAATAACTACAGTTCATGGCTTTTGTATTCACTGCTACAAACAAACACATCGTTGTAATCACTAACTCTGACAGAAGCGTTTAGTTACAATTACTTAGAGACGCCACTGAGACTGGCAGAGACCGCTGTTAGCGATAAGGCCGCCCATTGCATGGTGCCCTCATTATTTTTTTGTATATTTCTGTGTAGTGATTAATAAAGAGTTATAATACTATCCATCACTAAGGCTTTATTATACGTAACTAAGTCCTACAAAAAAAATCGCAACTCAAGTCATACATTAATTAAATTGTAATCTAATGGGTCATCAGTTTTTGGTTTGATTTTTTAAATGACGAACCTTTATGTTATAAGTTACTGGCTGGCATAATTGTTCTAGCAGAGTTTCTAGGTTTCACTTCTATATAGTATTAAGTTCCGTAGACCCAGAAAAGTTTTGAGGGTCGATTGACTAGAACAGTTTAATGGCTGTCACTTATCCTGTTCTGAGAATTTGATACGAATAGTTTAGAGGGAAAGTATAAGTAGTAACATCCTCACTCTTCTAACTTTAGCGATATATAGAGACTGGGGATATTATTTTCACGGAAAATAACTGAGTTTTGGTATGTTGGATTTAAAATGAATGAAGGTATATAGAGGAACATCACTATCACTTGAAAAGAGGTAAAACTTTCTGTTCTGCCTGTCGTTCTGTTATTGTTTGAGAGTTTTTCCTAATTGAAAAGGTATAAGCTCATAGAAGCTATAAGTACCACGTTTATAAATAACAGCCAAATATTACTAGTAGTTCTGCGAAAAAAAGACCTCGCGAGCACAAGCTTTCTTATTAAATTTTATAAATTTAATTCTTTACGTATTATTAAGTAGGTCATATTTTGAAAGCAACTATACTAAAATAGACATTATGCTATCGTCAGATTAGAATTTTTTAAAAGTTGGCAAACTGCGACGTAAATGTGAAAAAAAGTATAAAAACATTGTGCGACCGAATGTATGGTAGTTTAAAAATGTTGGCATTGTGCTACAGATTACGCGTAAATATTTAAAAGTCAACAAATAAAACAATGAAAAAAAAATACTTTGTTTAAATGGCATTGTGCTATGACATCTGTCCAAGTAAGACTTAACCTCTGTTCATCTGTTTAAATCTACACGATACATACAAATAATGAAATACCTTTCTTTGGCAACGGGGTGATTGCTCTCGCATGTGGCGTGAAATTCAAATTTTATTGCGTTTTTGCTCATTACAGCTCATCAACACTTCTTGAGATAGTAAAAACTGATTTTGCGAAAACTAGGAGACCTAACACACATGTTTTAGTTTATAGTTTCACATATAGATCATCACTTTAGCTACGAATACTCTTCAAAGATTTTTACAGTGTTTTTTTGATTTAAAGGTATGCGTAGCTTAACTAATGACATTTATGAGATACTATCAATTAAAACATGTGTGCTAGGTCTCCTAGTTTTCGCAAAATCTGTTTTCTCTATCTCAAGAAGTGTTGATTTTTATTGTTTACAAAAAACACAATAAAATTTGAATTTCGCGCCACATGCGAGAGCAATCACCTTTAAAATTATTGCATATTTGCTGGATATCGATAAGCTGTGAATTATATTCACAGAATATATATATATATATATATATATATATATATATATATTCAGAATAAGAGTTAAAATTATTGAACACAATAACTGAGTAACAATACTGAAATCAGATTATTATCATTGTTTCAATAAGCCCACTGTCTACTGAAGCGTGACCGCGTGGTTGTAAATATAATTATTGGTACGCGTCTCTACATTGCTTAGGAATGAATGAATGAATGAAGATTGATTTGCAGGCTATTTATCGTTGTGCATTTATTAATTTAACTTATCGAGTCTTATTAACCCAACAATCACTATACAATTTATTTTAGTATATTCAATTATATTAATAATTACATCCAAAAGACAAACTTTTTTTTAGTAAGTAGATCACGGAATGGAATTCTGTCCCACCTAATGATAAGCGGTAAGCCCATAACAAATGCAATACCTACCTAGGTCGCGTACACTTAGGTCTGATCCCATACTAGATTCCTTATTTCGTGGGTATCAGGAACTACGAGTACCATGATACCACAACACACAGACACTGCAGATTATGAAAACATTTGTCCTGCAGCGGGAATCGAAGACGCACTTGTCGAATATCAGCTTGTGGTTGTCAAAGTATCTAACCAGTTAAATAAGGAAACGTCTAGTTACACAGACTTCAGTTAGATTATTCACTACAGCATCATCGCACATTTACTTCAGCCACCCGAATATTTCATCCGTAAAATATGAACCAAAACAAAAGTCCGTTAATAACCTGTAAATCTTGCTGCCGTGCTCGACGCCATTAAAATCTGTCAGGTCCCAGATTCGAGACCTCTCAATTCTGTTGAATTGGCAAAAAATAAATCAAAATCTAAAAATAATGATTTCATCGATTTAGAGGAACATATTAGAGAAATATACAGTTATTTGTCGTTTATACGGTAAGTCAGCCGAACTGAGAGGGCTTGAATCAGGCAGTAGAACGTCACGGGAAGCGAGCTATTACCAATTACTGTCGCTCAACAGGCTGCAACGGAAAGTAACCCTTAAAATTGAGAAAGATGCACTGAAATTAGTTTGGAAAACCTTTGAAGTTTTGTGCATTAAGGCTGCTGGGAAATTCATATCTTAAAAGTTTTAGTTACTTACCACATCGAAATAAAAAACTCACGAATCCGTGCTGCAAGTACGTAGGACTCGATTCGATATATTTGACATTGAAATTCGACAAAACGGGACTATGTAGAGGAAATATTCCCGTTTTGTTGTATTTTAATGTCAAATTTATCGAATCGAGTCCTACATAGTTGAAATTTGACAAAACGGGACTATTCTCTACATAGTCCCGTTTTGTAGAATTTTAATGTCAAATTTATCGAATTGAGTCCTACATACTTGAAATTTGACAAAACGGGACTAATACCTCTACATAGTCCTGTTTTGTCGTATTTTAATGTCAAATTTATTGAATCAAGTCCTACATACTTGAAATTTGACAAAACGGGACTATTCTCTTCATAGTCCCGTTTTGTAGAATTTTAATGTCAAATTTATCGAATTGAGTCCTACCTACTTGAAATTCGACAAAACGGGACTATTAACTCTACATAGTCCTGTTTTGTCGTATTTTAATGTCAAATTTATTGAATCAAGTCCTACATACTTGTACTGCTGATCGGGAACCTTTCTGAATGTTGTAAACGTTGTGAAAATCACCCTGCAGACCAGCCAGATGACATTGCAACGATCGCAGGAAGTCAGTGGATGGAGGTGGCTCAAGGCCGTTCGTCGTGGCATTTTGTGAGGGAGGCGTTTGTCCAGCAGTGAACTTCTACCAGCTGTAGATTATGATTGATAAATATTTCCCAAAATCTACAACTTTCAGCGCTATACGTGGTTTTTACCCACAATTTTCTGCTTGGCTCAATTTGCAAGAGGAGTCCTTCAACTGAAATTCACCTGAATGAAATTAATTGATGCTACGTAACAAGGCACAAAACTTTACTGTGGCTTGTTCACACGATGCCAGCTTGTTAGTCCACATAAATACGGGACGGAGCCCGGTTGCGGCTGTAAACCGGACCGTATTCAGTCGTAGTGAAAAAAATATGAATCGGGTAATTTTGTGTGAACACGTTTATACACATCCGTGGCCGGTAACCACGGATGCCGTATGACGGTAGCCGGGTAGAGAATAACCTCTATCTCGTCATTCATTGCTGTCAAACAGTAACTTTTGTTTGAAAAAAGTGACGTTTGGAAGCAATGATTGCACAATTTACGTCTGTTGCAAACCTGTCGCGAGATAGAAAATAGCCCTGCCGGCTTCTGCTCTGAGACCCAATTCACTAACTAAAAAATAGTTAAAATAGAGTTCGGATCATGTTTCGATCTTGTGTCGATGTCTTAAATGTTAGAAATGGTATTCTCTTGACATAAAATACAACACTGTAATGTGATTATATCGAAATGTGACCGAAACTTGAACGATTCAAAGTTAAAGTTAATTTTAGCATAAGTAGATGGAATCTCTCTCTTTACTCTTTCCTATTATGTATATAACTTTCCTACTCTAATGGTGGTCACCATGAATTGAAAGTAGACTAAATTGTTATTTATGAGGGACCAGAAATTCAACTTTCTGTCAATTTACAGTTCAGTCTCGATTCGGTCAACTTTCAGTGTAGTTTTAAAATAACTTAGAGAATTGGGCCTCGTGTGTGGATAGAATTACAATATTTCACCTCGATTCTCATCGATTTATATACGCAGTTTCGTTTTGCTTGTACAAAGTTGTGTTGTTGTACAAACTCTGATAGAAGTGCAAACAAGAACAATTGAATTTTCCCCTATCAGTTCAGTCGATAGGCATTTGCAACTTTGATCGAACCAAAAGCTGTAGAGTAGGTAATTACATAAATACCGGACACCCAGAGTAGAAATAGCTTTAAAATCGGCCAAGAACGAGTCGGACTCAACGTACAAGTAGGCTAAATTATATATTTTGCATTTTCTCTACAAAAACCTTAAGACTTTCAATTTTCGTTAAGGTTTTCCTGTAAACAGTGAGTGTAGCCCAGCTACTGTCACAATCTAGCGCTGCACCCAGCTGTGACTGGCTCAGTGTAAACCAACCAGAAATTGAACTATTTTCATTTTAGGCGTTGAATTTTGCCGAACAAAATGTATTGAAACACCATAATAGATATTGTTCGAAAAAGTTTTTGAAGTTCGCTTTATTGTTTGCGAAAATCTCGTTATAACTATCCACTGTTTGTAGTGATGGTCGATGAATAATTTTGCTTTCAATAGCTCGAAAGTTTCGAGGAACTTGCGGGTGCTTTATGATTTAGCTTCTGAGATTTTCTCGTTGAGATTTTGTAACTTTTTATTGAAACATTAATATTTCGTAGATAATAAACATTACAAATAAACATTATAAAACTCATCTCACCATCCATTCACTCAAAAAAATGTTGTAAGTATGTTGTAATTGACTGGTTTGATTTCACTGCATTCAAAATAAATAAATAGTTAATTAAGTCTTTAATCTCATATGGAATGTATTGTGTTTGATCTCATTAGACTGTAACATTGGTGCATTTTATTGGTGATTTTTGATTTGTTATTATATAAAAACTAGAAATGTAAAATTTTATTTAATTTGACTAATCCTATTTTAATAAAAATGCCTTAAATCTTTATTCTTTAATAACAATTTAATACTTTTTGAAATATTTAATTATATAGTTAATGTGATATAAATTAAGTGTGTGTATAATATATATATAAAAAAAAAAAAACAATAACAATAACATCGTATATATATATATATATATATATATATATACATATGTGTATATATTACACATTTATTATTATTATATATATATATGTGTGTTTATATATATATATATATATATATATATGTGTATATATTTTATTTATAAGCAAATAAATAAAAAGTAAAATGAATGTACTTACCCAATGTGTTGTGATGGATAACGATGTTATTGATATGGCTACTAATTGTGAAGTCCCTAGAAGGAAAGCAGAACCTGCAACACAAGTCTCCAGACTTAGTGTAGGTTCTGTCTGTAATACTTGCTTATCGAACAAGCCATTTTATGTTATTTTGATTTGTAATTCTAATATCTTAATCTTATTGTGTGCTTGAAATGAATAAATTAACATTATTATTATTATTATTATATAATTAATCATCATCATTATTACCAGCTAGTTTACGTTCACTACTGGACGAGGCCTCCTCCATTGATAATAATGGGGAAATTTGCTATATTTCAACTTCACCTAGACAAATATCTTAGTGTGACTCGTTGGGATTTTTTTTCCTATCGAGTAACACTGTTACTCGTTAGGATTTTTTTTTCTAGAAATATTCCCAACGAGTAACACCACTCCCAGGGTGTTACTCGTTGGGACAAAAATTCCCAACGAGTAACAGTGTTACTCGTTTGGGTGTTACTCGTTGGGGACCCTCCATAATTACCACGCTTGGCAGGCGGATTGGTGATCGCAGTTGCTGCTGCTGTAGATAGATGCTGCTGCCCATCCCCTGTGTAATCCCTCAGTTAGTCATTAAAACTTAAGATATAACATACTTATTATAGTAATTTAAGTACTATTGTGGAATTCTGTTATAAGTTATGATATTATACAATATGTACCATACTATGATAAGTATCCATTTATTATATTTATTTGTATCACCAAAAAAATAAACATAAGCATGCGAAACAATAAAGTTATTAAAATTATATCTAGTGCTTCAACAATTTATTTCACTCAAGTTTTCCTGAGATAATTAAATAAAATAGTAAAGGAAGTAGGTAATATGAAAAAGAGATCTCTTAGAACAGGTATCATTTCGTCTCTTTTCGAAAAAAGCAGGAAGATACCGAGTAAGAAGGTAAAAAAATCTCCACTGGCTCATTAATATGTTCCGAGGAATCAAAAAGCCACTTTGTAAGTCAAATATGGTCGCCACGTTTCCGAAAACTGCCGGCGTACTTTTCCAATTCACTATTGCAACTAATTAAAACTTTAGTTTAATCCGAGATTCCCATTATACTTTCAGAAATGGCGACGGGTTAACGTACAACTGCTCGGAGGAAAATCTGTTGGGGAACATTTACACCGATGTGTAACAAACAACACTGACTCCTTGTTCTTTGTTAGCAGTAGAGCTCCTTAACATAACACCCAACAGTCACTGTCAAATAGAGTCCGGTTCCCACACTAGGATACCCTGTGTCGTGGTTATCAGGAACTACGAGTGCCATGGTACTATAACACCCAGACCCGGAACAAATATTTGCAGATCATACAAACATTTGTCCCCAGCGGGAATTGAATCCGCAACCTCTTGTATTTAAGTTTTTGATATGAGTTCTTATAGTTTACAAAAAGAAAGCTTTTTATCTAGTGATATCATACATTCAGTACACAATTTGAATTACTACAATAATTTTCGTTGAAACTATAGCTTCTTAACTTGAAACACGTATGGAAAACAGTGCAAAAAGTAGGCTTGTGCCAATTATGCTTGAAATTGTCTCTTATTACCTCTAAATAGGATGTCCTAAATAGGGATTTAAGTTGATCCATTGTATGTTTATCTAGTAGACTTACTCAATGGTGTAAATGGGTTCCAACTTTTAGCGTATAAGCGACGAAAACAGTGCGACTTAAATGGGTTTCTCTACCCGGACCAATTCAGTAACGTGCCTGTTTACACCTAGATAATATTTTTTTTTAATAATACTTGCGAAGTGTTTATTGGTAGAGAGGAGAATTTCATAAATGTTGACGGTGGGATGTCTGTCCGTGTGAAGTATTCGCAATTTCAGTCCTGGCGCGCATACCACGACCGTTTAGAAATAAGTATCAAATGTATTGGTTCTTTCATTGCATGGATAAAAATGTGTATGTGTAAATATTTGTTTCAGGTCTGGGTGTTGTGGTACCACGGTACTGGGAACCCTAGCGTCGTATCTGGGTTATGAATGTCATTGTTGGGTGTTGTTATGTTATAAATGTTTCTAATTTTTTTTGGACAATCAAATACATATCATTCGAACGGTTTAAAAAATATGTGTATTACCTTCATCAAATTGCATTTATTAGGGGCCATACCTTAATGGTAGATAGAAGATAGAAAATACTTTATTGTGCAACATAATTTAAAAAATAAACAACTTCGGAAACAAAAACTAAAATTAAATATGTAATACTTACAATGTTATGGTCCTGTTACTTTGTAGTGATTTCTACAAATCGATTTATAGAATCACTCATGTGTCTGTCTGTCTGTCTGTCTGTGTTGTGGGGGGGGGGGGGGGGGGCAAATTACATATAAAAAAAATTGGGTCAAATGCATAATATGACATATTAAATAAGAGAACTCGATATGAGAAAATACAAAACAACACATTTTTTTGAATAATTTTAAAATACTTGAAAATTATGAATCATGGTTCCTCACTCATAGATTACAGGAAAATCTTGCACTTGACCATTTTTTCTTATCTTATTTTGTAACAGTTGGTTCTGTTACTATGCACTTAAAATCTCTTCCCAAAAAGTGCCTTGCAGAGACAAAAAAAAAATTACTAGCTTTCTTAATTCATTTTGTAAAACGGGAAATTTTCACGAACCCATTATTATGTTGGTCGAAGCACCAACTGGTTTCGACCCTAATGAAGGATCTTCATCAGGGTGGGTATAGGATTCTCGCTACACTCCCTCCACGTCCCTCCTCGCACTGCGTCTCTGAGCTCGCTCCACTCGGCTCGTCGTGCGCGGACGACCCGAGATCCTATAACCACCCTGATGAAGACCCTCGATTAGGGTCGAAACCTGTTGGTGCTTCCACCAACATAATATCGGTACGTGAATATTTCCCGTTTTACAAAATGAATGATATAACTCACGAAAGTTACTTTAGCTTTCTTAATATCAAAACGATTTTATCTAACTGTACTGTTCTCTCAGAACCCTCCTCAATATCTTCCCAGAAGGATTCTTAGGTATGACATCCAAAAACATAACCTCTTTCACTCTCTTGTATACTGCTACTCTTTGTTCAACAAACGTCATGACGTCATCAGGCTTCAGCTTGTGACCTTCTTTGACCACTATGAAAGCTTTCGGAGCTTCTCCTTGCTTCGCATCAGGGATGCCGATGACAGCTGCGTCAAGTATACCCGGGTGTTCTTTTAGGACATTCTCTAGTTCTGCTGGAGGAACCTGATACCCTTTGACCTGGAATTTAGAATTATACTGATAAGATCTTGTTTATAAAGTTGTTAGTTTTGTTAAAGTACAAATCCTTGCTCGTGTTAATTATAAGAATCGGTGACCGTACAAGCGTGGGATTTGTAATATTCACATCAACTAATCCTCAGCTTACGGGAAAACTTACGAATTAACGAAGGTTTAGATTTTTTTATTGGTAGCTTTATATTTTGAGTAATTTAATATAATGTAATCATTTTTAACTTCATGAGTTCGTACGGGGAAGTATTGACACTCATTATATACCTATTTGTGCCACCAAGCACTAATGCTCGCATTGCTCTGTTCCAGTTTAAATGGTGTATGTGTGTAGGTGATATTACAGACATATAGGACTTTTCATCTTTATGTCTCAGGGTGGCGGGCGCAGTTCAATGTCACTTAGGGCACGTGCTAGTTGGACGTGACCTAGTATTGTAGTTGTAACATGCATGGGTTACCACTTACTAGGTAGCCACCTGCCAGCTCCATCATTTATTCAAATAATAAAAAAATATTACACGTATTAGCACAGTACAATGTAGATACAATTTAGGAATAATCCCTAATACAACTTCAATGTTTTCTTTCCAGCGCTTCTTTGGCAAATTTTAGGATTTGTAAGTATCTAGAAAGTTCTAACAATCATTTTTAAAGCAACTTCCATTTTCCAATGCAGTAAAAGTATAAGGTATGGTTTCATCGACAACGGTCTTAACCTGTTTTTATGAAAATTTGTATCTACATGTTATATTTATTACTATAAATATACTCAAGTGAATTCATTTTCTTTAAGTAAAAAAAACTCACTTTGATAAGTTCCTTCAATCTATCAACAATAGTGATTGCACCGTCTTCGTCTATCGTAGCCAAGTCTCCAGATTTAAACCAGCCATCTTCAGTTATAGCTGCTTTGGTTGATTCGGGGTTATCCCTGTACCCTTTCATTACTTGAGGTCCTCTGATCAAGAGTTCACCGACCTGAAAATTTAGGTTTTTGCTGCTTACACCGGGTTCACCGTTTGTAGAGTAAAAAACATATTTTATCTTATTTTACCAGCATTGTTGTAAAATAAAATAAATAAATAAATGCTGGACATTTCACACAACGTTATCTAGCCCCAAGCTAAGCAGAGCTTGTGTTATGGGTACTAGATAACTGATATACTTAATACAATACATTACATAGATAGATATTTTTTATTATACATAGAAAATACCCAGAACACCCTGAAAACATATCTGTAGATCGTACAAATATTTATTCCGAGGCAGGAATCGAACCCGCAACCTTCTGCATCGCAGGCGAACCTTCGCCCGCCGCGCCACAGAGGTCGTGTTGTGTCATAGAATAAATAAAATTAGTTATTCTTAAGATGAAGGGTAATCTTCCAATGGTATACTGCAACGCAACCTTATGGAATTGCGCTTCCTTACCGTTCTTACATTACGTATAACAAACTTCGACTTGGACAAACATCCAAAGTCAAGGTTTGCAAATGTGCGCTGGAGCACAGTTATCTCGGAGTTAAAATAAAAGATCGCGTCCGAAACACAAAACTGAGCTCCAGAAAAAAATCGCCGATGTGGGGGAGAAAGCCACCAGGCTGAAGAGGGACTTTTGTTTAAAACTTGAAAATTGACTAACCTCATTAGGGCCTAAGCTTTGTTGTTCTGGGTCAACAATTCGCAGTTCCGTGTTTGAAACAGCAAACCCTGAAGAAGTATAGTTATCGGAGCCAGGTATCATGGCCGTCACTAAGGGTGACGTTTCAGTTAAACCATAGAGCTGCAGGAAACTCATACCAGGCTGAAAAAAATACACTACCAAATTAAGTGTAAGCCATACACACAATGGACACCTAAAGAATGGCACATAAAAAAAAGGAAGCCAATTAACAGCCGATAAGATGAGTCTGTATAATGACGATGCTGAAACAATTAATAAAACTTACAGAAGATTTCTCGATAACTCTACGAACATCATTAAGAGGAAGAGGCGCTGCTCCTGAAGTGACTACTTTCATATGGGCTAAGTGCTCCCTAGTCACATCTTTGTGTGACCCCGTAAATAGTACTAGAAAAAAGAAAAAAAAGCTCGTCATGATTTAGTGTAGGCAACTGGATTTTACATGATCTAATAAATGTATCATTTGATTAATATTGTTGCTGAAAATTGACGAATAATTAATGATTGAAAAAGATTCACAATTAAAAATTATAGTAAGTATAATACAAGTTAACAGTCAGAATGTGGATTTTGTTAAAACTTGGATTGACTTGGATAAGAATAACGCAGATGGTGTATTGGAATGGAAGTAAGTCAAATTTAAAAATAAATATTATCATTCATTTTAAAGAAAGCAATTAGCTTCTTACTTATGGGAGGTGCAGCGATAAGCATATTAATTTTGTGCTCCTTCATTGCGCTACAGAATGAGGTCGGTGTGAACTTTGGCAGTGTCACCACTTTAAAACCGACCGATAACTTATGTAGTAGCACAACTGACAACCCGTAGATGTGAAAAAACGGTAACACTCCTAAAACAGAATCCTGGCTGCTATCTAAAACAGAAAACATATTTTTTTCATATTTTCTAACAAACTTTAGGGTCATGTGATCCTCTTATGAGGACCAATAGCGAAGAGACCCATCATGCGAGCTCTTGGTTATGCCAAATTACAGACAGTATAAATATTCACATAAAATAAGAACCAGATTAATTACATGGTTAAAGAAGATATACTTAATCATATTCCCATTTCCTCGCAAAGTTTTCGTTCACTATTGTCGTTGTACAAAATATAGCCATAACATTTTTGTTGAAAATTTTCAAGGTATTCACGTCAATCGGATTTAAACCCATGTCCTTCGGATCCGGAGGCTAGAACGGTTCTCAGAGAGCTCAATGGCTTTTTAAGGTATGCGATATAAGTAGCTTAGTTGCCATCGGTTTCAATCGTTCAACTCAATGTTGTTCCTATTTGAAATTGAGTTAATGCGACTACCTAATTTACACAATCTAGTTACACTTAAGCTTTATTGAGAATTTACGTGCATTGGGCAATTGCAAAAGCGTCTTTTCGGTTATAGAAATTAGCATTGAAAATGGCTGACACTGATATAAAAAGAGTTACAAAATCCAAAAGCTGATGCTGTAGGTAGGAAATAATTGTTTAAACACGAAAGGAAAACCTAACGACAGTAAAAATAAATAGGTTTTCGCAGTTCGGTCTTAATTACGGTCACAAACTCTGGGGAATCATAAGACTACTAGAGCAGTATGATGCTATAAAATGGAGCCATTTCTAAGGCAACTACAGACGTGCATGGTATCTATTCAAACTATAATTTCTACTGTGGTTTTATTACCGGATGGAGTAATCATAGGTGTGGGAATAATATAAATCATTGGACAATGGCTTTTTTAGATGAAAGCCGACTCTTGTCGGCGAGTAAGAGTTTGATAAATGATTTGGTATACCTAACCAAAGCAAGCTTTGATACAAAACTAATTGGATCAGGTAAGGATTTTTTTTCCAATTTGTAATTAAGCTTGGAACGAAATGGAAGAAGGTGAGTGAGGATTTTACCCTGCGGACATAATAATAATGTTCCATTTTCCAAATTACCTATCCAACACCCCGAATTTTCGGCATTTCCATTTTCATGTATTCAGCTTTTTTATTATTTACTTACTTGTTGTATCACAGTGATGCTTGACTCCTTCAACATCCAACTGCACAAAATTGGTTACCAAATTCCTATTGGTCAGTTCTACGCCTTTGGGCAAACCAGTAGTTCCACTTGAATAAGGCAAAAATGCTATGTCATCAGACTTACTGCTCACTTCTTTCAAGACACTGTGATCCACAGTATTGTCCAATGCAAATTCATCGAATGAAATGGTTCCTTGGGGTCTACTTTCATTTGCAGTTTTAACAGCAATGATAGGAATGTCTAATTTAGCAAGCTTTAGTGCATCTTTTAAAATACTTATGGTTTCTGGTACGCTTATTATTATTTTGGGCTTTGAAAGTTGCAGTTGCCTTTGTACTTCATCTGAAATAGCAAAATAATTACTTTAAAAAAAATACCATAAACAATGAAGCAATGAAAATAAATGAATGAATTAAGTAATTAAATGAATAATGCGGTATTCAGAAGCAATGAAGATAAATCAAAATTGATTTATCATTGATAAATAAATGATTATGTACATAATAATCATTGTAAAATGTTTGAATTTTTTATCACGTTATCAATACGAATTGTGAAGAGTTGCACGCATAATATCCATAGCAATCTATAAGCTATTAGGTACTGATTTTATTGTTGCAAAAGATTTACGTTTTTCTGTTTAATCTTAATGATTTATATTATTCTGTTTAATCTATTATCTTTTCAATCTGAAGACCAATTCTCGTAAAATTACTAATTTATAACACATTACATCTCGACAACCTAAAATTTTATATGAATTACCTATCTTAATTAACTTACGTGCAGTATAAATAGGGTTCACAGTCGTGACTTCAGCCCCCGCCTGCAGTATACCAAGCACTGCCACTGCATAATCTGGTGAGTTTGGCATCATCACACATACCACGTCTCGATCTCGAATGCCTAGATTGTTGCGAAGCTTCGTAGCAAAGTTGCGGGAATATTTATAGAGTTGGTGGTAGGTGTAGGAATGGTTTGTTACCCCGCATACCTAAAACACGAAAGAAGAGAATCAGTATTGTAAAAGTAATGCTGGGGAAAGGAGATTGTCGGAAAATATTTAAGTAACTGGTTTTACAGTCGCAGAAAACACCGATAGAATGGTTTCTAATGGAATCTATAATGGAATGTCTAACTTATTATGTATTTACAGAATTTGATGATTACAATGAAATCTTAAACAAGATTTATAAAGATATGGATACATATATATAAATTATACGAAAGATCAACGCTGTTTGTATTGCGTTTTTGATGTGCTATGATTTGAGTAATCATCTTTGTTAAGCAAAATATTATTATGGCTTTCTTGATACCTATAATTTATTAAAAAATACTAACCAAAGCTGTTTTATCCGGCCACCGTCCCAAATTCTCCCAAATCTGCTCAAGGATTGTCCTGTTCGGTATATCCACATCCTGGAATGGGGATTTTATGATTTTGTCCGACGTCCAAACACTTTGGCTTTTTGACGAGTGAATGAGATGGTTCTTACATGCTAGTAATCTTCTTGTTGATTTTGTTATAACTTTGGCTGTCATTTTCCTGAAAATCGATTAGAAAACTTAAACTTAATCAATCAGCAAATAAGTTCTTTTGTTAAAATTAAACTTTTATGAAATGAGTTATCGGAATCGTAAGCTTATCAAAATGAGCCCATATACCACACTAATATTAACAACCGACGAGTTCCATTGTCCACCATGAGATCAGCTTGCTGTCACTTTAATACTATTTTGTCATCGAAACTTTACAGATATGCTAAATTTCAGCTCAATCGGTTGGGTAGAACTAAATTAAACTTAAAATTCAGTTTCACGAAATAACCACATACGCGTAGCATTTTACTTATTTGTTTTTTTACCACATACCAACAAGAGAAGTAAAATAAAACCTTTAAAAAACAAATGTTAACTTTGTTAATAAACAACAATCTAACAGTGTGTGTTTGCTGAACAATATCCGCATAGTGAAGCATACAGATTTTTTACGATGTAGATATACCTACTTAAACTAGTAGGTACTTATGTCTATAATTATTTCTTAAAAAACTAGAAACTCTTCACAAAATGGCATTATAACGATTTGATTGAAGTACAACATAATGATTCGAGTTTTTGATAGAGCAGGTATTAGCAATGCCATTATGTAATTTGATACTAGAGGCAATTTGAGAGAAGTAGGTAAATGTCTCATCATTCAATTTCCTGAGGTACCAATATTCGAAAAGCCAAAACACAATGAACTCCTTAATGAAGATACACTTTTACAGTTTTGATTGGTATACTCACTAAAAGTCAAAAAAGGATATACGATATTTTGATCCGTATGACTCACTTTGTTGAACCTCCCTTTATTTCTTTTACGGAACTCTAATAATAACAACAACAAATCACAAATCCTGGACAAAGCCGGTCACCAATCTTACGATAACACGGTAACCAAAACATTAGTACTGGGTAGACTAAACAAACATACGTTTAAATCCCAAAGCAAACTTACTTTTAATATTTTTATTTATCTTAGGAAAACCATAAAACACAATGATAACTAGTATAGTAATTTTGAGGATATTTAAAAGTACTTACGCAAGTAGTCTTTATTAATTATGTTTATAGATATCACAAAAATACACCAGTGACATTTACGTACCTACCAAAACAACACGTCTGTAGACCACTGACTACAAAACGGTACTACTGATATAATTAAATATATTTTTTTATCTGCTGATAAGAATTGTTAAGAAACAATACCTACATTTTTTACGTAACGTAAATGAGTTTTATGAAACTGATATCACAACTGCTTGTAACGGTGATATCAATACAACTGACTGACATTGGTGGTGTGCCAGTGGTTAAAATTGGTGGTTATTGAACATGTATTTTGTAAACAAGTAATAACTAGAAAAAAATCTCGCCACACAACAAAATCCACACAACAAAAGCTACACAATATTTAATAGCCACACATTATTTTAATAATGTGTGGCTTTTGTATACAAGCAATGATACGAAAAAAACTGCTTCACTGGTAGACACGCGATATCTAATGATATCCCAACTTCCTCACAAATTTTACATTTTAATTTTTTACAATTGTGTCACTTTGTATTTAGCCTATCTATTTGCAGTGACTCTATTTTATTACAGATGGCAATAGATACTTTAATAAATTACGAGTATTTAGTGATTAATTAATTACATTTTTATCATCATATATATTTTATTCATCTTATAGTATCACAGAAAAAATGTACTGGTAAATCAAGATCCAAAGCGATTATAAGTTCATTAAACAATAGAGGGGTGGGGGGGGGGTATGGTTGTTTTATCGAATACTATACATGTAGTAAAATCTAATACTATTAATCGAATGCTATAACCCACCTATAGCCACAGCGTTAGGTATCTATAAGAAGTTCACCTTCAACATACTGAACTCGTTTTCAAGTGTCATGCTACTAACTAGTGTGTGGATGCTTGTTCAAACTAAACTCAGTAGGATCAAAACTTTATGGCAATATTCGTGTCTCAATTGGTCATAATCTATCTCCATATTAAACAAAATTGCTTATGTCGTTACGGCGTGGCGTGATTGAGTAATAAACAAAATAAACGTGAGACATATCGATTTGCCATCATCAGCACTACGCTTGGCAGGCCGATTGGTGATCGCAGTAGTGGTGTTAATCAGGTGGATACTGCTGTCCAACCTCTGGTGTTATCACTTTAGTCGGCTTTGAAGATATTCACAGTAGGAGACGAAGGGGTCTATTCTTAGGCAGGATACACTACACACTCTCAGAACTGTATCATAATATTATATAAGAATTAATAATAATAATAATCGTTTATTGAACGAGCGAAGCGAGTTCTCTGAGTCAAGTTGGAAGAATCGGCGTTTGTATGTATGTATGTATGTATATATATGTATGTTTGTCCGATGAAAACTTCCAAACCGTTAATCCGATCTTCATGAAATTTGGTATGGGAGTATTGGTACAATTTGTAGGTAAGGTTATGAGCTATACCGGTCAGCCCCCTTATTTACTATGGCCAAACTTGACATAACGCGGGCTCGTTACGATATCTGCGTGGAATCATCGCTAAATAGCATGGGTGACGTCACACGTTATTGACAAGGAATCTCTTAGGTCATAGCGAATAACCACCCAGGGAGTTGCTGAGATATTGGGGTCCAAGAGGGGGTAAAAAAAAAAAGTGAGACAGTCAGATCAAGTGGGGTGTCTAATGAAAGCGCTTTAGTTGGACATTTCAAAACTGTTTTTAATAAGTGTTTAGCCTTAGTAATTTTTGAGATATTAGGGAAAATAAAAAACGTAAAAATCAAAAATTCTAGGGTACTTCCAGCAATCCCACAATGCTGAAATTTGGTATGCTTGTGGCTTTTGTGTCACAACTACAGGGAAAAGTCTGAAACTGAAGAATTTAGAAACTTGTACTCCATAAAATAGTAACCAATATAACATCCATTGTTGACCTCCCATTTCTAGGAAATTGAATGACGCTGGAGTTCTATGAGTTTCGTCAAAAGGACGTTATCAATTAATTCGTCAGGTACTTGATATAGGTACTAACAGGTATGTAGTATTACGCTTTACGCCCCGTTGCTTAGCCCTATTCAAAGGTTATTTCGATGATGTGTAGGAAATTAGAGTTGTTACTGATAGATCCTGTACTGTACTGGTAGACCTAGAGGTGAAAATTTTCAAAAATAATAATAGAAAAATGGAAATTACTTTGTTAAGTAGTCGGGTTGATAAAGGTGTTATCGCGAGGTCTCAGTTCGGGGCGAACCACTAGTTAATTTATAAACATCATTTAAGTTAGGTACATTTCTTGATAAAACCTAATTAAATGATAAGTAATGGTGCAAGAGCCTGCTTGTAGAATTTCAATTTAAAATGTGCGTTATTCTGCAAACATTGACATGTAAGCGCCTTTCAAATACAATAGCAACCATTCGTGTGTTTTCAATGCCTATACGTTTTTTTTAAATGTTGTGTTTTCAAACAGTCTTGCTTTTAGCTTACTCGACGAACAGGTAAAAATACTTGATTATGACTTAAGTCTAAAATAAGTGTTTAAAATGACCAACACAGCGCAGAGAAGCAACATAAGATTAGAAACTCGTAGACAAAGATTTATTATCGTTGCTCGTAGAGTTATTCTAATATTCTGAAAACCAGAAACAGTATGTGACGTGTACACAATCACGGTGTACATTCCGGGCTCAATTACGGCAACGGATTAATTTAGTTATTAACTGAAAATTATTTATGTGTGTTTAATTTACTCATACCGAATTCTATCACGTAGTGAAATTCTATGCTTATCTCTCTCCATAGCCCACTGCAATATCGTAGATGAACCAAGATAACTGACATAACTCTCAGAATTAGCACTGGCAATGGACAGGTCATATAGCTCGCAGAACTCTAACAACCGTTGGGGAGTAAAGGTTCTCTTGTGGCGACCACAAAACGGACGACGCGGTAGAGGAAGGCCCTCCACTCGATGGACTAAATACATTATAAGTGTCGCAGGAGGTCAGTGGATGTAGGCGGCTTAAGATCGTTTGCTGTGGCATTCTAGGGGGTAGGCCTATGTCCAACAGTGGACATTTTCAGGCTGAAGATAATGAAACTGATAAGCAGTATATTTGAATACCTACTTCGGTAATCCCTACCCCAGATGATTAGAACGTGACCTAAACTTCAAATCATGATTCCACTGTAAATTTGAGAACCGTCTAAGTGATTCTAGCATTAAAAATTAGCTGCCCCATAACTGTCGCATTAAACTTCGATAGCGCAATATTAGCGCTCGCCCCGCTGCCTCGATTATGACACCTAAACTCTTCGCGGTACATTAAACAATTGCTTTCCGTTCGGGAATGGCACTTTGGAGTCGTTTGGTATTGTCTTTTAGTTTAAGCAGTTATTTACTTCCGGTGAGGTAACTTAGTGGAAACACCCTACTTTCTATCAAAAGTCTCAGTATCAAGCTAGTGATAGGAATACAATAAAAAAAATTGTGACTCTTGTGAGTACTTATAGCTTTCTAACAAAACAAATCCAACTTTTGTCCAAAACATTGAAACAAAATTTCTTGAGAAAATCGACATCTATGCCCATAACCAGAGAGTTCATATTCATAAAATCATCATCAACCTATTGCAGTCCACTGCTGGACACAAAATCTCTCCCATTGAGTTCCATGGTGCTCCATTAAAAAAAAAACTATTAAAGAAAGTAAGTAGGTTTTTTATGGGTTATGTACGGTTCTACAATAAACTTCCAGCCGTGCAGTGTCCCTTTCAGCTCCGTGTGAGCGATTGACCTAAAAGACAAAATACTCGCCAACCTAAATTTTTTTTGGCAATTTTAGAACTGATTTGTTTCCCTAGTTGCCCAGTAACTCTCGTAGTATGGATCGCATCCATTTTTGTCGAACTAAGCCAACAGTTTTGCTCACCGTTCGATCAGCGCCTTCCTTGCGATCTGGTTCATGTGACAGATCATTATTTTCATTCATAAATTATTCAGAAATACTAAATATAAATATTTAATTTTCTACCGTGTTTCCGGAAAAGAGTCTGAGTCCACCATTTTTCAGCAGGTAGCCAAGGTTGATCTTTGCACAGATAAATCTACAAACGATAAATTTATACGGAGAACTTGGGTAAAATCAGGTGAACTTTGCCATGAAAAAGAGATTTTTCCAGACGCTTTGTTTTTACGCCTCTGTAAATCTATGTTCTGGAATATTTCGACACCTGTTTGTTGATATTTATTGTAGTTACTTAGTTAGTTTATATTTTGAAAAAATGCGCTGCTCCATATATGTTTAGTCATGTGAAGCAGTATTTGATTATGCTGAAACAGGGCCTGTTCGGATCCACACACGCATCGCACTGAGCGGACTAATAAGAACTATTGTTGGTCGGTTTGTTTGTGTTATTGTTTGTAATTTCTATACTTTCCTTTCTTCTACCTGTCTGGTTTGTGTATTTGTTTGTTGTCGAATAAATATATTTATTTCATTTCATTTTCATATAATTTTGTTTTCTTTTCATTTAATTTAAATTTTAATTTTAATTTTAATTTCCATTTCCATTTCCATTTCCATTTTCATTCTCATTTTCATTTCATTTTCATTTCATTTTCATTTCATTTTCATTTCATTTTCATTTCATTTTCATTTCATTTTCATTCCATTTCATTTTCATTTCATTTTCATTTCATTTTCATTTCATTTTCATTTCATTTTCATTTCATTTTCATTTCATTTTATTTTCATTTTATTTTATAATATTTATAATACCTACTTATAATAAATAAGTATTATTATATCCTACCAGTCTAATCAATACTTACACACAACTGTATATAGTTATATAGATATACTTAAGTATTTAGTCTCTAAATAATTTATTCACATAATTTCCAGCTCAATCGTCTCAAATCTAATTTCACGCATAAAATATTACAAAATTAATTCGTTTCAGATTGTCAAAAGTTCGGATTGAATCAGAATTTGATGTAATTAAATTTTGTTCTCATCGGGTATCCATTTACATAGCCAAGTTAGATATTTGTTTCAATTAAGAAACCCACAAACCAAACAGAATAAGTACTTTCCTTTGTAAACAAGTTTACTTAGAAGTAGGAAATGACCTTGCTGATGCGTAATGATGTTATTTTTACCCGCCGGTAGGATGTAACACTTTTACCCCAAGCCCCATACACCGTGAAATTTTTGTCTTTGCTTTTCGAAATGGTAGTTATTCAGACTATGTTCTAAAAGTGTTTTTACACTATTTTTACACACATTCCCACAACAACTTGTTAAAAAAAAGCATAGGTATGCTGAATTTCAAAGGTGTACTCAAATGGGTTCGCTTAAATACCTATGATCTCAATTTAGTGAGGACTTTTAAAATTTGCGACTAATTTTCTACGAGTACTCACCTACCTACGTGTTGTCCGAGGTGTTTCCAGCTTAAAAGACTCCTCCCATGGATGTAGCCTTAATACGGATTAGGTACACCAAGGGATGGGCCACCACATCCGCCTGAGTACTTAAATCCGAACTGCGATCAACAATCCGCCTGCCAAGCAGGGTGATTATGGCAAATCCTCTCTTTGAATACAATGCCTCGTCCAGCAGTGGACTTAAACAGGCTGGTGATGATGATGATGATGACTGAAAATGATGTAGAAAAAAAAACCAGACTTTGTTTTTGATTTTTGCAAGATAAGGGGGGAAAAAAAAGAATAAACACATAGTTTAAGTCTTGAATTATGTGTATTCTATTCCAAAAATTAAACATGTCTGGTTTTTTTTATCTCTAAGTGCTGGATCAAGCCTAATCATCACCATCATCATCATCATCATCAGCCTGTAGAAGTCCACTGCTGGACTTAGGCTAAATAAAATAAAGAATAATAAAATAAATATAATCAAAACATCGCAAAAATAATGCTCCCATTCATCTCGAAAAAAGAAACGATTCTTGTATGTAAGCTATGATTTTGAGTTTGCTCGTAGTTCAAATAAGTTTTCAAATTTATTTCCGCAAATCTTTTTTGCCCTACAAATCCCTGTGTATCCATTACAAGCGTGCTTTCTTCAAGTAATTTTCCGCCTGATCACACTTCGATTTTTGCTTCCAATACAATGATGTTATATTTGATAGATGGGATACACCTCCGAAATTGCACATAGCGGCGAGCGGACTTTTTTCATAAGGTTTAAATATAACATTCTTAGGCATCGTGCTACGAAATCATGCTAATTTATTACTTCGGTGCGGTGTTGTTTTAGGTACTATCGATCAAATGACCGAATGCTCATTTGTAAGAACATTTCAGTAGGTATTCCAATAATATTATGGTGTCGACTAAAAGTCTGATTTTGTTGCTTGAACGTAGAATCCTTTTAAAAGTAGGGTGTGTCTATGTCTAGTCTGAAACTAATCGCCCGTTTACATGCCACTTGACACAAGCTTAGCGTTCAAAATGGTCCTCGTGTTAAAGGATTATGGAATATTTTATTTTGACACCTACCTAGTGAAATAGTGCTGCACTGGCGTTCAAGTTTGCAGACGCACTCTATTTATATATTTATTTATTTACACGCACAAAATACATTACAACCACAAATAAAAAAGATTCCAAAATTATTGTTTTGAACTTGGTAGCAACATTAACATATAATATATTGTGCGCACATCTAAAACAAGTAACCATATCGAGCAAGTGATTTCAGCTACCCGACCTGTATGACAATTTGTATTTTTAGTGTATTACGAGGTAACCCGTCTGTCATGTATAACATCATTGATCAATCGCAAGTCAAGTGTGAGCTTATTGGCCCGCTAAGAATTCTAATAAAAGTTAGGTGCGTCTTAGGCTTAAGTGGCACTTCACTTTAGGAGAGGGATCTTGTTGAGTTGCTTGATTTAAATGCGGAAGTATTAAATACGTGATCTGTGTTAGAATTAGAATGTTGGCAGTTATAATTAAATTACTCAACCAGTGAACTGATTTTCGTAATTATTGAACATTCAATTTACAATCTAATCTCATTTCTGTCATTACGTTTGTCACTACGTGTGTAAGTGTACACGTACGTTTTTGTAAGTAGTAGAACTTCTTGTGAAAGAGTTCGTCCGGGGAAGTACTACCACCGTACCTATTTCTGCCGCCAGCAGTAGTGTTCGCATTGCTGTGTTTCTGTTTGAAGGGATACGGGTGCCGGTGAATTTTTAATGATACTTTTTACTTTTCTGCTTTTAATTAGATAATGAGCCTCGAAAAAATACTCGTAGTCTTCGGGTTACTGGTTATTTCACTCCATGAAAAAAGAAAAAGTACGCTATTCTATGCCTGGTCAGAAAGTATATCAGAACTTTTTTTAAACTAGGGAGAATGTACGTCATTACTGTTGCACAAATGTGCGGGAGGGAAAAGTGTATGAAAGTGTCCATTGTTAACGTGCTGAGCGGGAAGAAAAGTAAGTAAGCATTGATAACGTGCTGTTTTTTTATTGATTTTGGATAATGCCTATAAGCAAAAAGTTGTAATTTCCTAATCCGCAAAATTATACTGGCCACTTACTTTTTCTGAACATTAATTGAAAAAAAGTTCAGAAACTAACAAGTGAAAATCGTGTGGCACTCTTTTGTTTTTTTATAGTCATTTTCAATTTGTGTTTTCTATCTACTCGAATTGTCGTCTAGTATAGTGATAGAGAAGATTTGATGACGCCATTATAAATCTTTTATTTTCCTCTTAGGTATACCTATAACCACGACTCAGGGAATCCTAGTGTATGTAACGTAGTCTTGATCCCACACTAGGATTCCCTGTGTCGTGGGTATCAGGCACTACGAGTACCATGGTACCATAACACCCAGACCTGAAACAAATATTTGCAGATCATACAATCATTTGTCTCGCAGCGGGAATCGAACCCGCAACCTCTTGCATCTCAGCCGGCTATTCGCCCACCGCGCCACAGAGGTCGTCAATAAAAACGTATAAAGCACTATGTATCACTCGGGTGGCGATTAAATTCTTCCCATTCCTACCAAACAAGACACGGTGGCAACATTCGGCACCCAACTTGCAGGTTAGCAAAAATGTCAAAAAGTTTCCTGCGTAATGGAGTTAAATTGTATAATAAGTTAGTGAAATGAATGGTGACATGTTTAAAAGAAAACTAAAATCAATATTGACAAAAAATAGCTACTATAATATGTCGCAAGCTCTCAATGACGACTTTATTGCCTGAGACAATTTTGTATGTTCTCCTAATTATTTATTTCTTTTTCTAATAAGACAATGCCCAAGGCAGCTATTAACAATTATTTCTAGATTTCTAATTTGACAATGCCCCTTTACAGCAGCTATGACGATCAGAGGCCCAATTCTCTAATTTAAAAACATTCGGTCACAATATAATCTCGTGTCAGTCGCACTGTCTCGTATAATAACTATTACATATTCTTTGCAAGAAACGTGAAGATTAAGTAATAGTTACTATACGTGACAGTGCGACTGAGACGAGATTATACTGCGAATTGAATGTTTTTAAATTAGAGAATTGGGCCTCTGACATTTTCCTATCGAATTCTGATGTTCTAGTTATTTTAATTTCAATGTTTACTTTTAATTTGACATGCAAGTAAGTACATATTGTTGTATATATTGACAATGCCCTTTTACAGCAGCTAATAATTTTTGACATGTTATTTTAATTCAATTAAGTATGTATTTTAAATTTGGTATTTAATTTGTTGGACAATGCTTTTTACGGCAGAAACAAAAATTGAAAATTGGTTATTGTATACTTTGTTAAATTTATTTAATTAATTAAAAGGTATGTGAAATGCTTGTCTGTTTCTAGCGCCCCTCCAGTTAAGTAGGTAGTTACTTAGGTACATTAATAATAGTAATTAATAATTTATTGTAACTGATGTATGACGTGACCAAGTGTTCTAATTGTTCCTATGGTTTAATATACGAGTATGAGTATGAGTATGATTCCCACCCCGTGTGTATTAAAGATGTAAGTAACCATAGTATAACAATCGAACTACTGCCACTGAAAAGTTGTACTAGTTCGGTCAACCAAATTAACAACAGGTGACCCTAACAAGGCCCTTGAAGGGGACCGATGACCGATCGTGTTACATGCCTTTGGATTTTCTAGTACTGTAACATGTCTTTTTTTAAACCAACTATATACACTCGAGAGCAATGAATCCGGGTCACTTAAAGAATGTTAAAAATCTCGGAAACTAAAAATGATAGATTAATGCAATAAATTGTATTTAATAGACAATGTAATACTCCTTAAATGAAGGTAAAAAAAATATGAGTCACCATACATTTTATTAACACAAAATTACATAAAGAAAAAAACTGCTGATCTCTCCTTAAAACAAAAATAGGAAACATGAAATTTTTGAACTTTATTACGATTTTCTTGAATTTTAATACTTCGTATTGCCTCCTCGTGCTTCCATTACTGCGTTTACGCGGTTTGGCATGCTGTACACCAAGTTCCTTATACGATTTTGGGGAATATTCTCCCATTCCTCTGTGAGAGCAATTTTGAGCTCACGAAGCGTGATTGGGGGAGGGTTTCGTTGTTTTACGCATCTGCCTAGCTCGTCCCAAGCATGCTCGATCGGGTTGATATCCGGGCTGCGCGCTGGCCACTCCATACGAGTAATGTTCATCTCTTGAAGGTAGTCATTCACAATCCTACCTGTATGAGGTCGGGCATTGTCATGCATAAATATAGCATCCTCACTTAAATTGACCATAAATGGACCAACGTGATTATTGAGGATTTCTTCCACATATCTTACGCTAGTTAAAGAGCCGTTTTCTATGATCACCAGCTCTGTGCGACTTTCAGAAGAAATTCCGGGCCACACAAGTACAGACCCACCACCGTAGGCTACTTTTTCTTCGATGCATGCTTGCTTGAATCTTTCCCCTGGTCTTCGATACACTCTGTGTCTTCCATCGTGCTTGTAGAGCATAAATTTTGAATCGTCGGAGAACATAACTTTTGACCAATCTTCAATACTCCAATTTACGTGGCTCTGGGCATATCTTAGTCTTGAAATACGATGCCCACGCTCCAGTTTAGGGCCGTTTGCAGGTCTAAGGGGTTTTAAGTTAGATTCAGCAAGCCGACGTCTTACTGTCCATGCACTTGGGTTACTTCCTCCGAGGCGTCGAAACTGATTTGTGAGTTCAGTTCCTGTGAGAAAGCGATTTCGAAGCATGGTGTTCACCAAGTATCGGTCTTCTCGTGCTGTGGTACACCTGGTTCTGCCCGTTCCTGGTCTGCGTAGGTTAGAACCAGTTTCTTCGTAACGTCGGAGAACTCTTTGTACTGTTGACAGCGACACACCGACAGTCCTGGCTGTATCGCGCTGACTCCGGCCGGTTTCCAGCATTGTAAGTATTCTGGTGCATTCTTCAGGCGTAAGCGACATAATTTCAGCTTGAATAATGAATATAGAGATGTATATATATCAACATGGTTTATGTACCCACTTAAATGACAGATTACAAACAAAAGCAAAACCAAATGCTGTAATTTCGTAGTTCCATCTTCGAAAGTGGCCCTTTTTCAAATTTGATTTTTTTATGATATAACTTTACAATAACTAAAAAGTTTTAATACCTTAATTTAAGGAGTATTACATTGTCTATTAAATACAATTTATTGCATTAACCTAGCATTTTTAGTTTCCGAGATTTTTAGGATTCTTTAAGTGACCCGGATTCATTGCTCTCGAGTGTAGTTATAAGAAGTTGGTACCTAGCGTACGTGAAAGCTTTAATTCCAAAGTAGGTATACCATAACTTTTCATTCAAAAAACCGACTTCCGCCATTGTATTCGACTAAATATTTGGATGAAAAAAAAATGATGAAAGAACCATAGTGGTGAAAAGATTATGATACTTTTTGAATGCAAATGCTTGGTTTGTTGCTGAAAATATCAAAATCGCCATATGTATGCCTACAATATTTGAGGAGTTCCCTCAATTCCTCATGGATTCCATCATCAGAACTGGATTCTGAAAAAAATGGGACCAATCTGGAAGTATATCTGTTCAAATAAAAAAAGATTTTTCCAAATCAGTTCATAAACGCCGGAGATATGCGGTAAAAAACATTAAAAAAAAATACAACCGAATTGAGAACCTCCTCCATTTTTGGGAAGTCGGTTAAAAATTAATAGGTCCTACCAGTAGGTAGATAACTTACTTACCAATTATCTATTATTCTTGATCAATGAATTTTAAGCGATCAAAGCAAAATCCTCGACAAAATTAATCGTATTTATTAACAAAAAGGGAAAAACATCTGGGATGTGCCCGTTTTCCCCAAAATTCTCTGTAAAAGGGTAGGATTCCAAGTTATTCAATCCTTATAAAATGTTGCCGAGACAGGAATTATCCTATTAAAATGTTATTGAAATTGTGGATGGCTTGGTTGTGGTTCGAATTAATTTCAACTGTTTTCAAACTGTTTGTAGGTTGATTAGTAAATTGATCAATGGAATTTTGTCAATAGGGTCAAGCTACGCCGGGACGGACTACGCGTGCAATCGCGTTTCGTTGACATCATGTACAAAAAAGATCAACAATTTTATTAGTACACTTTATATGTGAGAGAGTTCGTCTGGGAAAGTGCTACCACTGTACAAAGGATCTTGCCGTTTCGGCAAGGCAGCTCGTACCACACCAAAAATAATTGCGTCAAAACAACACCTAGTGTATTATGAGGATAATAAACCGTTTTTGCTTACCAACAAGTCTTTTTAAGATTCATAACAGCAATTCATAGTTTTTGGGACATAAAGTTTTGAGGTTAGTTTTAAAATAAATACATTCTTTAGTATCTTTTGGGCCTTGGCATGATAAAAAGGATGTTCTGATAAAAAAACTTACATTATAAATAGTTTGCATAATCTTAGCACTTAGGTAGTAACAATACTTAGGTAATAACCAACATTTTGGTAACATGGCAGGTACCTTACTCATGATACCCACGACACAGGAGATAATAGCGTGGGATCAGTAACTGTTAAGTATAAGGCAATGACGTTCTAATAACTCGGTGAGGTATATATTTAAATTATTAATAACCAGCTATTAGTGAAATCAGGAAAGTAGCAAGTATAGGTACAATAAAACATTTTTAATGTACAATAAAACGCTAGATAGGTACGTAGTATTATTTTCATCATCATTATAATTTCATCCATTTGACGTCCCCTGCAGGACATAGGCCTTTCCCATAGAATTTCACAATGAACGGGGTTGTGCCGCCCCTATCCACTGACTTCACGCGAACGTTAACAGTGTCGTTGATTCGTCGAGTGGGGTATAAATAGGAAAAGAAACGATATTATAAAAATGGGCATGATGTTCACAAGCCAATAAATAATAATAAAAGGAAAAAAAGGTGGTTCCAAATATGTATGCATGCAAAACACACACTATGGTGACCAAAATACTAGGTTCAGATACACTTTCAGAATTCAAGGGCGTTGTTTCTTAAATTAATATGAAATATTCATGGCTCAGTATTTTATCAGGGGTTATCTGTAACAAATTAATGTTTATACAATCAATATCTAATAATAAACTAAAGTCCTTATTTTATTTTAATGCAGATAGTACAAACAATACTTACGGGGGTGTGGGCACAATCCATGATCAGATAGTCCACATTGATCATAGCTGTGTGTGTCATGCCTCAAGGCATGCCCTTGAGGCATGACACACACATGTATCCGTGAGTTTAGCGGCACTAATGCCAAGTATGATGACCTGGGTTCATCAATGCAATCATCCATCGCAAGTTGAGATGCGTTATTTCTAGTTTCTAGTTAGTTTGTGTAAATCGAGTATACGTATTTTAAAAAAGCCGCTGTCTTTCACTATTCTGAGGTCTTACGTATAGTTATTGCATCTTCTTTGTTTGTGACTATACCTACCTGCAATAATTTATCTTTGTGAGGTTCATTGCCAAGCAATTCGCCGTCACCGCATGTAAGTCAACAATACAAAATCCTATTTAACTTCATTTCAAGATCACGGGTTCATGCAAATCAATCGAAAATGTTTACGTAATTTAAAAAATATGGGTAATTTTATGAAATACATTTGGTTTTGACGCAATTGGTACGAGCTCTCGGCAACATCCTTTGATAAAATATGATATTGACATACTTATACTCGTACATCCCGGTACTAAGCGACCGAAGCCAAGGGTCAATGTAATCTATCATCATCATCAGCCTGTAAAAGTCCACTGCTGGACAAAGCCCCGCCTCCATACCACGACGAACGGTCTTGAGGCGCCTTTATCCATCGACTTCCTGCAATCTTTATAATGTCTTTAGCCATCAAGAGGAAGACTTCTTCTACTGCGTCGTCTGGTATATGGTTGCCACAAGAGAACCTTTATCCCCCAACGGTTGTTAGTTCTGCGAGCTATATGATCTGCCCATTGCACTTCAACTTGCTAATTCTGAGAGCTACATCAGTGATTTTGGTTTTTCTATGGATTTCCTAATTCCGGATTCTATGACGTAGGGAAAGTTCAAACATAGCTCTCTCCATAACCCGCCGCGCGACTTTGAGCTTTGTATATGTCCAATAGTTAGCAAACTCGTCTCAGTAGGTACCGTATGTAATCACTGGCAACACGCACTGATTACAGACTTTCGTCTTGGGGCTCTGCGCTGTCTGTGACGAGATAATCTATAACATTGGTTTATTTCTTGACTGTCTCATGATTTATATTTAAACTTTAAAGGTCTCTACCCATTACACCGTCTCGTACCATGACCGTGCTATGAACGTGTCAGGCAAAAAAGTATTCTTTGTATTGAAAAGTATGGGACTATGCTCACTAGACCGTTCCGTCACCAACCAACAACGTCGCGTGTCATGCACGGAGCGGCAACTATTCTCGATGAGAATATTTTGCCGGTGCTGATACGCTCCGTGCATGACACGCGACGTTGCCAAACCGCTGTGCGCAGGCGGCGAGCCGGTCATTCATCCAATATTATGGCAATCATTGCCAACTGTCTAGCTAGCGGTTCTTCTAATAGCAATACTTATATAGTGACATAAAAGCACACGTCCGCTACAGTCTGATATGCACATAAGAATGACGGATTCCGAATCAACTACGTTACACACGGATATCGTACGGGTTGTATGCGGTCATCATACGCTTTACAAACGGGTACAGAACGCCATCGATCCGTACAGTGGGCAAGGTAGACCGTGTCGTATTATTTTCGTGTCTGACACGTTCATACCACGGTCATGGTATGATACGGTGTAATGGGTAGAGACATTTACTCTAATTACATGGTTTTAAACATGGCCATATCGAAATATCAAGAATCCTGGCCACATCTGGCCCGGCCATAACAAAAACAACCCATTCTAACCTCGCTAAAATGTATGAGCATCCAAATTATCAGAACCTTTTTTCATTCTTTTTTTTTATACTACTTGCCAAGCAAACAAGCGTACGTGCCACCATGGAAAGTAGTAACCGTAGCCTATGGACGCCTGCAACACCAGAGGCATTACCCGCGCTGCCGACCCTGAGACAAAGATGAAAAGCCTCATGTGCCTGTTATTTCACCGGCACCCGTACCCTTCAAACCAAAACACAGCAATACTACTTGGTGGCAGAAATAGGTACGGTGGTAGTACTTCTCCGGACGAACTCTTTCACAAGAAGTTCTAACTACTAACCTCCTACTACCTCCTGTCAAAAACACAATAAAACAAGAAAATAACCCAACAACTTCTTTGAAAATATCGATACAGTACGCACTCTGGGGAAAATCTTATCAAATAAGTTAAACTCAATAAGTTTCAGTACGGGCCCAAGGGAGCGGAAACAAACTTCACACCTCGGTATTTCCTGTTGGCAGCTATTTTGTATGGAGTTGTATGTGCATTGTATGTTGTGTGTATACTGTTTATGATAACACACAATAGTTTAATTATATTCTATTTTACTTGATAATAACATAACACCCCTCGGTCACATACGTGGTCATGAGATCCCACACTAGAATACCCTGTGTCGTGGGTATAAGGCACTACGAGTACCATGGTACCATAACACCCAATTAGAAGATCAGTGGAGAACAGTGATTACAGAGGTTCGATGAAGTTTTTTGTTTTTTTTTTTGCAATAGTCTCCACCTCATACTAAGCGGGTATTCGTATGACGTTTGATAGCTATGATTCATGGCTATCAAACGTCACTTACTTTTCTCATACAAAAGTTACCGTTTGATAGTCCTGATTGCACAATTTACGCCTGTTGCAAACCTATCGCGAGATAGACAATAGCCCAGCGGTAATGGGCTAGGGCCATTACAAATGCAATACCTCTTAAGGTCACATCTGCCTGGACGTATCCTTCTTAGTATTGGACTGCGCCCGTCATCCTGAGACATAAAGATGAAAAGTCTCACTGCCTGTAATTTCAGCAGCATACCCTCCAAACCGGCACACAGCTACGAACACTACAGCTTGGCGTCAGAAATAGGTATGGTGGTAGATACTTCCCCGGACAAACTCTGTCACAAAAAGTTCCCTAAAAATCAGTAAAAAATTCAGTCATCATCATGAGCCTGTAGAAGTCCACTGCTACACATAGGCATCCCCCTAAAAATGCCACGAAGAACAGGCATGAGCCGCCTCCATCCACAGACTTCCTGCGACAAAACCTGGTGTGTTGTGTGAAAAGTTAAGTCATACCTAAAATATTGTCATCTTACCATTGGATAATGTCATACATTGACGGGATTAATTTATTGACGATCTCTGATCGCGCGGCGGATAAAGGTTCGCCTGCGACGCAGGAGGTTGCGGGATCGATTCCCGCCTCGGAACAAATATTTGTACGATCTGCAGATATTTTGTTCAGGGTGTTCTGGGTATTTTCTATGTATAATAAAAAAAATATCTATCTATGTAATGTATTGTATTAAGTATATCAGTTATCTAGTACCCATAACACAAGCTCTGCTTAGCTTGGGGCTAGATAATGTTGTGTGAAATGTCCAGCATTTATTTATTTATATTTACTTATTTATTTATTAAATAACGTTTTTAAGTAAGGGGGTCAATTTGTAAAGCTCAATAACACAGCAAAGAGGCTTACTGTTCTAATTAGACAGTATTTAAGTCTTCCTCGCTAGCCTTTGTGGAGCATGAGTCATAATAGCATTAATTTTGCTAAAACCATTGAAATGGCAAAACGGAAGCACATTGGATGCTATGTACTATAGAGAGTTCAATAACACTTCTACACGAGGTGGCCTAGTGGAAATCACTTATGTCTGATCCAAAGGTCGTGTGTTTGAATCCAGCAGGGTTATTTTAAAATGTTCGGGTTTCCGATCGGATTCGTTAGTTTTTTATTTCGATGTGGTAAGTAGTAACTAAAACAATTTTCTCTAATAAAACACATGTGTTTTACTAGAGAAAATTGTTTTATTTTTTAAATTTTTGAAAATTGTGAGGCATAACGTGTAATGGGGGGATATACCATGTCACCATGCTTGGCAGGCAGATTGGTGAACGCAGTTTTGTGTTAAGTACTCATGTGGATGATGCTGCCTATCCCCTGGTGTAATCCCTTAGTCCCCTTACAAGAAACCTTTGAAAAGCAATTCTAAAGTAAATTAATACTGGGGTAATCCATTTCGAAACGGGACAAATTTTCAAGATTTATAAACTTTCTGATGCTTCCATTCCAATATGATTGGAAACCAAACAAGATGAAAACTAATATTTCAAAGCCTTTCAAAGATATTGACGTAAGACAAATTTTTGCCTGAAAATTGTATCTACAGAATTTAGTTATCTCTTGAGTTTTTCTAAAAAATATGAACAGAATAAAAGGCATAGAAAATTCTAGCAACAACATTTCGAAAATTTGCTGCAACGATACAGCATCCACCTGAGTATTCAACACCGATCTGCCTGCCAAGCGTGGTGATTATATAGATATCATTTTAGAAAAATTACGACTATACACCACTTACTTTACTATTCTCCTGCTGACGTTTCGTTGACCATTTTGAGTTCCTTCCTCATAAGCACCGAACGCGACCACGCTCTAAAGCTTAGAGAATTTATAGTAGGGAGATGGCAAGCATACGCTTTCCCCTCTGCCGAAGTACATGAACGGTCGTTCGTGTCAGTTAATAAAAACTAGTTTAGCCACGATCGTTCGCCATTCTGCGTTCATACCTGTCGCTGTACGGAGCTCCTAAAAATGGTTGGTTGTGCTGTGGTCGTGTAAATGGCGGTCGGAAACATCAAATTTAACAAAATATGGAGTTTCTTATCACATTTAAGTAATTGACAACACAATTAGGCCATTAATTTCACCGTAAAATATATTTTCTTAGTGCAAGCTTACGATAGAAATAACGATACGTAATTTCTTGGTACGGGGACAAGTGATGTGAAAACAACGAACGAATGAATGAACGATGAAAGAACGCTGCAACGATTTTTATGAAATTAACAGGATAGGGAGTTTTCAGGCCGAAAAAACGATCTCAAAGCTGTAAAAAAAACCTTCCGATTTTTTTTCAGTTTTAGGGTTTTTAGGAAGGTATGCAAAAGTATACGGATATTCGAACCTCGTTTCGTATGAAAAAAGCAGATCCACGAAAATACATTTTCTTATCAATAAATCTTATATTTTCATTAAAAAAATACAATATAAAATGTCTTAATCCCAGCTTATAATTGTTAAATCCAATGTATGTGGCACCAAATCATAGACCTTCTTATAATCAATACAAGCAACCAAGAGGCTTCCCTTGCTCCTCCTGACCTTCTGTCTGATAGCCATGTCAATGAGGAGGAGCTCCTTAATACGACGGGACCCAACCTTACATCAATTCCGAGCAGGAGCCAAAATAATGTTTTTTTTTACACTTAACAGTCACATACGTAGTCTTGATCCCACACTAGGATTCCTTGTATCGTAGGTACCTATCAGGAACTACGAGTACCTGGTCCATAACACCCAGACCCGGAACAAATATTTGCAGATCATACATGCCTGATGCGTGTGATTTGGAAACCATATAATTCTTTATGAAACCAACGCACCACGGGTCTAGATATTAGTGTACTGATCATGAATACAAAATTTCATGGAGTTTGAAGAAATAATAGCCAAAATAGAACCAAACTTCGTTCGCGTGCAAAACGACGTACGTGTCCTACCGGTGACCTCTTAAATCCTAAAATTCAATTTTTAACTGACTATGTTTTTTTATAAGTTTGTTACGCGATTACTTTTGATCAATATGAATCAATTCAACCATTCAAACATAATAAACATACATCCATAGACTAGATCCATAGACAATGAATAATCTTAATTTCATTCAGTCTTTTACACCCCATCACTAGTTTTTGCGCTGGTGTGCAACTAACCAATAGTGTAATTACAGAAATTATTTATTTGTGTGCTTGTGTTATGATTGTGTGACAGCTTTTATTTCCGTGTGCGTTCATAGAGACGCCTCAACCTTTTGCATGAGTGTGCGTGAGTAAGTAAATGTATGCTGTACGTGTTTACCTCGCCTCCCCCAAAAAGTGGCAGAAATAATGTAGTACTAGAAATTGAGCATGCCATCTCCCTACATAAATTCTCTAAGCTCTAAAGTCGTGAAACGGGAACCCATTTTTTCTAAAATGATAACAAGCCACGATAAATTCAATTTTATTATATAGGCAGGGCCAATCTCATCTATATACTATAATCCATAATAATATTCAATCCATTGCATTCTATGGGGAGGCCTAGTCTTACAGTGGACGAGCTGTTGACAATACGTTTGTCTAGGACTTTGGACATCATCAACATCATCATTATTAGTCTGTTTACGTCCGTGGACGAGGCTTCCCCTATTGAATACAATGGGAGGGGATTTGTAATAATCACCACGCTTGGCAGGCGGATTGTAATCGCAGTTTGGTGATAAGAACTCAGTAAGATGGAGCGGCCCAACCCCATTACATCAGAATCCCTTAATTAGGCATTTACTACATCCACGGGAGGAGAAGGAGGGGTCTATTTTTAGGCCGGCCACACCGCCGCCTCAGTATAACTATTATTAATACTTAAAACTGTGCCATTGTTCCGTCAATTATACAAATAAAAAAAACAAGGCATTTCTAGTTTGCATATTATTTTCATAAAACTTACCCCCTTATTCATAATCATTTTTTAAACCTATTTTAGTTATAACTTTTCATTTAAAATACCGACTTCCGCCATTGTATTCGACTAAATAATTTTGGATGAAAAAAAATTATGAAAGAACCATAGTGGTGAAAGGGTTATGATACTTTCTGAATGCAGTTGCTTGGTTTGTTGCTAAAAATATCAAAATCGCCATATGTATGCCTACAATATTTGAGGAGTTCCCTCAATTCCTCATGAATCCCATCATCAGAACTGGTTTTTGAAAAAAATGGGACCAATCTGGAAGTGTATCTATCCAAATAAAAAAAGAATTTTCCAAATCGGTTCATAAACGCCGGAAATATGAGGTAACAAACATACAAAAAAAAAAATACAACCGAATTGAGAACCTCCTCCTTTTTTGGGAAGTCGGTTAAAAATAGCTTTTGTCTTGTTTTGACGTATGACATTTTACATAAGACAGAACGTATCAAAAGCTATTTTAACAAAAACAGGTTTAAAAATGATTATGAATCCCCTTATGAAGGCCCTTAAAGTTTACGCCAAAATTCAACAATGTTTCCGTACCAACCTAAGTTAGCCAGTAAGTAACCTAAGCCTTCGACTTAGCCGTAATTTCTCGGCTCTATCGAAAACTTGAGCCTTAAATGATTAACTTTTCGAACCAATACGTCTTAAGTTTAAAGCCATGTGTTTCACAGGTGCATAAGTTACCATTAAGTGTGTACTAGGTAAAATCTAATTAAGCTAAAATGTAGTGTGCTGGAGCCAAAACATGGTCCTACGTTACGGTAACCACATGGCGGTAAGGGGGAAAATAAAGTCTTCGGGGATGTGGATATGTTATTTCTGGATGTACCTCAATTATTATCATGGTATGTAGTTCTCCTCCAACAACTCCTGTGGATGTCGTAAAAGGAGATCAAGGGGTATTCCAGCAGGGAATTGGCAATAGAATCCACATCAATACCTTTGATCACCAATCCCCCACCAGCGTGGTGATTATAGCAAATCCCCCAGAATCTATGGGGGAGGCCTCATCCAGGACTGGACGTCTACCGGCTGATGAAGAAGGTATGTAGTAGAGTAATAGAGCCAGTTGTTTCATGGTAAATCAAAGAATAAGAACTACCTGCTACTACTAACGGCTTAAGACCCTTCTATGGCATTATATGGTTGAGACCCTGCAACAGACATCTACTAGACTGAATATAAAGAAGATAATGACCTACTATTATACAAGGTAACTTAGACAGTTCATTATATTTTATTGGAAACAGTTCCTGAGGCCTTACATAAGCTCTTATAGCGATTCAGTTTAAAAACTATTCAGTTCAAAATATCGGTTCGTCGTTGACATCCGTCATCATTGAATAACTTAAGTCGCTGAAGTCTATAGACCTTCTACTGTGCCTCTAAATAAAGCTGCAGACATCACGGAACCGATATTTTGTACTGAATAGTTTTTGAATTGAATGGCTATAAGAGCTCATGGGAAGGCCTCTGTGGTGCCTAAGCATGCTAAAATGTGGATAATATAGTCTTGCTCTTGCAATTCCGTTGTACGTGTCGCGGGTACACTTCAACGTGAAGCCTGAAGGGGTGGTGGAGTACCTTAAGCAGAAGACCGGGCTCACCTTGAGGGTCGAGAAGTTGGAGTCTCGCCATAATGTGAATTTTATTTCTTTTTTGGTGAGAGTACAGACTGACCGTTTTTCGACTTTCATGAGTGAGGAGTTTTGGCCGAAGGGTGTCAAGTTCAGGAAGTTCAACGGACGCCTGACACGAGACGCCTCTCTGGTGCGCTACACGTCACCGTATTCACGTGTTAACAATAAATAAGTTTTTTTAGATATAAAATATGTATGTTAGTCTTTAAGGTATATATTTCTATGGGCTTTATGTTTAGGTATAATTTATTGTACATTTCCCATTTAAGCCTGAAATAAATTTATTATTATTATTATTATTTAATTTATTAAAGAATTGAAAAGGGCTATGCCAATTTAAAATTAATTTACGTATCGGAACCCTCAAGGCGCGAGTTTGGCTCGCACTTGTCCGTTTAATTTGAGTCACATCTAGCTACACCCTCGTATCAGTGTACCGTACGTAACGAAAACACCAGACAACACGACAAGAGCTCTCCGACCAAAACAAATTAGAGAGATAAGTAAAGAGATCATCTCGTGTTTTTATTGGAGTTTCTGCTTGGAGTAATGTGTGTACCTGCCTTATGACGTTTCATCATCATCATCATCATCATCATCATCGGCCTGTAGAAGTCCACTGCTGAACATAGGCCTCCCCCTAGAATGCGACGCACACAAACGGTCTTTAGCCGCTTCCATCCACCGACTTCCTTCCTTTTTATAAAGGAAGGAAGTCCATCCTTCCTAGTGTCTTTAGTCCATCGAGAAGGGGGGCTTCCTCTAATGCGTCGGCCAGTTTGTGGTCGCCACTTGATAACTTTTTGTTTCCTAACGGTTGCCAGTTCTGCGAGTTATATGACCATTGTCATTTCAACTTGCTAATTCTGAGATCTATGTCGGTAATCTTGGTTCTTCTACGGATTTAGAATTCGGATTCTAGAACTCCTAGCATAGCTCTCTCTATAGCCCGCTGCGCTGAGGGAACTCTGGATTTTCACTGTTGGATATAGGCCTATCCAAGTTTTGGCTCTTCCGATCCACTATCGTCCAGCCGCATTACGCAGATCGTCGCTTCACTTAGCAGGGGAAGCCCCATACCACGTTTTCTTAGCAGGGGAAGCCCCAAACCATGTTTACCATCATTATGTGATCTCCACTCTAGAACACGTTTACCCCAGCGGTTGTCCTTTCATGCACAATCCATGGATAATTACTTGTAAATGACGAACGAACGAAAATCCATGGATTTCGAAATTAAGTTTTATTTTAATCCCAGATAAGCAAGGAATATAAATACGTGAGGTTTTTACGTGATTTGGGCCCACTCCGCTGGCACGGGAAAATTGCATTCGTGCCAATTCGCTGTTCGTCTGGTAGATGTATTAATTCAGCTGTGTTTTTTGGACCAACTATCATTTTATAGGTACACATTTCATTTTTGAATATTTTTTAAAAGAACATGACTGTAATAAGTTTGTGGAACCAAGATCACCGACAAAGCCTTAGGTAACTTAACTCTATTTGTGTTTCTGATGACAGACAGACAGACAGACACCCGAGTGGTCCCTATCATGGTTCTGTTGGTACCTATTGAGGTACGGAACCCTAAAAAGGTAGATTATCACCTGAATACAGGGTTATCCCGTCACTTTGAAAGTGAATAGTTTTGTGTTCAATCGGCTCGTGTAACTTAATTAAGTAACGGCTAAACCAATTTCGACGTTTGGTAGCCCGCAAAATGTCTGCCATCCACGATGTGGGTAAAAATTTAAACAGACATTTTAAGAAGTGGTCTTTATGAACGTAAAGGCATTTGATTATATCGAGTGTGAGTACTGTTTGGATATTTTTAAAAAGTCGATTTGCATACAATTTTCAAAAAAAAAAAGCATCACCATCGTTAGCCGTTAGACATCCACTGATGGACAAGATCTACCCCAAAGAATGCAATAGGGGGATTTCCCATAATCACCACGCTTGGCAGGCGGATCGCAATATATGTGTTCAGTACTCAGATGGATGCTGCCTGCCTGGTGTAATCCCTTAGTCGACTTGTATGACATCCATAAGAGGAGACGGAGAAGTCTATTATAGTTCGAAGTCTGGGGTGCAATCTAGATCCTTGAGTTCAATCTAGGTGCTGTTCCGACGCTAGTGGCTTGATGTGTAAAATTGAAGGTATGAATGATTTGATTTACACTTGATGACCGCTGATATTTTGAAACACACTGAATATTGAATAAAACTGTTTATTACTGAATACAAATTGACTTATTTAAACTTATAAAAATGATAACCGTCTAACTACATCGCTGACCGGGGCAAGAGAGAGTGAGTTGCCCGCTACAACTTTTCTTAAAACTACCACACAGTGTGACCAACTAATATTCCATCATAGATTATAAAACATGTGATTTTTCAATGAACACTATTCTTAGGACGGACGAACCACAGCACAGCAGTTCCCATAGATGCGCATTGAAATTTGATGCATAATTAGAAAATCACATCATCAGCATCGTTATCAGCCTATGGAAGTCCACTGCTGGACATAGGTCCCTTCCATAGAATGCCATGAGAAACTATCTTGAGCTGCCTTCACCCACCGACTTCCTGTGACCTATAAAATGTCATCTATCGAGACCTATAGAGATTTGGGAGCTTTTTTCTTTGCGCTGTCCGGTTCGTGAACACAGCATATCGCTTATAAAGACAAGAAGTAAGATAGGTTAATAGCTATCGAAACTTTCAAGTCCCTGGACCCTTAACCCCAACATCACTAAGCTACTAAAGAGATTACCGGAAACATTCAAAGGTCCCCAAAAGCCATTTAACCCTATAAATGCTAATTGCCACCAGTAAACTACAAAACCGCGGGATCCATAACTAAATTACGTCCAAGCCAGGGGTTGTAAATCATTGGCACGTTTCAAATTAATTCACTACAGTACCTGTGGAGTTATTCTGGTACTCACGATGGGATTGCATCGTCTTCGCTTCAGAATTGACTTGACATCGAAGTAGGAACATGGCAAATGGTAAACCAGTTGGTAAACTATTATAGACACAGTAACGTGTGTAAAAGACTACTCCCGAAAACTGAAATAGTGCACTCAGACCATGATTCTGAAAATATTTAAGATTAAAAAACAACGAAAAAAATGCTCACTTTTGGGCCAGTTTTTTAATTTTTTCTTTAAATATCAATAAAACATCATATTAGGAACACAAAAACCTAATTTCCATCAGTAACAACACGTTTATAAATAAAAACGTCAAAAAAGCATTGAAAACTACCTAAAAAATATTGGCGCAGCGCGTCGATTAGCTGACCGAGAGCGTTGAACTCGCGCAGCCGGTGCGCTCTGTGAACTCGCGCTATTTTATATAGCTATGATATAGGTAGCTTTATCGGTACCTTCAGTATTCGGGAGCTTTTACACCTTGTATATTTTAATTAAAGTACTTTTTTCTTTTACACTACTTGTATCTTGCTGTAATGAAGTATAACTTGCGCACATTAATTTTACTTTATGATGTTTAGGAGGAGGTCAAAGGTAGCTAGGTATTATCAAACTCCTTGTACACATGATCAGTATACTAATATCTAGACCCGTGGTGCGTTGCACAAAACTCTTGTAAAACGGTCAGCGTGAGTAAGTAGTTTGCGACTTTTGATATGATGTTCACATAGACTATGATATTATTCAAAAGCACATAAGCAGGTATTCATTACTGTTTGCTACGTAGGTATACCGGTGTATGTAGGTCAGCGTAGAAAAGTAGTGGCATAATAATAAACTAGTGGTTCGCCCCGAACTGAGACCTCGCGATAACACCTTTATCAGCCCGACTACTTAACTAAGTAATTTCCATATTTTCTATTATTATTTTTGAAAATTTTCACCTCGAGGTCTACCAGTACAGTACAGGATCTATCAGTAACTACTCTAATTTCCTACACATCATCGAAATAACCTTTGAATAGGGCTAAGCAACGGGGCGTAATTATACTACATACCTATTAGTACCTATTTCAATTAGGTACCTGTCGAATGAATTGATAACGTTCTTTTGATGAAATGATAGAACTCCAACGTCATTCAAATTCTTAGAAATGGGAGGTCAACAATGGATGTTATATTGGACTCTGTTTTATGGAGTACATGTTTCTAAATTCTTCAATTTCAGACTTTTCCCTGTAGTTGTGACATAAAACCCACAAGCATACCAAATTTCAGCATTGTGGGATTGCTGGAAGTACCCTAGAATTTTGGGTTATTACGTTTTTTATTTTCCCTAATATCTCGAAAACTACTGAGGTTAAATAATTATTAAAAGCAGTTTTGAAATGTCCAACAAAAGCGCTTTCATTAGACACCCCACTTGATCGGACTGTCTCACTTTTATTTTTTTTACCCCCTCTTGGACCCCAATATCTCAGCAACCCCCTGATCGATATAGCTCATAACCTTACCTACAAATTGTACCAATACTATCTACCCCCACAACAAATTTCATGAAGATCGGATTAACGGTTTGGAAGTTTTCATCGGACAAACATACATACATACAAACGCCGATTCTTCCAACTTGACTCAGAGAACTCGCTTCGCTCGTTCAATAACCAAAAGGATCTGAATCGCAATCATGTCCAGAATAAACCTGCGGACTCTAATCCGCTGCGCAATCAGTCCGCTTTTGTGACCGAATTCAGGTGTATTCTGTGTTTGAATGATTAACCTAATCGAATTACCGAGTTGGTGGGTAATTTGTTGCCTTGGACGTGTTAAGCCGATGTCATCCCAAGAATTTAGTATTAAATTTGTAGTAGGTAGTAGAGATTCTTGTAAAAGAGTTCGTCTGCGGAAATACTAACCATAAATACATCTATTTCTGCCGCTAAGCAGTAATGCTTGCAATATTTGGTTTAAAGAGTATGGATGTCGGTGAAATTACAGGCACATGAGACTCCGGATGACAGGCGTAATTCAATGTCCAGAAGGACGCGTCCTAGGTGGACGTATCCTATGAGGTATTGAATTTGTAGTACGCTGGGTTTACCACTTAAAATCAGGTGGGCAAAAAGTCAGTACCATCATTGACTCAAATAAAAAATAAACAAAATATATTAGATCTTTTAGTTAAAGCATTATCTTCTCCAGGTTAGTCACTCGTTTATTAAAATCACGTGAATCAGTTTGGTCGTGGGTTTGATTCCCGCCCAGTAATTTTTTTTGCAATATTATAAAATCAGCATTAATCTAAAAACAAACAACATGAGAATTAAATAAGCTATTATTTATTAAAATATCTATGTAATGTATTGTATTAAGTATATCAGTTATCAATAATAGTACCCATAACATAAGCTCCGTTTAGCTTGGGGCTAGATAATGTTATGAGAAATGTCCAGCAATTTATTTATTTATTTATTACTATTTATTAACTGTCAAATTAAACGGAATCGGCAGTAGAGGTCTAGGGTCTATGGTCCAGGGTCAGACGATCCAACTAGAAAGGTCCAACTTTGATAAAGAGGTCAACCGACAAATCCAACTCAAATGGACAGCGTTCGGGAAACTATGCCATTCTCGTTACAGATACCGCAAAGTCTCTATGCGAAAGTCTGCGTGGTTCCAGTAATGACTTACGGCATTGAGATGTAGTTGCTAACTACTAGATGCTACTGCCCATCCCCTGATTAGTTGGCTTTTACGACCTCCATGGCAAGATACGGAGGGGTCTATTCTGAGGCCGGACACACCACGGCCTTGTGTGAATGGGGAAAGCTTCGTTCAGCAGTGGACGTAACCAGTTTGCTGATGATGATGATCACGTCGGGGTCACCACTTGTAAGTATTTTATATATGCACTTGTAGGAACACTTCTAGTTATCGATCACGTCGCTATGACAACCAGGTACTATTCTCTTAATATACTAGTGGTTCGCCCCGAACTGAGACCTCGCGATGACACCTTAATCAGCCCGACTACTTAAGGGGGGAAGAAAGGGGTTTGTATTTAATGGCTATGTAAGTATGTTTGTATGGATGATCCATCAGAAATCTAAAACTACCGAGTCAATTTCACTAACATGAGAGAGATTATGAAAAGAAAAAGAAAAAAAAATTTTTTAAGTAAACATTGCCATCTAATTGTAGTTTTGCTACCTAATTTTTAAAGATCTACGCTAAAAATTTATATTAAAAATAAAAAATCCTCAATGTTCGACTTCTTCCTTTAGAACAAAATATACTAAAATAATAAATTTCAGCATTACCAGAGAACTTGAAGTCTTCGAGATATTTTTTTGCATATTTTACTTTCTTTACCCTTCTAACCGATTTCTAAAAACATTTACTGAGAAAAAAATTTAACCTCTATAGGTAATTTTTCTACACATCATCGAAATAGCCTTTGAATAGGACTAAGGAACAGGGCGTAAATACTACATACCTGTTAGTATTTAAATTACTTGACGAATTAATTGATAACGTCCTTTTGACGAAAACATAGAACTCCAATGTGATTCAAATTCCTAGGAATGGGGGGTCAAAAATGGATGTTATATTGGTTATTGTTTTCTATGGTTCAGGTTTCTAATTTTTTCAATTTCAGACTTTTCCCTGTAGTTGTGACACAAAAGCCACAAGCATACCAAATTTCAGCATTGTGGAACTGCTGGAAGTACCCTAGAATTTTTGATTTTTGCGTTTTTTATTTTCCCTAATATCTCGGAAACTACTAAGTTTGAATACTTATTAAAAACAGTTTTGAAATGTCCAACTAAAGCGCTTTCATTAGACACCCCATTTGAGCTGTCTGTCTCACTTTATTTTTTTTATCCCCTCTTGGACCCCAATATCCCAGCAACTCCCTGCCCGATATAGCTCATAACCTTACCTACAAATTGTACCAATACTATCTACTCCCATACCAAATTTCATGAAGATCGGATTAACGGTTTGGAAGTTTTCATCGGACAAACATACATACATACATACATACATACATACAAACGCCGATTCATCCAACTTGACTCAGAGAACTCGCTTCGCTCGTTCAACTACATAGATGCTACTGCCCATCCCCTGATTAGTTGGCTTTTATGACCTCCATCGCAAGATACGGAGGGGTCTATTCTTAGGCCTGATACACCACGGCCATTGTATTCAATGGGGAAAGCTTCGTTCAACAGTGGACGTAACCAGTTTGCTGATGATGATGATGATGATCACGTTAGGGACACCACTTGTAAGTACTTGTAAGTATTTTATATATGCACTTGTAGGAACACTACTAAGTTATCGATCAAGTCGATATGACAACCAGGTATATTCTCTTAATATATATGATGATACTAGAACCTAGTTTCATTTTCTGTATTCATGACCTTCGGTGTGGAGGAATTAATATAAAGTTCGGTTACATTTTCATAGTATATTTATGGAGTAGACTCGATACAAAGGACGGGTGAAGACTTTCCTATACTTGGCTGACGGGTAGAGACTGGCTGTCGAGGCTAGCGGAGAGCGGGCATCGCTCCCAATTTGCTATGTCAGCAATCCGTGCCCCTACAATGATGATTCAAGTACTTGCAATGTTTAATATGTTTTCCAGTTTCGTCATAATTAAGTGTTTTTTTGACCGTGAACGAACCAGAGCCTTTTTATGCATTATTTATTGCTGGCTTTAAATATGCTAATAATGAGCTCTACGATAAAGGCAGAAGCCACGTACTATTCAGATTCACTAGCCCAAACTTTACCTACACTTATCTTAATTCACATCGCGCAAGTAGCTTGCTTACTAAAACGATTAGAACGCTCCATTAACCGCTGGAATGATATCAGGTGCAGCCTTTAACGAGTTTACTCAAAACTTTCACTTCCCTGTTGTAGTTGAAATGCCCTAATTAGTTATGAGGATTAAAACAAGCCTGGGCTTAAGCGAAGAAACCTTTTAAGAGTTGGAATAAGAGTTGATATAATATCAGAGCTTGAATTTGCCATTTCTTTTTTTTTTGCAGAGATCCCTGAAAAGTACATTCAGCGTCATAAAATAAGCAATTTAAGGTTTCAAAATAAATATTTTCAAGTACACTCAACACAACACTCGGCAATGTTGTCTAGAGTTTATAGGTGCAGTCTTTAAGACTGCTTGTTGCTCTTGTATTATGGAACTAAAATTGCATTGATAATAATAATATGTTATTGTCTGTACTTAGGTACATATTTCATGTCCATTTGGGTCACACAATATGAATACTTATTATACTTGCAGTACTACCGTTTATAGGATATTACAGTCTTTATTGTCAGTATTATAGTCTTTTTTTGATACGTGGAGTGTGCGATTTTTTCAAGCAATTCATGAAACTGTTTCAGCCTATAATCACAGTATTATATCGTTGCTTGATTGACTGACTGGCTGAGTATGAGGGCGTTTCACGTCAAACATATACCCTAAAACACAAAGGTGGATACTTCGCTTACAAACACATATATATGTAGGTAACTAGTAAGAGACATTCGTAATAAAAAGAGTACACGATATTTACGTCTCGGCGGAAAGCTCGTGTCTTTATTATTTACGCGGCGCGATAGCGTGTTGACACTGGTTAGGGTGCAGTCTCCCGACTACGACAAACACCTTTTAATTTTCAACTCTTCCATACCTCCATGCTCCTCCTTCCATACTTAGGTAATATATATTATACTTATAAAATATAAATATTATAACACACCCAACAGTCACAAACATAGTCCTGATCCCAGACTAGGATTACCTGTGTCGTGGGTATCAGAAACTACGAGTACCTACTTACCATGCTACCACAACACCCAGCCCGGAATAAATATTTGCAGATCATGCAAACAATGATCATGCGGGACAAATTCTCGCAGCGTGAATCGAACCCAGCATCTCTTACGTCTCCTCTTAAAGGCACATCTGCGATAGACAATGAGGTATATTCCCAGCGTCTCCCACCTATCTGGCCCCACTGGGGCACGTTGGGATAAAAAGTGGCAAAAATTAAAGTTTGACGACCCCTGTGGCGCGGCGGGCGAGTAGCTAGCTGAGATGCAAGAGATTATGGGTTCAATTTCCGCTTCGCGACAAATGTTTGTATGATCTGCAAATATTTGTTCCGGGTCTGGGTGTTATGGTAGCATGGTACTCGTAGTTCCTGATATCCACGACACTGGGAATCCTAGTGTGGGATCATGACTACGTATGTGACTGTAGGGTGTTGAGGGTGCTAAGCTAAGTGCTAACATCCCCCACTCGTGACAACGTCAGAAAATTTAATAATAATAACAATAATAATAATAATGTTTTATTTCAGGCTACATGGGAAATGTATAATAAAATTATACCTAAACAATAAGCCCATAGAATATGTACCTTATAGACTAACATATATATTTTACACTTAAAACTAACACTTTACATCTTTTGGGGGATTTTGTTTCGATACCGCTTCCCTATAGCGTCAGTAAACTACCAGCTGGCCAGAAATCAGGTTTGAGGAGCTCATTCTTGTATCTCGCCGTAACCTGGAGAGCATAGGACATTAATTAATTAATTGATGGAGCATTAATGTTTAATCAGTAGGAGAACTTTTTTTCTGTGTTTTTTAGGTTTTAAATGACGCTAGCACAATCACTGATACCAACCACTATCTTGTCAATGGCGTGCCACAGCAACTGCCGAGAACGTAGTTTTGATCGATTGATAGTACGATAGTACAATTGTACGATAGTAGTAGTATTGATCGTACGGATTATAGAGGGACACAAGATTATCTCCAGATAATGTCCAAAAGCCAGAATGAATCAAAGCTATGAATTTGTTATTCCCACAGCTGGTACTTCTATTAATCTTTGAGAGGGTACAATATCATCAATCAAGTCCAATTCAGATTGATCGATACGATTTGTTCACCCCAGTTGTTATTTTAGCGATTCTGGTATAGTGATTATTTCATGCTTCATGTAGAAATGGAACATTAAACGTTATGCAACAAAAGTTTATTATATGTAACCGCTGTAAAGGCTAGTTTACACATTGATTAGTGCGAGTGCAGGTGTTTAGCGCAGGTGCTTAGTGATTAGTAAAACACACGTGTGGACAGCAACTGATTAGTGCGAGTGATTAGTAATCAGCGTAGTAAAGTGAATAGAAGCGAGTTCTATTTTTTTGCGAATACCTAGTGCCTTCCTTCCCCCTGACTCGCAGCTTGCCTGGTACTAAACACGTTTGGACATGCTTGTTTAGTGATTAGTGTTTAGCATTGTTGCGCGGACGACGCTCGATGAGCATTATTGTATTTGCAACTGAATTTACTAATCGCAGCTGCTAAACTGTATTGGACACAACTAAGCACTAAGCACTCGTACTCGCACTCGCAATCAAGCCTACTCGCACTCGCACTTATCAATGTGTAAACCAGCCTTAAGCGATAAAACCACCAAGTACTTGTAATATGTTAAGTTTTGTTTATTTTTGATTATCTTAAGGTGTACATTCAAGTTATTTCTATTCTATTTTAATCTATTCTGAAAGGTCCGTAAAAGTGGGGTAATGCAAGTCGCTTGAGTTTTAACTCACCTTAATCTTCATAAGATTTTTGTTGTCCAATGAAGGTACATGAGCTTTCATTATCATCATCATCAGTTAGACGTGCATTGCGAGGCCTCCCCCATAGCATGCAATGGGGGGATGGGCCATAATCACCACGTTTTTCACGTTTTTAGTGAACGCAGTATTAGCGTTGAGTACTCAGGTAGATGCTGGAATGGAACAGGAGTAATTTTAATTTATAGAACGATTTTAAATGATTCTTGTGATTTCAATGAATAACATTATTTTGATAGCCCTTAGTTGGCTTGTACGATCCATAGGAGGAGACAGAGTGGTCTGTTATTAGGTTGGAGACACTAATACGGCACATACTGAGCTGTCATTGAACTCAATGGGGGAGACCTCGTCCAGCAATGAGTGTAAAATGCGCGTTTTGCTAAGGTACATAGCTAAGAGTCGCAAGTCGCTCGTTTCGAAATTCTCCTGTAGGCTTAGCTTCAAAATATGAAAGGTGTCCGATGGAGTAGCGTAGGTACATGAGCGCGAAAGGTGGTAGTATAAACGACGCCCGCGTTTTACGGGGATTGCATACGTACAAAGAGCTTTGCGGGTGTTGTAGACGTGTCAGTTTCATACTGATGAGTGTCTTGGAACAGAAGAACAGCTGCAGAGCTTCAGAAGCCCAATTCAAGAAATACTTTGTCAAAATAAAGTTCTGTGGTGCTATTACGTAATTCTGTTGCTATTGGTTTCAATCGTTTTCAATGCTGTTTTTATCCAAAATTACGCTTTTGTGGTTACCTAATTTGCGCATTTTGCTTGCAAATGTTGATTGCAACAAGACTGCGTAAATTAGGTAGTCGCATAAACTTAATTTCAAATAGAAAAAGCATTGAAATCGATTGAAATTAATAGCAACAGAATTACGTAAAAGCCACTCTATCATGTTTTGATCTAGTGTAGATGCCGTAAATTACACAAATGCGATTTCATTGTGACAATACGGAAATGTAATTAAATTGAAATGTGACTGAAACTTGAACGATTATAATGAATTATGAATACTTAAAATAAACCGAGAGTTTTGCCTTAGATTTTAGCTTAATGACGCGTCTCTCTTCAATCTTTCCAATGACATATAACACTATCCTACTCTAATCTAAACTGTCGCCATGAATCGAAAGTATTTAGACTAAATAGAGCAGAATACCAATTTTCAGTCAATTCACAATTCAGTGTCGATTCAATCAACTTCCAGTGCGGTTTTAAAATATTTACGAGGATTTTACTGCTGATCAAATCGATGAATGTATTCAACTAAAATAGTGTGCGTGTATTGAAATGTAAATAAAATAAGTGCTTTATTTTAACAAATTACTTTCGTAAAACCGAAAACTTTGACTTAACTTGAAGAAGACCCTCTGTTTGGGTCACACCCTGTTGGTGCCCAATTCTCATATTTTAAAAACTATCGCTCTCAATACAATCTCGTGTCAGTCGCACTGTCACGTAGTAACTATTACTTAATCTTTGTATGAAGACACGAGATTGTTATTGTGACTGGAATGTTTTTAAAATAAGAGAATTGGGCCTCTGGTCAACTTTAACAAAATATACCTACCTACTGTACATTTTGGAAATGCTAATCGTTTCCAAAATATTCTATACAAAATCAAATACGTTTTTATATCGTATATTTGAGTAATTCACAAAGATAAGTTAATTGTATATTTTAAGAGTTATTCAACATTGCGAAATATAAACGTAGACCCGCCATTTTGTACTGAACAGTTATTGAACAATCACATAAAGAGCTTTCTGCTACCATAATCCAATACATTTTACCCAATAATGTACCTACCTATCTCATATTGCATTGTATTTATGTATTCATACAACGCATATTTATTTAACGCAATTCATAAATGCTGACGGACACACGAGAGAGGGCGTGTACACAAAATCAGCTCCGCAGTAAAAAATTAATTAAAATAGAAAACCTCAATTAACCAGTGCAAAATAACGCGAAAATATCGAGTGATAGTGTTATCTCGGTGAAATATAGACGAAAACAGTGGAAAACAAGTGATTTATAAGACAGTGATCAGTACTCTAAAAATCTGCATTTTCGGTGAAAAAGTGGAATAAACACAACACAAAGAGAGAGTATAAGATCCACGAACATTTTGGATAAAGTGATAATACGACAAGATCTTATCAAGAGTCTTAAAATCTCGTATTGAAGCAAAATATTAATTTTGTTATCCTCGTGTCTTATTTTATTATTTTTTTTGTTCCACTTCCGAAAGACGGTGGTTTGAAAAACATTCTAAACAACAATTTAACAAGACGAACCCATAGCATTATTTCGCCCTTTAAAGCAATTGCTCTGCTGGTGTGGTTGGATAACTTCGTTGCTTAAGTTTGTTGAAATAACTCGACGCTGGATCGGTTCTCTGCTGGACTAAAACTTTTTGCACGTAAAAATTCAAGAATTGGTTTTTAAAACAGTTTCTAAGGCTCTCCATAAGGGAACTGGCGGCGACACTTGTATCTTTCTCCAGTATAAACCTCAGGTATAAACCAATTCAACAGAGGGCACCACCTGGTTTCTAGAAACAATCAACAATAACAGGGCACAACTTGTACAAAACTTCACTGCTAAAAATGGAAGAATTAATGTCTATGCTTCGAAAAATTCAAATGGAATTAGATGAGCAAAAAATAATGATACAAAAAAGTGCAGAAAATGTAACGGAACGAACAACTGAAAACATCAACAAAATTTTGGATGAGAAATTTGAAAATTTAGAAGAAAAGTATGGCCACCTGAATGAAAGAGTCGAAAAACAAGAAAAAAGGCTATACTTTCTAGAAAAAGAAGCAAGGCAGAGAAACATTGTTTTTTTCGGCATAGAAGAAACTGAAAAATCCTATTATGATTTAGAGACGACTATCACAGGCTTTATAGATAAGTATTTTTCTATAAAACTAGAAAGAAGGGATGTACAAGCAGCTAAGAGATTAGGAAAAAAAGGGGAAAGAACTCGCCCAATATCTGTTACTTTCGCAACTCTAGGACAAAAAATTAACATATTTAAACAAAAAAGAGTATTGAACGACACTATCTACTATATAAATGAGGACTACCCACAAAATGTGCTGGAGAAGAGGAGAGAACTGCAGGAGAAACTAAAAATTGAGAGAGAAAACGGAAACTACGCAAAAATAAAGTATGACAAACTTGTAGTTACTAAAAATATACCCAGCAAAATAACGGCCAAGAAAAAGAGGACCCTATCAGACTCACCTGAAAATATCTCTAAAAAACGAACAGACCAAAGAACGCAAGCAAATAAGAAAAACAAACCACTGTCTGACCAAATAAGGACACACAGATCAGCTAGCCTGTCAGAAGGAGTTCTCAAACCAGGTATCCTTAACTTCTTGGTAAACAAAAATTCGTCAAACAAACAAGAAATAAAAAATCAAGAAATATAGCAATTAATACCACTCTCTGTTTCGAAACTTAAAAAGGAAAAATTAAGAAATGCAACAAATCTTCCAACCCGGTTGGTCACCGTGGAAGAGTATGACCATAACCCTCCAAAAATAACAACAAACATGATGAACGATAAAACCGGTACTAGTCTGCTCTACACAGCTGGCCCACGCTGGCTTAGACTCGCTCAAGACAGGGATAAGTGGTTATCTTTGGAAAGGGTTCTTGCAGAACAACCGTAAACATTAAAATAGTCATAATTTACAAATAAATCACTGCAGAAATGGAATAATTTGGAAAATCGGTTGTAAATATTACTAAGATACTATATATACTTATATAAAGCACTACTTACATTATATACTTAGATTACAAAAAAAATACTCAATAAAATATAAAAATAAAAATATGTAAAACTAAACTAAGTATTAAATTAGGTATCGTTTTTTGTATAGGATTAGGTTTTTTTTTTTATATAAGAAATAAATTAGATAATATGTTTTTAAATTTAAGTACCTATTAACTAAAATTATTGTTTGTGTAATTAAGCAAGAAATAAAAGGCTTTTTATTTTTTTATTTTATTTTATTATTCATACAACGAGACTGTCAAACAGAAAAACTTACATCCAATCTGTACATGAGTCTATGATGTGTTTCTATTTACGGTGAGCATACCTAGTTATAGAATACGAGCTCAAGACACAAACACTATGCAATCTTTTTGTAACAAGTTGTTTATTTTGACAAAATTTTCTCACGAAGTAATACATACCATTTTGGAAATATTTAATAATATCGAATATAATATAACTTTTGAAACTATCATGGTTATTAACATAATTATCACTAGAAACGGGATATTTACCATGATTTTTGAGTTTTGTTGAATCCCGATATTTCGGCACAATTTCATGCGCCATGATCACGGGTAAACTGAAAGTCTTTGCGAGTAGATTTTTATTGTTATAGGTAGCCGTAACGATCTACCCTCTTTCTCACTCTTTTATTACGAACACCCCTACCATCAGTTTCATTGTGCATGCATGGTGGATCGAAAACCAGCATTTCTGCCTTACGTTAAGGGAGTGACGGACAAAATTGCGAAAATCCTGCAAAAGTTCTCCGTTAAGACCATTTTTACTCCCTTAAAGAAAATCTCACACTACCTGCGCTCACCTAAAGACAGTTTTCCACTTGAAAAACCAGGGGTGTATAAGATTGATTGTAGCTGTGGGAGTTCTTACATTGGTCAAACTAAACGTACGATAGCTTGTCGGGTCAAGGAGCACATCCGAGCGGTCAAAAACGTAGACACACAGAAGTCAGCTATAGCGGAACACCTCATAGAATCTGGCTCAAACCATTGGATTGAGCTACACAATCCACAGGTAATCTCAACAGAGCGGCATTACATACCAAGACTGGTACAAGAGGCAATTGAGATTACTAAACACAGGAATTTCAATAGAGAAGATGGTTTTCAATTGTCTGGAGTCTGGAATCCTGTGGTGAGAATGTGTAGCAATCGGAAAAATTGTGTGGTACCAGTTGCTCGTCCGGATACCGTTAGTGTGGTGTGTCGAGATGGAGTTAAGTGTGACAATGAAACTGATGGTAGGGGTGTTCGTAATAAAAGAGTGAGAAAGAGGGTAGATCGTTACGGCTACCTATAACAATAAAAATCTACTCGCAAAGACTTTCAGTTTACCCGTGATCATGGCGCATGAAATTGTGCCGAAATATCGGGATTCAACAAAACTCAAAAATCATGGTAAATATCCCGTTTCTAGTGATAATTATCGAATATAATATTCAAAAGTAGCAGATAAGTAGATGAACTCACAGCAAAACAGCTGAAGAATTCTCTAGAGCAGTCAAGACAAAGTGCGAAGCGTTTCATTTCATAACATGTTTGTATCGAATGTACTCAGTCCCATGTGGAAAAACAATGTTACCCGAAAGTTTCAAAAAAATATTACATTTCTAAGAAAATATCCAATTTCTTGTAAAACCATAAAAATATTAACAATTAATTTAGGTATAATTCATTGTGTTAGATCTAACGCTGCTTCTGATATTTCAACATAAACATCTTTCTTCTTTGGCTTTTACTGATCTAGACAAATCAATTATGAATAGAACACCGACACTTTGCTATTTATGAATTTATAATCATTTATCAGAAATATTTTGCAGCCGAACCTTCAAAACGTCACTTATTCGTGTTTCCCATACAGCCGTCATGTTTATTTCGAATACCACAATTCATTTGCAAACAAATTGTTGTATGAATAACAATTTTACATTTTGGAGCGAAATGAATATTTTAACAAGTCTGGTGTACATGATAGGAACACAGAAAAGTAATAACAAAGTAATACAGAAGTTTCACTCTGACAAGCTGGGATTTTGTTTATGCCGTGGTGTGTCCGGTCTAATTCTAATTCTAATTCTAAGTGGGGGTGTTAAGACCTGCACTGACGTCCCGCTGTGGGGTGTATTGTGCATTGTCCCCCTGTGCTAATAATGTGTCCGGTCTAATAATACAGTTCTCTGCCTCCTCACATGGATTTAATCAATGCGGAATAACGGAGATAACCTACTCTGGTGGATAATCTTCTTTAATCGGCTTAATGTATTAAAGTTGACAAAACTAAACGAAGAGATTCGGCAGGAACCGTGATTTTTCAAAATTCGTATTGCTCACGTCAGTGTCACTTGTTAACATGAAGTTTGTCATACCTACCGCTACAACCCTATCTGCTGAGGAGGCGATTACCTCAAATCAAATGGAGGTCGATCGATTGCACATAATGTGTATGTGTGAGAATGCTGATGCAGCACCTCACATGATGATGAAGCCGGAGACCATCCACCTATATGGCCTACCGACACACTTTGGCTCCGACCTCGAGCCAGTCACCTAGCATTCATTTAATTTGTAATTTTATAACTTTGTACTATCGCAGTTCAAATTAAATTAGTTTAAATTATTTCGTTTTTTTTGAGAACTCCAGGCGTCGTTCATATAATTAGTTAGTGGGCAGCAGCATCCACCTGAGTACTCAACATCAATACTGTGATCACCAATTCGCCTGTCAATTGGGGTGATTTCGGCAAATCCCCCCATTGCATTTTATGAGGGAGGCCTTTTTCTACAGTGGACGTCTAAGCCTGATGATGCAGAGTAGCTAAGAGTTTCATTTTTCTTGTCAGTATACCGCAAGCTGTTCTCTACTAGTGAATAAGAAAGAACCAGTTTTGGTGACATGTCCTGAAAACATGTTTTTTTATAATAATAATAATCATTTAATAAATTTTATGGGCGTGGTATAAGTAGCGGCACGTAAGTCTAGCGCTGATGGAAACGTGGAGGGGATAGTTGCGCACGTTTACTGTCGCGCAAGCAATACAATTAGTATAAGATAGATAGAGATAGAGGCCCCGCCCAAGATACCTTAATACTCCTGCGCAATAACGGTCAGCGCTAGAGTTTCGTGCCGCTACTTGTATTTAGTGTGGTTCAACGGTAAGCCACATTGAATTAAAATCAAAGCAGTAAAGCCTATTCCACCGACTGAGCTATCAAAATTAGCAAATTGAAGTGGTAATGGGCCCACTATTATAGTTCGCAGAGCCGACAATTACTTTAGGGATTAAGGCTCTTGAGTAGCGACCACAAACCACAAAGACGCAGTATAGGATGACTCCCAACTCGATGGACAGATAACAGTATTGTTAGCGAAGTCGGTGGATGGAGACAGCACAAATGGTCATTCATGAGGAGAGAGTGAGAGGCCTGTGAAGCTGCTGATGATTATGAAAGGTAATTTTACATTGATGGATGCTTTGGAGTGACACAAGCCTGCTGTGAATTGATGGACTCTGAATTTAAATATCCGCTGGCAAGGCTTTGTAGATGGATCGTGGTTGCTGCAAAGCTGTGACATAATGTTGAAATTCTTAATTCAAAATTGTTGGCTCAGTAGTTTCTGATTTCAATTGGTTTCTCGCTTGCTATGCCACGATTGTAACAACCAATAGAAAATGATTAGACTACAAAGTCTAAATACAACAGCCACGCGTGCAATTAACGTTAAGGTTACAGCACACCGACTGCGCATGCGTAGACGCCGTCGTGAACGTCGTCGTACCACGACGTTGTAATGTATGGAACTGTATGAGATATGGCACACCGTTTGCGTGACGTGCACGCAAGCGTGTACATACAAAGTGACGGAAAGTATACCGCAATAATAAGTGAATATAATAATTAATAGTTTTTTATGGGCGTGGTATTTAGTGTGGTTCAACGGTAAGCCACACTGAATTAAAATCAAAGTAATAAAGGCCATTTTGACCAACTGAGCTCTCAAAATTAGCAAGTTGAAGTGGTATGATATAATATTATAGTGAATATAATAATAATAATAATAAAGTTTATATATGCAGACAACTACATAGTCCATATTGTTAGTCAGCTTATGATTAAAGGTTAGTACTTAATAACTAATACAGATTTAGTCCTCTGGGAGAGCTTCCACACCAGAGGACATGCAACTTTGTAACTTCTTTCAGGATGCTGTTATCGCTCGCGTGCACTCTGCTAAGTAGTGAGGCAGTTTTTTTCCGCCAGATGGCGTCAAAAGTGTCAGTCCGCGCATCAGCGAACATGCCTGAAGCACTGCAGTACTACTATAATACTAATAATAATAATATGTAATAATAATAAGTGTCAGGAAAAAAATTACATCATCGTCATCACCAGCCTTTCGAAGTCCACAGTTGGTCATATGCTTCCGTCATAAAATGCCATGAAGAACGGACAAAACTAAAATATTTCTAAATAAAACTGTCATGTATATGATATTGTATAACTCATGTCATGATTTCATATATAATACAGTAATATTTATCATAAAAAACCTTCTTAATAAAAGATATTTATGCCCCAAAATAAACACAATACGCGGCTCTTATTAAATACTTGATTTGTAGCCTGAATAACGTCGAAAAAAGTATAATTTGATACAGTTTCGACACTTTAGTACTGTTTGAAGATCATTACCATTGTATTGCGAATAATATTAAGCTGTTACTGTACAATGCCTATGTCAATGGGGAACGTAACAATGGGAATGGCAGTCGCTCGCAAAAGTTGATTAAACTACAATTTTTTTTCTGTGATTCCCTTTTACTGGTATTCATAGGCTGGTTTCAATTTTGTAGCTTGATACTCGACACTGTAATTATTTATAGTAATATTAACGAATCTTACTTTATTATTCTCCTGCTGAGTTTTCTTAACCATATTTTATAGATCAATTTTCTCATGCAAACTACCCACCACCACACTCGCCAAATAATAACTAAAGAGATGGAAAATAAACTAATAAGACAAAGTCAGGGATTCACTTTGACCTCGAATATAAGACCAAAAATGTCTTCTTTACTCAGCAATGTACAAGTTCTTACTCAACTCGCAAAATAATTTAGTTTAACAGCGTAGAATTATATTAATCACAGTTACAGATTTAGTACTTGTGAAAAACTAAAGGTAAAACTATTGTTGCAACGTTTAACACAAGCTTTGGATCACCCTCGTATATTTATGAGAGCTGTCGCGTTATTCACAATATACATCACTTTTGTGTCAGCGACTGTACCACAGGGTGGAAATTACATTTGTATGGTATTGACATTGCTGATAAATTGTGTGACGTTTTGTTGTGGTCATTCATTGCAGACGTGTTGGTAATTTTTTTGTTGGAAATATGAGAGGGACGTGCATTTGATAGTTTCAGCTGTTGCCAAACTAAAATTTAGCAGGCTTCATTTTATGCAATGCAATTTTACGTGAATCGAGATGTTACAAAATTTACTCTCGCATGGTTAATTGAGATCTTCATGATAATCTCTGTAACTATGTAATCCATACCCATATTCAGCTATCTTAGATCGTTTGCAACGGTCTTTAGATAGCTCAGCTGTTTCAATTGTATTTTTTAAATTTTGTGTAAGTACACTTGTATTACTTACCAGTTCAGCATTAGGTAGAATAATGAGATCTCTTTTTCTCGTCATTAAATATTTTTTCTGCATTTTCTGTAACTGTTCGTTTATGTGTGATCGAGTGTTTTGCTACGAGGCGTAGCAATTGCTACGACGTAGGCCATCGAAAAGTTTTAATTGTCATTTTCGTTGAAACTTTTTACAGTCCTCGCAACAAAACATCCCCAAAACTGAAACTAACAACCCAGCTAGCATACATTTATTCAATCGTTACATAACACTTAGAGTGGAATTATTCATGGTCCGACTAACAGCCACTTGGCGTCTCCATTGGTATTATTGCGTCGTCGATACTGAATAAATTTCATAAGCTATTATTTATCATGCTCAACATCTTCCTGAAATATTTTTTGAATTTCATTTTGTTGTATTCACTTAAAACTAAAACGTTTCTGGCGCATTTTCATGCGTTTAATCATCATCATCATCAGTCTGTGGAAGTCCACTACTGGACATAGGCTTCCCCTCTAGAATATTATTATGAACGGTCTTGAGCCGCCTCCATCCACAGACTTCCTGCAACATTAATAATGTCTTTAGTCCGTCGAGAAGACTGCGTCGTCCAGTTTGTGCGATTGTTCATGATTGATAAACTTTTTATTGCACACCAGACGTAAAATGGGGTCTTATCGCTAAAAGCGTTATCTTCCAGGCAACTTTTTCATGCATTTAAGATAGGAATAAAACGTTCCTGATAATTAAAATTTTCGAGATGAATAAATAATCTCAAATTCATGATTATTTAAGAATAACTTTCAAGATTTCCTTGCTTTCATAAATACACCATATATATATATATTATATATATACATATATATAATATATTTAATTTCATTCAATAAGATGCTCGACTATACTTTTATATACTCCTGGGAACTTTTTTTACTGAATCACGATCAATTACAAAGTCATATTTTTTTTTGAAAACAGTGGTGGATATATGTACCTCTCCTATTTGGCAACAATTAGTTAGAAGGGTGGTCTTTGAATAAAATTTAAATGTGTGTTCCATTTATTATTTCTGGCCCCCTTCATAGCAAAGTGTCCTTTAAAAGTATTTATTTCTGTGTTATATTTAAGTATTAACAGTTACTCTTAAGTTTTACTAACCAAATGGATCATTGTTATCCGAAATAAAATTGTTTGATTTGATTTGATATTTAGCTACTACTGTTAACTAATATTCTTATTCAGTAAAATGAGTGCATTTTTCGTTGTTCCTTTCTCATTATTAATTACCCGGGCGTTATTTAATTATTTAATGGTCCTAATAGCCTAATAGCGTTCCTTACAGAGTAGCAATTATAGCTATTCGTACGCTAAACGCTGTAAAATATCTGTAATTCAGATTTCCAAATGCCCCTATTTCGTTAAATATTTAACTTTTGAAGATGGTTCAAGTTACATACTGTTTTCGAAAAATAAATAAGTAAGTTTAAATATTTTACAACAAAAAAATGCATTATTTTGAATTATTTCTAAATCTGGCTGTACAAGACGTTAACATCAGAAATCTGAATAAAATATACTCTCGCCACATAAGGACTAATCAAAAAGTACATCTCTTCCTACGCATTAAAACATGTTGAGTAATTTACAACGAATACAATATACCCACCCACGCTATAGAAAAGCTTTTAGAATAGCAGAAAATCGTAAACATTTTGAAGAAAATCATTTATTACCTCGCACCACACCAACTTATTACTTAGGGTGCCAACACACGGACTTCACTAGCATTCAGATGGTTCGCGGTTAGCTAGTTTGAGACCGCTCATTGTACCTACTTTTAATCAGCGTGTTAAGTTTTGTGATTTTTTATAATCTTATGCAATAAAATAATTTATATTCTATTATTTTCTTAAATACGCACAGTTATAGATAGAGTGTGGCTAATCTAAAACTGAGTGCCCCTCTATTCTATTACGTTAAAATTAAATATTTCAATTTCGTAACCACAAGGACCGTTTTCGAATGTCAAGTGTCAAGTGTTGAGTAAAATCGGTAGAGAGGCGTTCAGTTTTAGACTAGGCATATTCTTCTGTACAAATGCGCTCCATAGAAAAGCCGCATGTAGATGTATAGTTGAGCGCTCATCAATAGTAGAGTACAGTCAAGTTTGGTAACTGCAAATGTGCAGTACGTTTAAATGTTTCAATGAAGTTTCTTAGCTTCCTAGAGTTAGCTTCCTAGAGTAGCCTTCCAAATTGTAGGTTCCAAATAGGCTCTAAGTGCATTCTGATATTAATTGCAGGCATTAATTGAATTGGTATTAAACTATTCGCCATTGATTGGTTCCCGGTAAATGATTTTCGATCTATTATTTCACTTGATATTGATTGATTGGGTTAGTAACTTATGCTAGTGCTGTTTGGCTTATTTTCTCGGTAACTTTTTTATACCAAAAATGAGTGCATTACCATCTTTTGTTATTTTAACGGCTGAACTAAAAAACTAGACATGACTAGATAATAATGATTATTTATTTCAATCAGAAGTTAAAGAAATAATAAATAATTTAGTCAAAATAAGCATTATCATTGATATTGGTTACGGTAGGTAAAGTAAATGTTACGCATACGCAAATCTCTAACACCTAAACTAGGCTAGTTTAAATTGTACTAATTACGAACCTTACCAATACCTTGAAAGTAAGGTCTGGCTGAAGAATAAAAAATAATGTCAGTTATTTTTCTGGTATCGTATTGAAAATTCTCAGCAAATCGTTCCCTCCAAACGAAACATAATGCCCCTAACACATTGATACAAACGTCTTATTTAGAATGTCGTTTATCTCGAGTGATCGAGATACTTGTGCCAAAGAGGTGTAATAACGGTAAATGGTATTCTAGAAGCGACGCATTAACATTCACGAAGAGGGAATCTGGGCGAGGCTTTACTAGGAGTTCTCGACTGGTGTTTTCTTACTTAGTTGTGACTTTTTGGGGTCAGTGTTTCTCACTTTCTAGGTCGCACAAGAAACCTTTACTTCTTCATTCTAAAGATATCTATCAGTCAAACATAGAGGTTTCAGTAAAGAGGGGCTGAATTGTTGCTATATTATTTGTTCGTCTATTCGACATCATCATTTTTTTTTCAATTTATTTCAGATACTTAATAAGTTAAGTACACGTTACAATTAAAGTTATGGCAAAAATACACAAAATTAAATCACATTAAACCAGTCAGTCCAATAAAATACTAGGAAACAATCACATATATTAATATTATAAAATACATTTCCGGAAAGTCACGCCTGAATTAATTTGATTACATTTAAACTTATAATTCTTCGTCTTCGTAACATTTTTTCTTTCGTGGTAAATACTTGAGGTCAATGACCTGCTTGATGTATGATGCCAATGAAAGGGTATTGTGACTGATTGTAATAGAACCAGTGTGGAAAAAGGATTCAGCCTTGGAGAGTAGCTCCTATCATGCATAATTATGGAAGTTGTACAGACAATAATAGGTACTGTTGTACACTTAACGGTTTTTATACATTACATTTGCAAATTAGACGTTTTCGCTGCCAAGTCCTTAATATATGTAGTATGCAGGCAGTTAGGTTTTTTAATAATAATTATTATTATTATTCATTTATTTCAATCAACATGGATCTTATTGTATTAGTTAGTTTCTTATAATAATACCCAATAAAGTAATTTTAATACTAAATACTAAATAAATATATTGCTTTCACATAGTTACAGTTAGTTTTTATATAAATACTAGTTGCGCCCCGCGGTTTCATCCGCGTGAATAATGATGAAAAATGTGTTAATCCAGGGCGTAAAGTATCTCCATTCCAAATTTCACTCAAATCCATTCAGTAGTTTTTACGTGAAAGAGTAACAAACATCCATCCATACTCACAAACTTTCGCGTTTATAATATTAGTAGGATGATAATATCTCTGTCACATGAATCCTGTGCTTATATAAGGCATTGCAACATATATTAGGCGATATAGCCAGGCAAAGTATATCCAAATATGTATATGGGGTGGGGGAGGATATCTGCACGCACTTATTTTTTTTCTTAAACACTTTAATAGTAGCAATTTGCTATAGACTTAAAATATTTGTACATATTACCTAGGGAACATTTTCATGCGCGCCGTGTTTCTCACATTTTTGCAATGTTACTTAGCATTGTTACTTAAAATCTCAGTTTTTACGTTTTTGCGTTCATTTTCTTTGTTTTTGTAAGATGTTTTTGTGGATAACAGGGGCTATTCGTATCACAGCGAGACGGGAACGGTACGAAAAAAAATGTATAAACAAGGCCTTACTTTTAGTTTTTATTGCCTTTTTTGAAATACCCCTTACCCCGACTAGCCCCCAATTACAAATGGCAATGGGGAACACACCAATGGGGATCATTTTGATAGCCTAAAAACTGTCGAATTATTTTGAAACTTGTAAAGAGGAATATTTAAGTCAAGAAGTTTCCCCTATTCAAGTTTCATAAGATTCAGATAGCGCTAAGGCTGCCAAAATGCCATTGTTGCGTTCCCGATTGGCATTTGATACTGTAATAATTCAGTAGTAGGCCCTAGATCCCATAAACGTGTTGTATTATGATCTATCCTGTAAACTATACTAAATTTGACAAAAAACTTTGATTAAGCATCAAAGAAATCAGGTATATAAAAAACTAATTGTAACCAACTAATTAAAGATGAACTTACCTGAAATCCCCATCCCTATGACGTATAACATAACATAATATAACATAACATAACACTCAAAAGTCTCATACGTAAACATGATCCCACACTAGGATTCCCTATGTCGTGGGTATCGGGCACTACGAGCACCATGGTGGCATAACTCCCAGACCCAAAACAAATATTTGCAGATCATACAAACATTTGTCCCGCAGTGGGAATCAAACCCGCAACCTCTTGCACCAGTTACTCGCCCCCCGCCCCACAGAGGCAGGAGGTCGAGGAGGGGGAGGAGGTATAGATTTCGGGAAAAGTATGGTAAAATCCCCGTTGATTGGGCAAACTGGATGGGGATTTCGGGAATGATTCACAATTTTTCAGCTTCTTATCGTCTTGCCGGTGTCTCTGCTCCAGGTTAGTAGATAAATCTTCATATAACTATGTATTTTTATTGTTTCTTATAGTTGTATATCAGCGGGTTTTGATAGTTTTCGAAACTATATGAATTTTCGCTTCCTTCCATACATTTACTTGCAGCGCCCCTAGCGAAAACGAGAAGATAACTAAGGACGCTGCCAGTAAATGTATGGAAGGAAACGAAACTTCATATAGTTTCGAAAATTATCAAAACCCGTACAGAGTATCCTACTTCGTAACGTGCTTGTCCCGGCATGGTTTGAAAGTTTCTCTGGTAATCTTGGCATTATCTAAATGAAAGGGCATTCAGCTTATTTCTTTGTTTCTTAAATTGCACGTTTCAGGAGAATATTCAAGAGTTTAGAGGACGTCCTTCCACTTTTAAAGGTTAGAAATTATATATTCTTAGTAGTAAAGCTGTTGTAGAGCAATTTATAATTACTTACCTCATCTTTAGTATCTTTAATTACGTAGATTTCTACTTATATAAAAGATTAAAAATATTTTCTGTTTTTTTACTGAAATTAATTAATGAATTATTATTTAAATTAAGCTCAGGGTAAGCCACCATTTTATGTAAACGTCGCTCGTTCTTTCGTGTCACTGGTTCTTTGATGGACTTCTATAGGCTGGTGATGATGATGATGGGGTACTTCCCAGCATGAACTTGTCATTTAACTTAGTTTGTATTTGTATAAGATAAAAATTACCATTTAGGTGTTTAAATAAAATTTTCTCCAAAAAACATTATCATCAGCATCTTGTAGAAGTCTACTGGCGGCCTAGAATGCCACGATGAACGGTCTTGAACCGCATATGACCTTTATAATGTCCTGCATCGTCTAGTTTGTGGTTGCCACTAAAAAACCTTTATTCCTCAACAGTTGTCAGTCTACGAGCTATATGACCTGTCCATTGCCGATGCACCTGGTTCTTCTAAAGATTTCTTCATATCGGATTATTCTAGCAAAGCTCTCTCTATAGCCCGCTGCGCGACGTTGAACCTGTCTACACGGCTAGTAGTTAGCGATCACGAAAAAATATAAACGAAACGAATATAGAATTGTTGTTATTAACGTTTTTGCTGTTTTAATCATCTTTTTTCATGCGTGTTGTGTAACAAGGTGGGTGTTTTCCACTTTCCTACATAATTACTCAGAAGACAAATGTTTACTGGAGTAATTTCGTATGAAATAGGATATTTTGTGACACTTATGAAGGGTATCAAAGGACTGAAAGTTGTATCGCTCTAGGTAGGTATGTTGTTTGTACTTTTTCTTTGCTTTTTCTATTTCTTTTTTTTTATATTTTAAATTTGACATTGCTTTGTTGCGCTTTAATATGCAAAGAATGTAATGATGTAAATGATAATAATGTTTTAAAGAAATCAAATGCAAAAAAGTGAATCTCAAACAAGCTAAAAAAATATGTATATGATAAGATTTTTTAAGTAACCACCAGATCACTGGAATATCATTAGTATTAGTTAGTCTAATCTTTGTTCTTAAAATCATTATAAGTGAACCATGTTCTTTATAAGTAATAAAATTCTATAAACTAAAAAAAATGCTCTGAGAAAATTTGATCTGATTCGCCTCGGTCTACCCTAGTAGTACAAGTTGAAAATAGCGCTGCAACTTGAAATAATCGATCAATGCGTTCGGCAGGGCTATTTTCTATCTCGCGACAGGTTTGAAACAGGCGTAAATTGTACAATCATTGCTGTCAAACGTCATTTTTCTCGTACAAAATTAGTTACCGTTTGACAGCAATGATCGCATAATTTACGCCTGTTTCAAACCTGTCGCGATATAGAGAATACGGCTACGAGTTTTTGCTAGTAAGTAGTAGAGCTCCTTATGAGAATTCGTTTGGACAAGTACAACCTCTCTCCATAGCTATTTCTACCGCCAAGCACACACTCAATGTACTAACATTTCTGTGTTCCGGTTTAAAGAATATGGAGTGCTGGTAAAATAGCAGGCAATGTGGCTTTTCATCTTTGTCTCAGGATGATGTATACGCAGTGCAATACTGAGAAGGGCGCGTCCTAGGTGGATGTGACCTAAGAGGTATTGCATTTGAATGGGCTGGGGTTACCGTTTAACATCAGGTGGAACGTATGCCATCATATTTTAATCAAATAAAAATAAAGTTTATTTTAGGAAAAAAAAATACTTCTTTCAAACAGCGTTGAATCAATTTCGATAAAATTTATAAGGGACCACCTAAGTAAAAACTATAAAACAAAGAAAATAATTATCAAAATCAATTTATTATTTGGCGGAGTAATCGCGTTACAAACATGCAGTCTAATTGAGAACCTCCTTCTTTTTTTTGAAGTCGGTTGAAAATAAAAAAGATTATCAAGAAATGCATAACGCGGTTGTTTGGCTTCCTGCAACCCATCCACAGCCCAGCTGTCAGTTCCATCAGTCAGTGTCACTGTTCCCGCGTGTATGTTTGGTGCCTGACATTCTGAACGAGAAAATGTGTTTGACCCAGTAAAGCTAGTCTGGGATATGTCAGCCTTACTGTCCTCGCAGTATTAACAAAAACACAGTTTCGGGGGGTCTAAATCAAGTGGTTTAAACCATGGTTGATAGTTATTTCAGTGCTTTAGTTAAATTTTACTGGCGTTTAAACTGCTTTTTATAGCCTAGCTAACTTGACTCATGTTTTGCTGACAGCCCATATTGGTATGTATTGGCATCATCATCATTATCATCAGCCTGTAAACGTCCACTTCTGGACATAGGTCTCTCTATAGAATGCCACGACTAACGATCTTGAGCCGCCTCCATCCACTTATAACTTAATTACTCAACTTTAGTCCATTGAGAGGAGAGCCTTTCTTAACCGCATCGCCCCGGTTTGTGGTCGCCACATGAGGACCTTTACCCCTCAACGGTTTTTCTGTGAGCTATATGACCTGTCCATTACCACTTCAACTTACTAATTCTGATTGCTATATCGGTGATCTTGGTTTTTTCACATTTCGGATTCTATGACGTAGTAAAACTCCTAGCATAGCTCTCTGCATAGCCCACCGCGTGACTTTGAGCTTATGTATAGGCCAATAGTTAAGTGTAGTTAGTTAAGTGAATTATTTATGTAACTACCATTTATGTATGTAATGTATAAAGACTCGATAACCCTGATATTTCATAAGTTATATTCATTTATTTACTTCACGAGCATCAAATAAATAAATGGCTAACATGCGAAAAATCAGGGTAATTGAGTCATATGCATCAATGGTTGTTACTTTAACGGAAATGCACAAGTAATTTCACCATACTCAGCGAGACGATTCTTCATAAGTCAGATAATAATGTCATCCGTGTAGAAAATCAAAGTTGGACTTGACTTGAGATTAATGTGACCTAGTTAGTCGCAATTAATCTCCTCCGACGACATGTACATGAAACTTCAGTACTTCTATGGTAACTTGGTAACAAATAACTCATATCCCTGTAATCATATGGAAGCACGCCTAAACTTGAACTTTCCCCTGAGTTACCCCGCAGTTTCCCAAAGGTAACCAAACTCCATTATATTTCAGTGTCATTAGCTAACTTCTAAAATCAGTCTCGAATATAGTTGAGTCTAATTTAGAACTATATTGTACTAGAATTAGGAAACAACTCGTGATTGGAAGCTGAAACTCTTCAGAGAAAACAAGATAATGTAGGTATACGAATATTTGACTTATAATGACTTGGAACGAACTTTTATCATCAGGCCCCCCTATAAAATACAATGGGGGAAATTTCCATAATCACTACGCTTGGCAAACGGATACCTAGGTAATTGCAGTATTTGTGTCGAGTACTCAGATGGATGCTACTGCTACTAGGGGGTATCCCTGGTGTAATCCCTTAGTTGGCTTTTTACAACATCCCCTGCAGGTAATGGAGGGGTCTATTCTTAGGCCAGGTACACAACGGCATCTTTATTACTTTCATTTGGTAAATAAAAAAAAAACAATTCCTATTCAGAAAGGACATTAAACCCCTATTTTAAGTACCAGCTAGAATCTAGATAACGTTACAATAAATCGTAGAGAATATCAAATTTGAATTCCGAGATTAAACTATTAAAACTCACCCAAGGCTAATAAATTACAATGAATAGTCTCAAACTTTTTATTAGTTAAAAGTACACCTAATTAAATCAGTTAATTATTTATATCACTAGATTAATTGTTTAATTATTAACTTATGGTTTATAATTAAGTAAATTATGAGTTATATAATTTTAATTTGGTAAGAATCTAAGACCTGCCTGTAACACAAGTGCATTGCTAGCAAATAGGAAAGAAGTCTAGCGTTTGAAAAATACTAAGCACGTACACGTTCATCATGATTGTACTTGGATGCTTTATTGATAAAAAAAATACAAAAAAACATAAGTATTTTATTCATTGAAATAACAAGGATCATTTTGAATCGTCTTAAAAACTAAATATGTTTTAAAAGCCCACCCACTGTTGATAATTAAGAAAACTATGAGTTAGCTAATATTTATTTTGGTAAAGATCTAAGATAATAGGGCTTGAAAATTACAAAACTATCATTAAGAGTTACAAATAAATAATTTGATGTTATACAAAATACCTACAAGAAAGCCCGTAAGCCACAATATAAATTTTCTACACAAACATTTAATTTTAAAAGAGCTCTCGAGTAAACAGAATTAAGTAGGTACATAATCTATTTCACACTGATCTGTAAAATAGTGAGAACTTCTGCAAATTTTAATACTAAATGGTAGGTACAAAGCTTAGTATATTAATGTATGTTATTATTTTCACCAACCCTGACCAAACAATATTTGTTTTTGTAAAGGTAAATATTTGTTCTTTCAACTACCCCAAATATTTTTAAGAGAAGTACCTATGTAATTTTTACTCGCTTAACCCAGGGGCTGTGTTTTCGTTTAATTTACACATTGACCTTACATTCTTTTAGGTTGTTTTCGTAGACTGGTTTCCAATAAAGACATGAAAACGACAGAACTATGTTAGGTACCTATTGTTTCGTAACTAGATTAATATCTGCATTAACAATTTGATCTTACCTTGCATCAACTATATCAATGTAATATCACTTGGCATTATCTATCCTAGTTGAAGAATAATTTAAATATCTAAACCAGTCTTTATTCTTATCATCTAATGCATGTCCAAAATACAAAACTTACAACAAAATTGCATACAAACATTCACACATTCACTTTTCCCATTAAGTCCATTGTCTTTTGCACTTACAAAGTAAACACCAATAAAGTTAGCACTAGCGATATGTTCGTCAGTATTTGATTACTTGAGCTTGCTTGCCAGAAGCTTTCGTCTTTTGATGAGAGCATCAATGAATCTTCACCTTTCTGGATCAATCCGCTTGAGCACGGCATTGACTCTAATGGCATATCCACGACTGCTATTTGGCTGGCGATTACTGGTTGTACTGTAGGCTCGTACTTTAGTTGTATCTCGTCGTCATCTTCACTGGCTTCACTATTAGCTTCAATTTCATAAATCTGCTCAACTTTTGGTGCTCTGGGGTCACTATCAATGATGACGTCATTAACCGTGCTGTCGGTTCTGTCGATAGGAATGCATGTGACGTCATCGAGGGCTAACCGTAGGGGTTCGCTTTTTGTTTCGTTTCGGAGTACCTGTATCCAGGAGACCCGACAGTCGCACGTCAGTTTATTACCTGCGAACAAACATAGACGGGTGATTTTTTGTAACTTGCTGGTCCATTTTATTACGTTTCTTTCTAAGGACGGAATTCTTTTGGAGATTGTTATTTTTGTAATTTGATTCTTTTATATACATGTTTACAAGTACTTTAGAATTAATCTTTGCAGCTACATTCTAAGGGTTCAGTTGAGTACCAACAAAAACATTTCACTGAGTTATTCCAAAACTAAAATCTATAAAATATAGTGCTATGTAAATTCTCAAATCTGAATCTCAAAACTTTGCAAGGTTATTTATTCTCGGATATAAATTCTTCTGCTCGACTAAGTTGAAATTCCAAACAGACAAACTTGAGACTTACAGATCAGTAACCTTATTTTATGCGAGTGGGTTTATGCGTAGTAGTAATTCAATAGGGTTGTAACATCAGGCTCGTAACATTATCCAATAAAATCTACAATAACAGTTGTAGTCTTGGGTTTATCTCTGGATTAACCAGTTAATGAATTCAAAATCTTGGAGCTCATTCGAAGAATTACTCTACAGTTCTGGAAAAATAGAGATAAACCGTAGCTAAACCACATTTATTATACGGGTAGAATTTTTCTAAGAATTTCTGCTGCTTTTTCGAGTGGTTTGCTTCATAAAACACGCCTATCCATACCTACCCATTTCAGTTAGAATCTAAAGTGAGTACCTAAGTATATTACATATAGAATACAAATATAGAAAAAACACGTCCTTCCAATGAAGAAGTTAATAACAAATGCATGAAAATATCATTTAATTTCGTTTATCATAACAAAACACACTGCATTGTCCCTAAATCGAGTTATTACGTCATTGTTGATTTGAAGGGAGCTGTTACATTCATTAATTGTCCTTAATGTGGAGGGGGCTTTATAGGGATTAAAACCCTGTAGGGAATGGGCCATTGTTTGCAAATTATAGTTATATCTTCCCATGAGTGCGTTGAGATGTTTACAGCAAAAAATAAAAGTAAGGAAATTAAATTCTTTTGTTCAGGTAGATATTGAGCAATCCTACAACTTTATTTTGTCAGATACTTTACTAACTGACACTTTAACACTTTTTTTTTTTTTTAATGCATCCATGATCCAAGATCAATCAACGTTGTAATTTTGTGTGGGAAATAATAACCTTGCCACGGTAACATAAATTTGATTTGAATCAGTTGAGCTATTTTTGAATCGTTTGCAACGGTCTTTAGATAGCTCAATTTTTTATATGTATTTTGAATTTTTTGTATATACTTGTATTAATTGTATTATACTTTCTGTAAATAAAGATACCTATAACTTAATCTTTAATGATTTGATACATATTCATGAATGATGAAAGTGAAATAATAAGTAGGTAACTTACCGCTCAGATAGAGAACCGACGTCTTCATCTTCAAATTCTCCAAAAGTGGCTTGACCGTCTCATAAGTGAAATATTCGATGTCATTGTTCCTCAAATCCAATAACTCAAGACCGCGCACTCCTTCCAAAAGCCCTTCATTGATGGATTTCAATTTATTACCAGTCATAGACAATTTTTGGAGCAGTGCGAGTCCATCAAACGCTCTTTCAGATAGATATTTCAATTCATTATTGTCCAAAAGCAGCTCATTCAGGCTCCACAGTTCAGTGAAAGTCAAATCACCGATCATCGACAACTTGTTTGACCTTAGATCCAATCTAGTGAGATTAGCCAGGCCTCGGAATGTGTCTCTAGTTAGCACTGTAATTAAATTTGCCTCCAGTATCAGATCATTCAGAACGGACAGATGCTCAAAGGATCCATCGTGCGCAAGATTAATGCTGTTAAACGACAAATCTAAACATCTAAGATTCGGGAGATCTACGAATACGTCTCGCTGTATCTCTGTCACTTTATTATCTTTTATGGTTAAGTTTACGAGCGAGGGTAAGTTTGTGAAGGACGAGAAGTCAAGCTCGGTTATTTTGTTGTTCATTAGCGTTAGTTCTCTGAGCGTCGTCATATTTGAAAACGTCTTCTTTTCAATCTTCGTCAATGTCGCGTAGTGGATGTATAGTTTTTGCAAACGTTTCATGCGATGGACGACCTGTAGAGGAATAAATTTGAGCGCTCCGTCTGATCGGACGTTAAAAGTTAGTCTTTCCAAATGGGGTTGAGAATTGAAAGTAGCCCATATCGGGTCGTTTAAGTCGATTCCTCCGTTAAACACCCAACAGTCGGCGCGAGTTGCTGTCTTTACTGCAGTATTCTCACAGTAGCAATGAACTTTAGACTCCCTGTTGGTTATTTCACATATATTATCTTTCACTAGCGCGCCATGGTGCCTCCTCTCGGTTTTATCTCTGCGTTTTTCATTTAGACGGCTTTCAGTGTAGGATATTTGCACTGAAGTCAGTGCCAGGGCAAGGAGTAAATATTGGACGACGGTCTCCATGCTTCCTTTCATGAACCTGAAACAAGGAAAAAAGGAATTAAACATGAAACGCTTTGAAATCATTTTATCATTCATTGATTTCATAGTGGAAATAAAATATTATTTTGTTTCATACATAATTTCATAGTTAAGCACCTATTTATGACAAACAGAAGTTAAATAAGTTCAGCTCGGAATAGCGTTTTATCCGGGAACATTATTATATTCAACAGCAATAGCTGCTGCTCGAAATTAATACGAAATTGCCAGTGTATTTTATAGTCGAGCTCGGTTGCAAAACGCACTGCGTAACACACTGAGCGTTTCAAATTAGGTAGGTAACGCTGCACTGAACGTAATTGGTAGGAAACTCAGCCAGACTCAGTGACTCAAGCATCAGTTTTATGGCTTACAGAACATTCAAGATTTTCATTTGATGATACGAGTATCCAACTCTAGCTTGCAAAGATAAACTACATACTTGCAGGCTGAGAAACGAGAAGAGATGGTTGCATAATAAGTTTCTTATGAGCATCATAATCTTGGTTATACTATTGAATTGACTAACCATTCAGTAATATAGACATCAAAATGTTTCGCACCATGCAGGAAATTAAAGCTATACATCATTAAATGGAAATGGTGGTTTGGTATACATTACACTACCATTACCTACATTACATTCACGTAGCAATATTATAGGTATATGAAACACTGAAATTGATATTTAATATTTGAAAGTGTGCTAGGTTGTGGATACTACACTCAGCTTAATTTGCGGGGAGTGTCCGTCACCCTACTGGCTTTACCCACAGTTTACGGGTGTAGGTATACTCCGAACCTCACGCAAGTTGATAGGCCGTTTGATTTGTGAGTCATCATGGTCGTTTTGATGTGTGCACATGACGAAACACACACTGTTTACACTGTCATTGTTTTGAATAATATATATTATTTTCTACAATGCATTGAGTCATGGTGAGATCATCGATATAGATTTTGATTTATAATTCAAATTCAATTCAATTTCAATTTATAGTCAGAGACATTTTGTCAGAGAAGTAAAAATTTAGTTCAGGGTAAATCGTCATTGATGATGAAGCAATGAAGGTATGGGCAACGTCTAAACATTCCTAACTATAAAAAGTTTATTGTTGAAAAATGTATTTTTCAAGACAAGTTTTTGTTAAATTCGCTATCGGAACCTGATCAAAATGAGCCCAAACACTGCCAGGCTACTAATCATCGAAAAGTTCCATTGGCCACCATCATCAGATCAGCTCACCGTTACCATAATATTGCATTGTCATCTAAACTTGACAGGTATGAAAAATTTCAGCTCAATCGATTAAGGATAACTGATGTAAAATTCATTTGCAAAATTCCACCCGGACAAACTAAATAGATAAAAATAGGTAAACATTGCAAGTTAAACAAAAGCTCATAAAATGGTCTATGCATGCGTCTTTTAACAAAGACTCAAGTCTACTGACCGTTTTCATGCTCTTACCTACCTAATACCATTTTAGTAATGACAAAACATAAATTTTCAGAAAGTAATTTGTATTATTTTGTAGGAAAACCGCCTGGTGCTGATACGGTCTTGTGATGATACGAGATAATGAAAATATGACTAAGAAAGTATTAAATATAGAGGAAGGAAAGAGAAGCCGTGGCTGACCCTTAGTAACCTCGTTGCAAAGCATTAAAAACTATATAAAACTAGCCAACAAAACAACTGAGACACCCCATAATCGGCGCGATGTGGCGCAGAGTTTCCAAATAACTTTAGACCAATAGCGAGGAGAAACAAGAAGATTTTTTATTATTCTGTGCATATTTTGTATTACTTTTTTGTTAATAAATTATTCATTATCATAAAGAAAAACTTCGTCTTGTTTTCAAAATTAATTTTGGTTATTTGATTCTAGTAAGTAGGTAGACCGAATGCATTCCGGTCTAAACTGCACGCCCATTCACCGCTTTTACTTAACACTTACTTGATACAAGCTTGACGTTTGAAAATGGCCTTTGTGGTTTCGTATTATGGAATATTTTATTTTGACGTAATGAAATAGGCATAATATATATTCTTCAGCAATCTCTAGTGTATTTTAGTTTTTTGAAATTGCAACTAGGTAGAAATACAACTCCTTTTATGTACCACCTCATATCGACACTAACTTCTTTGCTAAATTGTTATTGGTCTAATCGACTTTATAATCACGATTCACGGTTAGAGCTTCCTCATATCACGTGACTTCCACTCATTCTCGTCCCCCTCCTATTTTAGCTTTTTATCATAATTAGTTTTGATAACAATGTTTAATGCTAGGGTTGCCATTAATTGAAAAGGGTAGACGTAGGCACATATTTATGACAATCGTGATGCGAACGGCAATTTTCCTAAGAGTGGTGTTAGTGGAAAATTTCAATAAGATTTGGTTGATCCCTCAGTTTATTGCAACCACCTTACCATAAGTGGTTTGCAAAATTATTAATTTAATCAAATTAATTTTGTATCTGTATTGTAACTTATCATTATCATCATCAGCAGAACTTAAGACGTCCACTGCTGAACGAGGCCCCATAGACTGCAATGGGGGGATTTCCTATAATCACGCCGCTTGGCAGGTGGATTGGTGATCGCAGTATTAATGTTGAGTACTCAAGTAGATGCAACTATCCATCCTGGTGTAATCCCTTTAATCCCAAGGCTTTTACGACATCCACGGGAGGCGACGGCGGGGTCTATTCTTAAGCCGGATCCGTCACGACACTTATAAGTTATAGGCGTTGGTAAATCAAATTTATCATTATCATCGTTGACCGTTTGAGATCCACTGCTGGACGTTCTACGTAGAATTCCATGACGAACGGTCTGAAGCCGCCTCCATTTGTCGACTTCCTGCGATCATGGTAAAACTTTCTTCTAAACGGCTAATTTGTTTAACAACTTAAGGTTTATTTAGGGAACTGACTACTGACCCACCAAGAAACAACAGTGAAACTCTAAACTCAGTTCTTAAAGTTCAAAATAACAGTTAATGGTAATTTCCTAGGAAATACCAGTTTTGTTAGTAGCAGAACTTCTTGTGAAAGAGTTCGTCCGGGGAAGTACTACCACCGTATCTATTTCTGCCGCCAAGCAGTAGTGTTCGCATTGCTGTGTTTCGGTTTGAAGGGTACGGGTGCCGGTGAAATTACAGGCACATGAGACTTTTTATTTTTATGTCTCAGGGTCGGCAGCACGCGTGTTATGCCTCTGGTGTTACAGGCGTTCATAGGCTACGGTAACTGCTTTCCATCTGGTGGGCCGTAAGCATGTCTGCTTGCCAAGTAGCATAAAAAAAAAAAAAAATTGGTTTATGGGGCCTAACCATAGGACCCATAGGAACCCTATCTAAATAAATTTATTCCGTTAAATCTCTAATGAAATTATACCGTCTATCGACCTAAACAATTTTTTAAATCGCGTTTGTAACTTTTGTTTTTAAAACAAAAGCAAACAGCTGCCATTAAAACAAAATTACGAATTTCTTCTGTGATCTTAATTGAAATATTTTTTTCCTCTTTCTCGCAGACGCTCATTAACGCAAGTGTGACAAGAAAGGCAACAGACCTCTTTTTGTTTAGGGATCGACGGAGGGATCCCCGATGCCCTTTTACTGTTTTTAATTAGAAACATCGTTAACTTTATTGCAGAAAGTTCGGCAGTTCTGTTTGCCGAGAAAATGTAAAAAAGTTTAATAACGTGAGAATATTTCGCGAGTCATGTTTTTTGCTAACACCTAACGGTCTCTAAAAATGTGGTAAAGATGAAATGAAGCTTCAGACAAATCTGAAGCTAAAGGTGGCTAAGGTAAAAAAGAATGAAAATATGTAACCATTATTCTCTAAGTCACGCTTAGTCATGATTTACGCTGTTCTAGAATGTGCGAAAGTTAACCTACAAAAGCGCTACATCAACCACACAATAAACATTAACTCTGACAGTCTTACGGCCCATCTGGCATTCCAAGGTTATCACGTCCTGTCTAGTTGAGGACCGCCTGTCACGTTTGAACTCTCAGGGTCTGAGGAACAGAGTTGTTCTAATATGGTTCACGCGGGAATCGCAGATAACAACTATGCTGACGAACTTGCATAAACTGGGGCAAATGGAACACAAATGGACCCTGAGCCGTTATATGGCTTACCAAAAAGCCTGACTCAAATGAGCCTCACTAACTCCTTTTTCGAAATTCGATCAAGTTCTGGATTGAGACCATGGGCCATTGAACCATTCCAAATCTCTTATAAGTCTGCGATAAACAAAACACCAACCAAATCATAGCACTGAATAAAAACAACCTTCACATTAAGGTCAGAGACTAAACAAGACACTGTCACCTTAACAAGCACATGTTCAAGTTAAGGCTATGTGTTTATTTTTTATTTATTTATTTATTGAGAGAAACCAACAGCGATACAAAATGTATAAACAGAAACTTAGAGATATAAACATAGGGCCAATAACAGGTTTCTACATTTGAACAGATGAAAAAAGAAATGCTGGGAACAAACAATACCTGTCTGCAATCTAGTAAGGTACAAGTTAAGGCTATGTGACACGCAATCCTGCTGACTCTATGTGACAAGGCGGATGTATCACCCCGTTTTCTGCTAGGAGAGTGTACCACTAATGCTAATATTGTATTGTTTAGGTCTAATTTAATGTACAATTCCCATGTAGCCTGAAATAAATGACTATTATTATTATTATTACTATTATAATGCACCAACGCAGAATTCATCCTCAGCCCGGATCATTATCATCATCACCAGCTTGTTTACATCCACTAATAGACGAGGGCTCCCACATAAAATACAATGAGCGGAATTGCCATTATCACCACGCTTGGCAAGGCGGATTGGTGATCGCAGTTTGGTGTTGACTCAGGTGGATGTTGCTGCCCATCACTTGGTGTTAACCGTTAATTTTCTTTAACGACATCCACAACAGGAGATGGACGTGTCTATTCATAGGTCGGACACCATACGGCGAGCACAGCCCGGATGAACTAAATGAAATCACCCCTGAGAAAATCCTATAGTTCCTAACAGGTCAGCGGCTTAGTGGTGAACTGTGAACGGCCCCCTTCAGGGGGATGTGTCACATCGGCGATCACAAGACGCCTACATGATCACAGTGAAGTTATAAGCCGTAAAATGCCAAAAAAAATAAGAAGTCTTGCTTTACTTTTTGTCTTTTGTTTTTGTCACCAAAATCCCATTGGTATTACAATGTTTACTTATATGTTCACAGATAAAACCATGGCTATCATTGGTCAAGACTTTATAAGACTAAAATAACCATAGCGTTAGAAAACAAATAAAAAGTTTATATAGTGCACCATTGTGTTCATATAAGGATAACTTTGTGCTGTTTAAATAACTCAAACAAGAGAAAAAAACTTATGTTGCCACTGGCGTCGGGACAGTTGGCTTGTCAGGCAAAAATAACAGCTTTAAAGGAAAACACGGGACATTCAGGGCCTTTGTTATACTGTGTTTATTTTGAAGTCCTTTGAATGTTGCCCTTTTAGAATGCTTGTTTTGTAAGATTGAGTTGTTATTAGAATAAATAAATGGAAAAATCATTGCTTTGATGTTTTTTCAATGTTCATCATCATTATCATCAACAGCCTTTGGACGTCCACTACTAGACGAGGCCTTCCCTTAAATACAATGGGGGAAATTGCCTTAATCACCACGCTTGGCAGGCGGATTGGTTGATCGCAGTATTCGTGTTGAGTTCTCAGACGGACGCTGCTGCCCATCCCCTGGTGTAATCCTATAGTCAGCGATAGAGGGTTCTATTCTTAGGCCGGACACACCATGGTCAGGTCGCTTTTCAATGTTACGCTAAACAAATTAACAAATTTCTTTTAACATAACACCCAATATGGCAGTCACATATACATAGTCCAAAGGCCGTAGGCAAAGTAAATTCTAATAGCGATGACGCTAGTAGAAAAGTCCAAAATGTATGGGATTGACGTTAGCTATCGATATGTCACGTGGTCTATTGTATTGTATTACGGCTGTAGAAATGGAATCGTTTCGAAGCGAATGCCGTTTGGCTAGGCCTGCTTATCCCACACTAGGATTTCCTGTCTGTCACGGACATCAGCAACTACGAGTACCATGGTACTACACACCCAGACCCAGAACAAATATTTGCAGATCATGCAAACAATTGTCTCGCATCAGGAATCGAACACACTTCCGTCTCAGCTGGGTACTCGCCCGCTGCACCATACAGGTTGTTGAGGTTTAGAAACTATTTTTAAAAAACGCTTTTTTTATTTTAATTTTCCAAAACGCACTCAGGTGCAAAACGCACTCAGAGTGATGGTTTGCTACGACCCATTTACCCATAGTCAATAGTTGGCAGGACTGAAGAGGCTGGTTCTGTAACAATAAACGGCAGCCTATAAGATGCTGCCAACGACCTAGTAAATCTTAACAGTAAACCACGAACTGGCATGCCTGCAGCTTGCAGATACCAGCCACTGGAATGTGTATACTTAGATTTTTTGGCATGCAATGTACTGTCGGGCCCGAGGGGTGGGGGAGGGGACGACACGCGGCACGTCAAAGGCACCTCTGAATGCGTGTCACAGCAGTGTTCAGTAAGCCAGTAAACAGTATAGAACGAAAATGCATGTCATTTTACTTGCAAATGTATCTCCTGATAGGCATAATATGTTACATTTTGGTATACAAGCTACATATCCATTTTACATGCATGTGTATTTTAGTATGTTGAGCTCCTCATAAACAAGTATGTCTGGAGAAGTACCACCTTTCTTATTTCTGCCGTCTATTGTAGAATAAGCTGCTGTCGTATTGTAACGTGCTGTACTTATAAGCCTGCCATAATTTTGATATAATTATTCTTTATCTCTCTTTCTTCGTCCTTTTTCTTTCTCAAATGACAGACAGAGAGAAAGCCAGAGGTCTAATTATAATAAATAAGGGCCTGAGCACATCTGACGTAACTTACGTCGCGTAGTTTTTCATACTATCTTCGGAAAAAATATGTTTACGGTTTGGAATTATGTGTACGGGCGTTACGCGTTGAAAGAATGGTGACGTAAATTACACCAGATGTGTTTAGGTCCTAAAGGTATTTTGTATAATAACAGTGTGTGAGTGAATAAGACTTTTTTATAATATCAGCCTTTCACGTATGTGCTGTTACTAATATAAACTTAAAGCAACCAAGACTTACTGCAGTCATAGATCTGCCGGTTCTATTCTTTTCTACCTAGAACAGTTAAGAAGAGAATTGAAATCGGGAGGCTAGAATGAAATACAAAATGTATTGAACGCCCGGTCAGCAAGCAACTGTCCGCATCGCCGATCAGAACGTTCAAGCAGTTCAGAAATAGCTTTATACCGTCACCCACAAGCGCTAGATTACGATTGAGCGCCAATCAAGAATGCTCGGCGCCTGTGGTAAGTGTGTGAAGATGAACCCGGTTTCAATTCTGTTCTTTGCTATTCTAGATAGAACAGAAAAGGAACGGCAGGTCTGTGACCTCCCTTCATCACATCTAAAATTATTTAATCTCTGAAGCATAACGCCGATTTAATACGCAATGAATATCACTTCTGTAATCTAATACAATTAGCATATCAGCAATATTTCACCGAGATAAGTATTATCATTTATGTAATTGAGTTAGACCTGTAATTTAGATAGATGACAGATGGCGTTGTAATTTCGTTATTATACCTACTCGTAAGCCCGTCTTATCAGCGTATCTTTTCGTATTAGATGATCTATATATAACTTTTCATTTAAAAAACCGACTTCCGCCATTGTATTCGGCTAAATATTTGGATGAAAAAAAATTATGAAAGAACCATAGCGGTGAAAGGATTATGATATTTTTTGAATGCAAATGCTTGGTTTGTTGCTGAAAATATCAAAATCGCCATATGTATGCCTACAATATTTGAGGAGTTCCCTCAATTCCTCATGGATCCCATCATCAAAAAATGGAAGTATATCTATTCAAATAAAAAAAGAATTTTCCAAATCGGTTCATAAACGCCGGAGATATGCGGTAACAAACATTAAAAAAAAAAAAAAAGAAAGAAATACAACCGAATTGAGAACCTCCTCCTTTTTTGGGAAGTCGGTTAAAAAGATAGAAGCGACTATAGAAATTAATTAATATTTATTATTAAATTACAATTATTATATATTATTTAATTTATATTTATTTATTTTATTAGATTTAGACAATATAAATTTTCAATAAGTAGATATCGGATGAAACGAGAATATAAATAAAATAAAATGTATTGAACCACTCGAAATGGATTGAGTGTCATTGGGTTGAGATAAGAAGCACTCTCGATAAGCAATCAATTTTTTTTACGAAATAGCATAGCATTGTATTAGGCGGATTCATCTCTTTGTTTAATAGTCTGTTCAGAAAGTCTAGAAAGCATTTCTCGTTGAATGGTCCCATCTCAAGGCAAAAGCCAGCGGATAGCAGAAACAGATCAATGCTGGAAAACAATAGCGTTAGAAGGATTACATCACAGCGTGCGCCTCAGTTCCCGATAAATTCAATACGTCTAGAATATCGGTTCGGTGGCGGTGTTCAGTGTGAGGTATGGATAGAATAATAGCGGTATATACAGCGTGTAAAAGGATGGCTCCCGAACACTAAAGCTACCGGTAAAGCTACCCATATCATAGCTATATAAAATAGATTTCGTCTGGGAGGTGATTCATACCGGAGAAAACCTGTTTTTTCGTTTCCTATCGTATTTGTTAGTCAGCAATGTACGCATTTATGTGTACTGTGACTGTGCGAGTTCAACGCTCCCGGTCAGCTGATCGACCCGTAGCGCCAATTTTTCCTTTGTGGTTTTCATTGCTTTTTTGGCGTTTTTATTTATTAACGTGTTTTTAATGATGGAAATTAGAGTTTTGTGTTCCTTTAATGATATTTTATGGATATTTTATAAAGAAAACACGAAAAAAGCGGCCCAAAAGTGACCATTTTTTTTAAATAAATGAATATTTTAAAATATTGTAAATATTTTCAGAATCATGGTCTGAATGCACTGTTTCAGTTTTTGGGAGTAGTCTTTTTACGTCCTGTATACCTACTATAATAATTCTGAATAAAAAAAATGATTATCTTTATCAGAAGGAAATTTTAAAAGTCACTAACTTGATTCACGAATAAGAAGACATTTCTTTCTGCTGAACAGTTCGAGGCTGCAGAATACAGATTTAAACATGCTTAGGTATGTCCACAGCGTGTGTGTGATGGTCTTGCCTTAAGAATAGGACTCCTCCAACTTCTCCCGTGGATGTCGTAAAAGGCAACTAATGTATTACGCCAGGGGATGGACAACAGCATTTACTAAGTACTTATACTAAGTACTTACTAAGTACTTACTAAGTGATTATGGCAAATCCCCCTTATCTATGGGGAAGCCTCGTCCACCAGTGGGCGTCTACCAGCTGATGAAGAAGGTATGCTAACTGAAACCGTAGACAACTTTCACCATTTTTAAACCTACAGCACAGTTCACTAGTACAAGTTCTAGAAGCACACTTTTCTCTTGAAATTGCAAGCTTGACCTTACAGTGTTGTGTGTTGTGGGTCAAGTTTTTCGACGAAATAAATGTCAAAGCGAAAGCCAATAAAGGTAAAAGCATGGATATAGTACCTCTATATAAAAAAATTGCTTGGGTAAAAGTTAAAGAGCGGTACAATCCGGTACAAACGCGGTACAATCGGATAAATGTCATAGAAATCAAATATTGTATAACCTGTTGCTGACCAAATTTTTGCATTCTTATGTCTCTTACAACCTTAAGGTACAAACTATTTAAAGAGTGGTACAATTCGGTACAAACACGGTACAATTGAATATTATAATTCATAAAAATCAATTATTATATACCCGGTTGCCAAATTCACATAGGTAAAGCTTAGTCCTATAAATATCAATATTTAGTTTTATTTTGATTTTTTGTTACGCTACTATCATATTATTAGAATTTTAATCTTGAAAGGTAGTTTAATTGTCCTCCTAGTTTTATTTGAAAACAGGATAAAACGATTTATAGCAAATATAACTAAAACTAGTGGTTCGCCCCGAACTGAGACCTCGCGATAACACCTTTATCAGCCCGACTACTTAACTAAGTAATTTCCATATTTTCTATTATTATTTTTGAAAATTTTCCCCTCGAGGTCTACCAGTACAGTACAGGATCTACCAGTAACTACTCTAATTTCCTACACATCATCGAAATAACCTTTGAATAGGGCTAAGCAACGGGGCGTAGTTATACTACATACCTGTTAGTACCTATATCAAGTACCTGACGAATTAATTGATAACGTCCTTTTGATGAAAACCATAGAACTCCAACGTCATTCCAATTCTTAGAAATGGGAGGTCAACAATGGATGTTACATTGGTTTCTGTTTTATGGAGTACATGTTACTAAATTCTTCAATTTCAGACTTTTCCCTGTAGTTGTGACACAAAAGCCACAAGCATACCAAATTTCAGCATTGTGGGATTGCTGGAAGTACCCTAGAATTTTGGGTTTGTACGTTTTTTATTTTCCCTAATATCTCAAAAACTACTAAGGCTAAATAATTATTAAAAACAGTTTTGAAATGCCCAACCAAAGCGCTTTCATTAGACACCCCACTTGATCTGACTGTCTCACTTTTATTTTTTTTACCCCCTCTTGGACCCCAATATCTCAGCAACCCCTTGATCGATATAGCCCATAACCTTACCTACAAATTGTACCAATACTATCTACCCCCATATCAAATTTCATGAAGATCGGTTTGAAAGTTTTCATCGGACAAACATACATACATACATACACACATACATACAAAAGCCGATTCTTCCAACTTGACTCAGAGAACTCGCTTCGCTCGTTCAATTACGAATTAAAAACTATATGCAGCGTTTTGCGCTTATATCGTTGTGGCCAGGACATTTTACTCAAGCTCTCCACCATCATTTCAGGTGGTTAATATTGAAATACTCGCTTTAACTCTGAACATACCCTTGCATCCGTCTGCACTGAAATGGCTATTTTAGATGAAATCGATATTTCTGATGAACGCTCCAGAATCAATTGTAAAGTTATGTTATTTCAAATGACCTTTCCGATATCCAGGTCATTTTGAAATTGTTAACTTAATACGCAGTTTAGTAGGGTTGAATTTTTTGAAAATATACTTTGTTGATAAACAACATGTATCATAACCCCCCCCCCCCCCCCGGCCCTTATAAAGTTACCACACGTCATGGTGCACAACTTTACATCTCCGACTTTCTAAATTTTGAAGTTTTTCATTCATTAAATGCCTCGTATTACTTTGCTCCAGAAATGTAACCTAACGTGACATGAGGCCCTATTATAGCTGTTTTTTTTTAACTGGAAGGTTACCTTGACTTTAATACTTGAATATAATAGATAATATTGACTTATGTTATTTTGTTATATTAATATTATTTTTAATAAATTGATTAATTTGAATGACCGACGAATTTGTGGATGTAAATACGTACTTAATAAATTTAATTTTAATTAATACTTATTTTGTTTATTATTATTTTATTTGTATTAATTTATCATTGTGTACCTACCTAGGACCTATTACCAAAATAAGTTATAATGTACTTTTCAATATGACTTGTAACAATAATCTGTTATAAATAAATCTGTATATATAAAATTCAATGTCCTGACTGACTGACTGACTGACTGACTGACTGATATATCAACGCACAGCCCAAACCACTGGTCCTAGAGACATGCAATTTGCAGGGTGTGTTCCTTTTAGGCTGAAATGGCGCACTAAGAAAGGAATTTGGAAAGGTCACCCTCTAAGGGGGTGAAAAGGGATGAAAACGTTTGTATGAAAAACCGTATTCCTTGGACTTACAAACTTGAAACTTGGCATAAATGTTCGTCAATACAAATGATAAAAGTATGCTATAATATATTTCCCAAACTTACCCCTTAAAGGGGTGTGAAAGAGAGTTAAAGTTTGGATGGGATTTTTTTAACGCGTGATTTGATTTGCTTGAAACTTGGCATAAACATTCTTCAGCGCAAATGATAATAGTTTAATAATATGTAATTTTACAAACTACCCCTAATAGGGGTGCTGAGACACTGTCTGACATACAGCCAACCCACAGCTTAAGCCACTGAACCTAGAGACATGAAATTGGGAGGATATATTGCTTTTAGATTGTAGGGGTGTACCAAAAAAGGAATTTGGAAAGTTCGCCCTCTAAGGGGTCCAAAAAGGGCTATTAATGTAAAACCAAAATGCTCTGTATTTCGAAAACCGTTGGTAGTAGGTACTTGAAATTTCACATATAGATTCCCGAAATGAAATTAACAAACATATTTCAGCGAAACCTGAAATTTTCCTGAAAAAAGGGAAGGGATCGTTTTCTTTCTTAAAAAATAGACTATACGTTTTGGCCAGATTTCAGTGTATTTCAACGAGATAAAAGTTAGTTTTAAGGTGTAATTGTTGAGAAAAAAATATTTTTAAGTTTGAAATGGGACCCCTAATTGAAAAACACGAGCGTGGTGTCGTTTCAATTGTAATCAAAAATGTTTTTATTTTTTAAATACATAATTTTAATTCATTTATTAGTTGTTTACAGAAGAACTTAATGAAGACGGTCTGATGATGGAACCGGAAGGCCTCAACTGAACTCCTCAACAATTTGCAATACCTAGAATAGTAGTGCTTATGAGGCTCTTTTAAGTTGTTTTTTTGAAATGTTTAACGGTAGAGGAGGGCCATGATCTGATGATGAAGCCGGGACATGTTCAACGGATCTCCTTAACCGATAACAGTAGAATGGTAGTGTTAGAATGGTAGTGTTTGGGCTCTTTTGAATTGGTTTTGTGAGACGGCTGACAATACGTGACAGCCAGGGTTCGAAGATGAAAGTGGGAGAGTTAAGCCTCTCCCACTTTCGTCATCGGACCCTGGCTGTCACGTATTGTCGGCAGTCTCACCTCTTCGATCGGTAGCAGTAGAAGGGTCGTATTCAGTGGCGGTCCGAGGATAAGGGGAAAAGGGAAACACCCCCCCCCCCCAATTTTCGCCCCTCTACCTCAGTTGTAATTCTTTGTCGTCTAATCTTGCTACTAAAATCATAAAAACTTTGCCTGTTTACACTTAAATATGAAATTTTCGCGGCTCGCTTCGCTCGCCGCTGCCTGCCCTATATTTCTTTTTCGTCTAACCACAAAAGTTTTGGCTGTTAACACTTCTGAAATACATAATTTTCGCGACTCGCTCCGCTTGCCTCTACATCTTGGTTATTACTTTTTAACCGACTTCCCAAAAAAGGAGGAGGTTCTCAATTCGGTTTTTAATGTTTGTATCTCCGGCGTTTATGAAACGATTTGGAAAATTATTTTTTTATTTGAATAGATATACTTACTTCCAGATTGGTCCCATTTTTTTCAGAATCCAGTTCTGATGATGGAATCCATGAGGAAGGGAACTCCTCAAATATTGTAGGCAAACATATGGCAATTTTGATATTTTGAGCAACAAACCAAGCATTTGCATTCAAAAAGTATCATAATCCTTTCACCACTATGGTTCTTTCATAATTTTTCTTTCATCCAAATATTTAGTCGAATACAATGGCGGAAGTCGATTTTTTAAATGAAAAGTTATTCCGTTGCTCTTGATACTAAAATAACAAAAAATTTGGCTGTTTACACTTCTGAAATATGAATTTTTTGCGTCTTGCTCCGCTCGCTGCTGCCTGCTCGCTCCACTCGCTGCTGCCTCAGGTATGGTACTTTTTCCGCCGGTCTTAATATTAAAATCATAAGAAATTTGCCTGTTAACACTTCTGAAATATGAAATTTTCGCGGCTCCCTCCGCTCGCCTCTACCTCATGTATAATACTTTTACCGCTGGTCTTGATACTAAAATAATAATAAATTTGCCTGTTTACACTTCTGAAATACGAAATTTTCGCGGCTCGCTCCGCTTGCTGCTGCCTCAGGTATGATGCTTTTTTCGCTGGTATTGATGTTAAAATCATAAGAAATTTGCCTGTTTACACTTCTTAAATACGAAATTTTTGCGGCTCGCTCCGCTCGCTGCTGCCTCAGGTATAGTACTTTTTCCGCCGGCCTTGATATTAAAACCATATACAAATTTGCCTGTTAACACTTCTGAAATATGTCATTTTCACGGCTCGCTCCGCTCGCCTAAACCTCATGTATAATACTTTTACCGCAGGTCTTGATACTAAAATAATAAGAAATTTGCCTGTTTACATTTCTGAAATACGAAATTTTCGAGGCTCGCTTCGCTCGCCACTGCCTCTTGTGTAGTTCTTTTTTAGCTAATCTTGCTACTAAAATCACAAAAGCTTTGACTGTTTACACTTCTGAAATTCAAAATTTTCGCGGCTTTCTCCGCTCGCCTCTATCTCAGTTTGATCCTTTTTCAGCTGGTCTTAATACTAAAATCATAAGAAATTTGCCTGTTCTTTTTGGCTTATCTTGCTACTAAAATCACAAAAACTTTGGCGATTCACACTACGTAAATATGTACGAAATTTTCGCGGCTTGCTCCGCTCACCTCTACCTCATGTATATTACTTTTACCGCTGGTACTAAAATAACTCTTGATACTTAAATAATAAGAAATTTGCCTGTTTACACTTTTGATAGACGAAATTTTTGCGGCTCGCTTCGCTCGCCGCTACCTCTGGTATACTTCCTTTTCAACTAATGTTACTACTAAAATCACAATACTTTGGCTGTTTACACTTCTGAAATTTGAAATTTTCACGGCTCGCTCCACTCGCCTCTACCTCATGGACGTATAATGCTCTTACCGCTGGTCTTGATACTAAAATAATAAGAAATTTGCCTGTTTACACTTCTGAAATACGAAATTTTCGCGGCTCGCTCCGCTCGCCTCTACCTCGTGTACGTGTAATACTTTTACCGCTGGTCTTGATACTAAAATGATAAGAAATTTGCCTGTTTACACTTCTGAAAAACAAAAATTTTCCGGCTCTTTTCCAGCTAATCTTGCTACTAAAATCACAAAAACACTTCTTAATTACGAATAGTTCATCAGGCAAATATGAAAAACTGGTCAGGAAAAGTCAGGGACACCCTGATGATGACCCCTCCCCCCCAAATCCTTAGCTGCGACCGGGCCTGGTCGTGTTTGCTTTCTTTTGTGAGACGATTGACACGTACTTACATATCGACCGAGTTCTATCATAACTATCATCATTGACAGCCGGAATAAGTCCAATGCATAGGGAATGGCTAATAGGAAAAAAACAAGTGTTTGTTAGAAAAACAAATATGTAATTTCTTTCCTGTAGGCCTCGCGGGCGAAGCCGCGGGCAGAAGCTAGTAAACTATAAACCGGTAGGGCGTTTACGCCCTTTTGTACGCGAACAAAGTTTGCTTCTATTTCGACTATTAATTCCTAACCTTCCTTACTTCCTATTCCTTGTTAACTCCATGAAATTTTGTACACATGATCAGTACACATCTAAACAAGTAGTGCGTTAGTTTATAAAAAATAAGTTTTTTTTAAATTTTATGATTTGGTAGGAGGTACCCGTAATATAATTTTTTTAAAATAAACTTATTCTCGAATAAAAAAATGGAGCTAACCTGTATTCAAACTTTGTGTCACAAAAGGAGAATGGCAAAAAATTTTGTATTCGTTAATGATGACAAAATTATACAGTGTGTCCCCATAATTACCCAAGTGTGAGGGAAACAGAGGGTGGACACATATGGCACATACGATAACAGGATCTGTTATAGTTTTGGAATAGGGAACTCGCCGATTATAGGGTGTCGGTCGGAACATTATATAATGGGAAATTGTTACTCTTTTATTGTACTTTTGTGCCCGTTTCATTCTACTTTCAAAAACGGTGTGAATTTTGCAGAGAATGTTGAAGTTTGATTTTTTAAATAGAGTTAAGCTTCATTCACTCACTTGCATTGTCCATTTTAGTCGAATAATGATCTATAATTTGAGTATCTAAATACCCCTTTTGCCCACTAAAATCCACTGAAAAGATTGATGGATGTTCAGTTCACATTATCCTTTATTTGGAACTTCCTACTGCACACAATTCGTCGTATTATTTCTGGAACTAATCTTTCAAACGGAGGCGTTGGTGTCTGTGACAGAGTTTTTATACTTCTACAGGACATCGTATCCCATTGTTCTTTATACCCTGTATTATGTTAATTTTTTTTTTTTTTTTTTTTTGAATTCGTAGACAAAAAAAGAAAGAATGAAAGAAAGAAAAAACGTTTATTTCACAACACATTTTACAAGGACATTATACGTATCAGAATGTTGGTGAAGGCACCATACGAAATGAAACAAAACTTCAAAATTATTTAAAAAAACTGTACTGCAATGCTTTATGAACCCTAAAAGAAAAACGTACGAAACCATGACCCTCATGTAATGTAACAAATGGAGCAGAATAAAATGTACGGAATCAGTTCCTTTGGTCTGCGACACGTTTGTGACAGTAAGGATAGGATTATTAGACTGGACGAGAAATTGCCAAAAATCAACTTCCACGCATAGTGTGGAGTGCTTTTTATGGATTGTTTGAGTTCATCCGGGGAAGTATACCTTCCACTGTACAAGCAGAAATGATTACTACATTGTGTTACACTATAAAGTTATAGTTATATTGGTTATATATGTATTACGACTTGTAACAGGTATTGCCAAGAAACAAGCAATAAAAAATGTAACAATTACATTTTTGGCATAGGTTTATGGCAAAAATTTCATTGGGAAATGTTTATTTTTCTGTTGATAATGATAAACGTGACATTAAAATCGCATAAAATAGCTTTATATTCCCTTCGTAGAGGTATCGGACGTAACGGTAATATACCAATGTATCTTAGGTATTGGAGAATATTCAACAAAAAGTTTATTCATTAATTTTGCAAACAAAATGTTTAACAAAATGTAAGTCCTTACAATAATATACCTACATCAGATGTTCCTTCGTATTAAATGTATTCAAGCGCGTACCAAACTTTTCGTACAAAAACCTTTACACCGTTGGAAATTTACAAACATTTCCTAACCCCTCTTTGAGGCTTAACAGAGTCTTTTCAAGTCTTATAACGTATTATTCAGATAAGAATATTATTTTATATGCCATTTGGAGATAAGTCTGCAAACGGATTTCAGTTTTGTCTTATTTTTGATCATCTTAATAAACTTATTCATAATCATCATCATCACCAGCCTGTAGACGCCCACTGCTGGACAAATCCTCCCCCATTGAATACAATGGGGAGATTTAACATGATCACAATGTTTAGCAGGCGGATTGGTGATCGCAGTTGGTGATAAAGTACCCTGATGGATGCTGCCGCCTATACCCTATTGTAATCCCTTATTAACAGGGGTGGATCTATATAAGGGCTTTTTGGGCTGCAGCCCAGGGCCTCGTGGATATAAAGGGCCCCCAGCCCCATTGAAGTCAAAATGGTCAATATTGTGAAAATAAAAATTTTCAAAATTGAAAAATATCTTACTTTAGGTTGGCTACCCTGATATCAATTAAAACGTTTGCAAATTAACCTACAGAATCATCCTTTTTCCGCTGTAGTACCTACACATTATCGAAAACAGTTTTTTGACAAAAAGGCAATTATAGTTGACTAGTTGCGCCCCGCGGTTTCACCCGCGTGAGTAATGATGAAAATTGATGATGATAATGATGATGAAAAGTAGCCTATGTGTTAATCCAGGGCGTAAAGTATCTCCATTCCAAATTTCACTCAAATCCATTCAGTAGTTTTTACGTGAAAGAGTAACAAACATCCATACTCACAAACTTTCGCGTTTATAATACACTCGAGAGCAATGAATCCGGGTCACTTAAAGAATGTTAAAAATCTCGGAAACTAAAAATGATAGATTAATGCAATAAATTGTATTTAATAGACAATGTAATACTCCTGAAATGAAGGTAAAAAAAATATGAGTCACCATACATTTTATTAACACAAAATTACATAAAGAAAAAAACTGCTGATCTCTCCTTAAAACAAAAATAGGAAACATGAAATTTTTGAACTTTATTACGATTTTCTTGAATTTTAATACTTCGTATTGCCTCCTCGTGCTTCCATTACTGCGTTTACGCGGTTTGGCATGCTGTACACCAAGTTCCTTATACGATTTTGGGGAATATTCTCCCACTCCTCTGTGAGAGCAATTTTGAGCTCACGAAGCGTGATTGGGGGAGGGTTTCGTTGTTTTACGCATCTGCCTAGCTCGTCCCAAGCATGCTCGATCGGGTTGATATCCGGGCTGCGCGCCCGTTCACTCCATACGAGTAATGTTCATCTCTTGAAGGTAGTCATTCACAATCCTACCTGAATGAGGTCGGGCATTGTCATGCATAAATATAGCATCCTCACCTAAATTGACCATAAATGGACCAACGTGATCATTGAGGATTTCTTCCACATATCTTACGCTAGTTAAAGAGCCGTTTTCTATGATCACCAGCTCTGTGCGACTTTCAGAAGAAATTCCGGCCCACACAAGTACAGACCCACCACCGTAGGCTACTTTTTCTTCGATGCATGCTTGCTTGAATCTTTCCCCTGGTCTTCGATACACTCTGTGTCTTCCATATCGTGCTTGTAGAGCATAAATTTTGATTCGTCGGAGAACATAACTTTTGACCAATCTTCAATACTCCAATTTACGTGGCTCTGGGCATATCTTAGTCTTGAAATACGATGCCCACGCTCCAGTTTAGGGCCGTTTGCAGGTCTAAGGGGTTTTAAGTTAGATTCAGCAAGCCGACGTCTTACTGTCCATGCACTTGGGTTACTTCCTCCGAGGCGTCGAAACTGATTTGTGAGTTCAGTTCCTGTGAGAAAGCGATTTCGAAGCATGGTGTTCACCAAGTATCGGTCTTCTCGTGCTGTGGTACACCTGGTTCTGCCCGTTCCTGGTCTGCGTAGGTTAGAACCAGTTTCTTCGTAACGTCGGAGAACTCTTTGTACTGTTGACAGCGACACACCGACAGTCCTGGCTGTATCGCGCTGACTCCGGCCGGTTTCCAGCATTGTAAGTATTCTGGTGCATTCTTCAGGCGTAAGCGACATAATTTCAGCTTGAATAATGAATATAGAGCACTATGAACATGGTTTATGTACCCACATAAATGACAGATTACAAACAAAAGCAAAACCAAATGCTGTAATTTCGTAGTTCCATCTTCGAAAGTGGCCCTTTTTAAATTTGATTTTTTTATGATATAACTTTACAATAACTAAGAAGTTTTAATACCTTCATTTAAGGAGTATTACATTGTCTATTAAATACAATTTATTGCATTAACCTAGCATTTTTAGTTTCCGAGATTTTTAGGATTCTTTAAGTGACCCGGATTCATTGCTCTCGAGGGTATAAGTAGGATAGGATAGTAGGATTAAATAGGTAGGCCCCTAAAGTAGTATTAGCCAAGGGCCCCACAAACTCACGGTCCGCCCATGCTTAGTAAAGCTTTTACTACATCCACGGGAGGAAGAGGAGGAGTCGATTCTTAGGCCAGGACACACTATAGACTATACTTGAAATTATATAGACTAGAGATACAAAATGAAAAAACAAAAGTGTAAGTCATGTTTCATAAAATCATTGAAAACCTATTTATTATTATTATCAGCTTGTTGACGTCACATTCTGGATGGCCATAAAATGACACATGATAAATGGCCTATATACGCCTCCATACACTGACTTCCAGCGATTAATATTTAGAGTGTTGTCAGTTCATCGATTAGGGGAAAAAAATGGTAAGGTTTAGTCGTAGTTTGAGAACCTTTGCTGTTCCCTAATAGCAATTTTCGATCCTAGAAGTTGTATATAGCCTTCCTATTGCTATTTCAACTCGCTAGTTTATAAGGTCCTAATATAATTGGATTCAAAATGCCTCAAAGTGTTTTAAGTCTTTGCTGGTACAAAAACATACTGATAATAACTTCACAATTCCTTAAAAAAACACCTTTCTTGCCATTTTATCCAAATTAATTATTTTTGAATGAATTTGTCCTTCAATAACGCATTACTTTGAAAGAACTGCAAACGTACACCGTTTTTTCTACCTGCTTCTTAATTTTGTCCTTACAAAATGGACCCATTGCCGGGCAGTTAAATTTTATATTTGTTTGACATTGTTGGCTCATTTCATTTCTAAGGCCCTTGGCTCTTTTTTTCATTAAATACCACAAAAGCTTCAAAAGGCACGTTCTACCTGTCCCTTTTTCTTATAAATGTCACGTTACCTGGAGCAAAACCGTTTTCAAATAAGTAGTTTAAGTACCTGCTTTAAATTGTCTCCAAATTTTATGTTCTAAGAATTGTGGGATGGTTGTAATAATTATGGAAGCCGATAGAAAGAACAAGATAGTTTCGAGTGTATTCCTCTTATACTGGCACTTCACTTGGTGTACTTATATTTGCAAATGTTGCGTTATTTTTCCAAGGTAAAATCAACCATTAGTCTATAGGTAGGTACATAATAAAAAAGGGAAAATAACTCAAACATTTTGCGAATTTGAAGTGCCACCATTAAATTTTAATAAATAATAAAAAAACTCATATTATTTTATTTTACAAAACAGATAAAATAAATAAAAACAGATGTCCAAGCACGAATATCTAAAGTTATCGAATTGCTAGCAAGACGATCGTAAATGTCAAATATTAACCAATCAAATTACAATGATTTCAAGCTACCCCAGTGTCATTGGCCAATATTTGAGGTAATGCAATTTTTTTTTTTTTTATAATGCTGGACATTTTACTCAACATTATCTGGCCCCAAGCCAAGCAGAGCTTGTGTTATGGTAACTAGATAACTGATATACGTAACATAATACATTACATAGATAGATATTTTTATTATACATAGAAAAATACCCAGAACACCCGGAACAATTATCTGCAGATCGCACAAATATTTGTTCCGAGGCGAGGATCGAACCCGCAACCTCCTGCGTCGCAGGCGAACCTTCGCCCGCAGCGCCACAGAGATCGTCTCGCTAGTAGCTTTTCGGTAACGTATAGTATTCGTGTTAACCTAAAAATAGTATTCCTAATCGATTTTCTAAGGTGCATGTTCAAATGACAAGGTTTTATTGATTGGATGTGACATTGCGAACATAAGGTACGGGTGTAGATATTAGTGTACAGAGGCCTTACCATAAGCTCTTATAGCGATTCAGTTCGTGATTATACATAGAAAAATACCCAGAACACCCGGAACAATTATCTGCAGATCGCACAAATATTTGTTCCGAGGCGAGGATCGAACCCGCAACCTCCTGCGTCGCAGGCGAACCTTCGCCCGCAGCGCCACAGAGATCGTCTCGCTAGTAGCTTTTCGGTAACGTATAGTATTCGTGTTAACCTAAAAATAGTATTCCTAATCGATTTTCTAAGGTGCATGTTCAAATGACAAGGTTTTATTGATTGGATGTGACATTGCGAACATAAGGTACGGGTGTAGATATTAGTGTACAGAGGCCTTACCATAAGCTCTTATAGCGATTCAGTTCAAACACCATTCAGTAAAAAATATTGGTTCCGTGATTTCCGCAGCTAAATTTAAAGACACAGTAGCAGAAGGTTTATAAACTTCTACAACTAAAGTTATTCAATGATGGGGGATGGAGAGGTGCCGGGGCCGGATTGAGGGGACGATTCGACTGTCCCTCCAGAGGCTGGAGACCAATAGGGCCTGACTTCAAGTCCTACGCTCTCCAGGTTACAGCTAGGTACAATAATGTGCTCCTCAAACCTGATTTCTGGCCAGCTGGCATTGTTTACCGACGCTATGGGAAGCGGTAACGCATCAAAATCCTCCAAAAGATATAGTGTTGGTTTTAAAATGTAATATATATATGTTAGTCTATAGGGTATATATTCTATGGGCTTATTGTTTAGGTATAAGTTTATTATACATTTCCCATGTAGCCTGAAATAAAACATTATTATTATTATTATGTCAACGACGATGCGATATTTTGTACTGAATAGTTTTTGAACTGAATCGCTATAAGAGCTCATGGCCTCTGATCATGTGTACAAAATTTCATGTAGTTAGATGAAACAATAGCCAAAATAGAACCAAACTTCGTTCGCGTACAAAAAGGCGTACTTAAGCGCCCTACCGGTAACCTCCCTTAAGAGATTTAGGCAGGAATGTGTAAGTCTCAAAGAATCATTTCATTTCACAGGACCTTCTATAGCTCTACCCATTCATACTCGGAACCTCAGCCGTAAATCTGCGTAAAGGCGTTCGCAAGGAGCGTTCTATTTCGTGCCGGTGACAGAGACTTACGAGATGGCCAGCCTGTTGTCCGCAGAGCTCTCTGATAGATGAAGCCGATGAAGGTGTGGAGATAGGCTTTGGCCAGAATTGAGCACAGCTGAGATAATCATCATCATCATAACAATAATTAAGTATTATAATGACATGGTGATGGACGTATCTACCTAGGTATAGTACCTACTTATGGGAACTAAATTTTTTGTATGTCATAATGTATAACTGAGTATGTTGGACGTGTGAATTATGACCACCAATGTAATTACCATATTCAAAACAAATAAATTATCTTTATCTTTATCATCATCATAATCATCCTTTAGAAGTCCACTGTCGTAAAAAGGCCTAAAAGAAATACCACGATTAATGGTCTGGAGACGCCTCCATCCACCGACTTCCTGAGATGAGCTAAAGCATCTAGAAAGTGTGACAATAGAATGACGTGATGATATTTTTACATGACTATTATTTATTAGTGGTGGTCTCGGACTAAGATTAGGACATCTCCAACTCCTCCCGTAGATGTCGTGAAAGGCATCTGGAGTACATCCAATACTGCGATCACCAATTCGCCTGCCAAGCGTGGTGATTATGGCAAATCTTCCCATTGTATTCAATAGGAGAGGCCTCGTCCAGCAGTGGATGTAAACAGGCTTGTGATGATGATTATGATGATGATGATGATGATGGTGGTATATCATTGTAAACAGGATTTACTACCGAGAAGTTACGTTTCAACTCACATCAACCATGTTTGATCCATGGCTCAATCATCATAAAACTTGGCAACAGAGTCTGTAATTGAATCCGATTTCAGTCGATAAAAGCTGATATTGAATTTATGAGTAAATACTTCAATTTGGTTATCGTATTAATTGATGTAATAATTATAAATTTGGCGTCTGTTATTTATCGAATTATATAGAATTTTAGATGAAAGGCACTAATTGACTATAATACCTTCCTGTGATAAGCTATCTGAAAGCAATTCTGTGCTAGTAGTGTTTTGATCGTATAATTTAACTTCAAAATATTAGTAGGTCGATAAAAGCTGATATTGAATTTATGAGTAAATACTTCAATTTGGTTATCGTATTAATTGATGTAATAATTATAAATTTGGCGTCTGTTATTTATCGAATTATATAGAATTTTAGATGAAAGGCACTAATTGACTATAATACCTTCCTGTGATAAGCTATCTGAAAGCAATTCTGTGCTAGTAGTGTTTTGATCGTATAATTTAACTTCAAAATATTAGTAGGTACTAGGAAGAGACTTCCAAGAAAGTGAAGATTGCTAACTGGGCAAAATTTTTACTAAAAGATCTGAAATCTCTCAATATCTGAACCTAGCTATCTGAAAGCACTTCTATTATAGTTGCTATATTGCTAGTAGAGTTTTGATATCAAAAAGATATAAACTCCAAAATATCAGTACTAAGAGACTTCAAGAGATTGTAGATTGCTAAGGGGGCAAATATTTTACTAAAATATCTGAAATCTCTGAATATCTGAATCTAGATATCTGAAAGCACGTCTATGCTAGTAGAGTTTTGATATCAAAAAGACATAAACTCCAAAATATCAGTACTAAGAGACTTCAAGAGAGTGTAGATTGCTGAGGGGGCAAATATTTTACTAAAATATCTGAAATCTCTGAATATCTGAATCTAGGTATCTGAAAGCACTTCTATGCTAGTAGAGTTTTGATATCAAAAAGACAAACTTCAAAATATTAGTACTAAGAAGAGACTTCAAGAGAGTGTAGATAGCTAAGTGGGCAAAAATTTTACTAAATGAAAATTAAATATACTGCTCCTCGGAAATAAATTTAATAGTTAAAATGTTTGCAAACAACCTTAGGAACCATATAATCTGTAATAGCACTTAAACACAACTTAATGTTCCTATCATGTCCGCAAGTTGACAAACTTAATAAACCATTAATTAGCGTTCCTTCCCCAAAGCAGTCCCTGTTTCAACATTAACAGAATTTTAATCAACTTTACTGAACAAGTTTTGCAAGTTAACTTGTAAAACTTAAGCTTAATTTGACGAGAGGTCCATTAGGGCGTAACCAGTTTTCACTTAAGCCAATTAAGTAAATATGGAACCTGATTAATGAACGCGATGTTTGATGTTGACGACTATGGAAAGTATATTGGTGTAGGTACTAACTTTTCTTACATAATGCACTTAGGTATAGAAACTTTGTGCTTCATCACACACTATGGTAATGATGACATCCGGGTCACTAGTTTGGAGATTGGTGTGTTCCTGACTTTATAATCGTGTCTTATGAATATGAAAATAGCAAGATGTTACCACAGAACACTGAACACTGTCCGAAAAGTAGCTAGATTTTCTGTATCAGATGAAAGTTTTTATGAGCTGTAATTCTATTTTCTCAGAAAAACGAGTATTTTATGATCTTTAAAAGAAGTTTATACCGGTTACCGGCTTACGCTATTTGTTATTTTGGCTTATTTTGACTATTATTTATTTAAAATCCACGAAATTTTGTATACTGGAAATTTGGTTGTATTTTGTATTTTGTTTTTAATTGCTTTGACTTGTATTTTAATTAACTAACATAAGTATTGTCTTGTAATTTTTTATTATTGATCTTGACTCCAAATTGCAGCGCCCTGACGGGGTTCATGTACCTATCTGACTAATAGTAGAAATAAAACCTATTACCAATATTGTACGTACATGTACTATCTCATTCTTTTCAAAGTATTATGCACCACCTACATAAATTTATCCTCATTACCAAAGGTTAGCTGGTAGAGAATGTTATGCTTCCTAGCATTAAGTTCGCCTATGTACATGATTTGTTTTTTGTGCAATAAAGAATTTTCTATTATATTCTACATGTGAGCAATAAATACAAATACACATAATCAGTAGGTAGGTACACTAATATCTAAACCCGTAGTATTATTATTTTAAGGTATTGCGTTAATGGGCAATTTTTTTCGTTCATCATTTTGGGACATAAGGTGGGTCTCGCAGCTTTACAAGCAATTCCACCAGACAATTTGTCAAATGGAAACAGAGCAATGAGCTTACTGCTAGGCAACGAAATTGACTCATTTATAGGGGTTCGTACCAATTTCATGTTCGCATAGTTTCTAGGAAACTGCGTACTGATAATAAATCTATATTTACTCACTGGCTACCAAAATGCATGTTAATTTTACTAACTTGAATTGGAGCAGGATCAGTGAAAAACCCTTATAATTTTACCTGGATAAATTTTAACAATTCTTTACATTTAAAGAAAGAAAGAAAGAAAGAAAACATTTCTTTAACCAAATGATTTTTTTGTTTTGATATTGGTAACTTAAAATATTTTTGTTTCAATTTAGTATATACTTTGAGGTTTAACGAATTTTTAGATAAAATAGAACTGCTACTTTTAAGATTTTTTAGAATTATCTTCAGTTCTGTTTATATGGGTAATATTGTATAGCTTAGTACGAATTTTGATAGTTTTCAAAATTATATGAAATTTCGTTTCTTTCCATACATTTACTGACAGCGTCTGTAGTTTTCTTCTCGTTTTTGCTAAGGGCGCTGCAAGTAAATGTATGTAAGGAAACGAAACTTCATATATAGTTTTGAAAACTATCAAAACTCGTACTAAGCCCCCAAAGAGATCCAATTGACTGATTTATAAGTAAAAGAACATTTTATTTAAATGGAAAAAACTTCAGAGAATTTAAAAGAAAATGGACATCTTTGAATCCGTGGCGTCTTCATTAAAAAGTAATAAAACGACTTTAGTTTACTCTCCTGGAAAAATGTAAAACAAGCCGCTTAAGTGAGGGAAGCTTATAGAAGTTATGGAGTTTCCAAACATGCTGACAGCCAAATTGTTTTTGTATGAGTTGACAGCAGTGCTAACCGTCAACGCTGCATTTGATGGTTGGCACAGTTATCTATCCCTGCTATGTCTATTTGTCTGATAGTACGTCTGGAAGCTTTTTAACTTGAACTTAGAAAAACGCCTGTTATACCCTTTTTATTTACAAATAACCCTCAGCTGGTGTTTTATGGAGAGCAATTTAGTAAATAAAGTTTGTGAATTGTATTGTGACTTAGATTTAATTTAAAAGGAAGACAATTCCATTACAATTCGGAACAGGAAATTAGGACTTAAGTCTTTCCTCCTGCGTGATTGCCTCAACTCAGCCAATTAGGTATCTAAAGTATCCTCTTTGGAGAGCCTAACTTATGTATGATATCTTCACTCATTTAAGACCCTAACTAAGGAAATCTACGAAGATGAAGGAAGGGAAGGTAGGAGGATTATCTTTAAAATATCTACCAGTAAAATTACCACTTATCGAAATAGGTCACTAACTTTTTTTTTTCTGTTTTTTTTTATGCTACTTGGCAAGCAGATAATCTTACGGCCCACCAGATGGAAAGCAGTTACCGTAGCCTATAAACGCCTGTAACACCAGAGGCATCACACGCGCGCTGCCGATCCTGAGACATAAAAATGAAAAGTCCCATGTGCCTGTAATTTCACCGGCGCCCGTACCCTTCAAACCGAAACACAGCAATGCGAACACTACTGCTTGGCGGCAGAAATAGATACGGTGGTAGAACTTCTCCGGACGAACTCTTTCACAAGAAGTTCTACTACTAACTGACCTAGATTTTCTCTTCTAGATTACTCATTCGTAAAATCTTCTTCAACGGCCTTAAGACGTCCACTGCTGAACAAAGCCTCCCCCATAGAGTGCAAAGGGGGGGATTTGCCATAATCACGACGCTTGGTAGGCAGATGGTTAATCGCAGTCTGGTGTACTCATATGGATGCTGCTGCCCGTACCTGGTGTAATCCCTTAGGAAGGCTTTTACTACATCCACGGGAGGATAAGGAGAGGTCTATTCTTAGGCCGGCCACCACGGCAAAGACTTTAACTAAAATAGATGACTTTAAATAAAATAGTATTAACAACTCACTGTTTGGTGACGAAAAAACTGAAGCTGCAACTCCTATAAAACTGTAATTCTTATATCTTTTCCGTATGCCTGTGCTTTTTCTCCCATACCATAGATCACTCCCCAATATGGCCGTTTTCATCGATCGCGATCGATGTGTTTCTTTTTTTTTTAGCTGTCAACGTCAGTGCTGCCAGCGCACAATATCAATTTCAGATGACGTTTCCAATGAATTTGTCAAATAATTGACCCTAATTTGCTAGAAGCTAACAGTTCGGCCATCCTGGGTGTAAGGACTGCCCCCAGTCCTTAATCCGGCCATCTACCCTGATGTATGGCCACATACATTTATATGACAATACATGAATATATAAATACATACATAACAATACCAAATACAATTACATTATGACGATCGACATAATAAATTTACAGGTAATATAAAATAATCAAATTTTCTATTACCAGTTTTACAGATGAATATGATGCACCTCTTTGCCATCTTCCTTGGTAACGCGTACCGCTCCTCCTCTTCAGAGTCGGCCTCCTTCGTCTCGCACGGGTACCGCTTGCCTCTGCAGGTGTCGGCCTCCTCCGTTTTTTTTTTAAATATGTGGGTACCGCTTACCCACGACGGGGTTTCGGCTTCCTCCACTTGTTGTATACGGGTACCGCTTACCCATAACGAGTTTCGGCCTCCTCCGTTTGTTTTGTGCGGGTACCGCTTACCCACGATGGGTTTCGGCCTCCTCCGCTTTTGTTGTGTACGGGTACCGCTTACCCACGACGGGGTTTCGGCCTCCTCCGTTCGTTTCATGAAGTCATTCACGTATGTATCACATCCTCTTCGGACTGTGGTCTCCTTTACGTGACTTTTACGAGTTGCTCTAGATCTACATAGGTATCATGGATGGGATGTAAGGAACTCTAAAGGATTTAACTGCCACTAACAGTTAGTCGGATGGATTTCTCTTTGCGAGTAAGATTTAAAAAAAAATTAATACTAAGACATTTATTCGTTTAAACCACAAAACATAAACACATCGGACATAATGAAATAGGTTAAAATCAACTTTTTGGATAGCTCGACAATCATCGTATGCTTGAACGTACCTATAATTAGTAAAACCTTAATTTTCACTACTAACGCTTTCACTGTCGCTTTCGGTCGGAGAAGAAGAAAAGGTTACCCATGGTTTCAGATGATCAGCGGGGAATATGTTTTTATACTTGCGAATCGCATGTCCTTCTATACTTGATACCTCGTATCTATCATTGTCTAGAACTGCTGTTATTTTAAAAGGCCCTTTGAATTTTTGAACTAATTTGTTACTCTTTCCTTTTTCTTGTGTATAGTTTGGAATCATGACTAACTCATCTTCTTTAAAATGTTTGGTAGGTAATCTATTTTTATCAAAACGTTGTTTCATAATTGTTTGTTGTCGTTTTATTGTGTCTTTTACATCCTGCCGAATGTCCTCCCTTTCTTGGTCACATGATGTTGCAATAATGCCTTGTGGTGAGTTCGTTGTTCTATGACCGAATACGACTTCCGCTGGGGCTTTTCCTATGCCTCTATTAATAGTATTATTGAGGCTCCACTGAAGTTTGGGCAAATTCAAATCCCAGTCAGCTTCATGAAGGTTATGGTTCATAGATGCCAGAGAACTTAAAATTGTTCTGTTATAGCGCTCAATCTGGCCGTTAGCACGTGGCGTAGCTACGGCATTTAGAATGTGTTTAGTACCAATTGAGTTTGCAAATTTTTTAAATTCTGCCGAAGTAAAACTTGTACCTTGATCCGATATTAAAACCTTCGGGTTACCAATGGTGGCAAATATATCCTCTAAGACCTTTACTGTTGTACTAGATTTTGTGTTTCTCACAGCCTTGACAAAAATAAACTTACTAAAGCTATCTATTATCCCAAGTATGTAGATATTTCCTCTCTTGCTCCTAATAAAGGGTCCCAAATGATCCAGATGCAAAGTATGGAATATTTTATCAGGTTTTGGAATAGGGTGTAAATATCCGGATTCTTTACCCGCTGGTTTCTTGTTATAGGCACAGTTCATACAAGCTGAAACATACTTTTTAATGAATCTCCTCATTTTTGGAAACCAATATTCTTTGCTCAATTTCTCAAATGTTTTGTCAAAAGCAAAATGACCCGATTCATCATGGCAAATCTGACAAATTCGCCATCTTGCACCGTGTGGTACCACCCACCTAAGATCTTTACCCACCCGCCTGTATAATCGATTATTTTTCATGCAATAATTGTTGACGATTTCTTTGATATCATTTTCCTTTGTCTCCAGTACATCTCGGATGAGTTTAAGCTTAGGATCAGTCATCTGAACTGTCTGCAACCAGTCTTCAGTTCTTATATGCATAATTTCTAAATTATCTGGCTCGTCCATGATCGGGATTGGGTTACGACTGAGTGCATCTGCATGCTTCATTGATTCTCCCGGACGGTATTCAACAGTAAAATCAAATTCTTGAAGTTGTAACCACCATCGTGCTATTCTTGGCATTAAGTCTCTTTTACTTAAAGTAGATCTCAGAGCACTACAGTCAGTCATGACCTTAAACTGCAGTCCAATCAAGTATACGCGAAACTTCTTGAGCGCTGATACAACAGCCATTGTTTCTAACTCGTAAGAATGTAGGAACTCTTCACTTTTCGTAGTCTGGCGGCTGTAGTACGATACCGCTCGTAATGGAGATTTCTCATCTGGTTTTTGGAGTAGTATACCTCCCAATCCAAATTTACTTGCATCGCAGTGGACTTCAGTTGCATACTCTGGATTGTAGAGTGCTAAAACCGGTCGAGATACGAGTCTGTTTTTGATTTCCTTAAACGAAAACTCTTGTTCTGGACCCCAAGTCCAGACTACATCGTTTTTAGTCAACATAGTGAGAGGTCGAGCGATTTTGGCAAAATCAAGAACAAATCTTCTAAAGAAGCTGGCTAAACCAACAAACTGCCGAACCTGGTGCACATTAGTTGGTGTAGGAAAATTTGAAACCGCTTGGGTTTTTCTAACGCCTGGTTGGAGACCGTTCTCAGAGATTTCATAGCCCAAATATTCGATTGATGATTCAAGGAAATGGCATTTCGAAAGGTTCAGTGTAAGATGAGCATCACGTATCAAAACCAGTAATGCTTCTAACTTTACTAATGACTGTTCAATAGTTGGTGCCGCTGTCAAGATATCGTCTAAGTAAGGGATAGCTAATTCAAACCTTTTAGATCCTAACGCCTTATTGATCATTTGTTGGAATACAGCTGGTGCATTTACTAGTCCAAACGGCATCCTCGTATACTCATAATGACCATCCGGAGTAACGAATGCCGTGAGGTGCCTAGACTCCTCGGCAACTGGTATTTGGTGGTAACCGGATGCGAGATCAAGACTAGTGAAGAACTTGTTTCCGCTGAGTCTGTCTAACTGATCATCGATAACAGGCATAGGATAGCGATCTTTAACTGTCTTTTTATTTAAGGCCCTATAGTCCACACATAGGCGGTAATCATCATTCTTTTTCTTTACTAACACAATTGGACTTGCGTAAGCTGAGTTAGATTCTCTAATAACTTCATTAGTAAGAAGTTCCTCTACCATACCTTGTACTACCTTTCTCTCGGAAAAGGGAAGTCTGTATGGTTTATACGATACGGGTTTGTCATCTGTCAGTTTAATGTGCATCTCTGCAACTTGAGTTAGTCCTAATTCTTGTGATGTTAGTGCAAATCCATCTCTGTATTTGTTTAATAGTTCTAAAAGTTTTATTTTCTCACATTTAGTCACGTTTTCTCCGATATTAACCATGTCCAATGATATGTCATCGTTCCTAGTGTTAACAACAAAAGGAAGTTCTTTTGAGAGTTCAAGTCTTCTGATTTCCTTAACCTCAGTCTCACCTGTTTTAAATTTGGCAATGTCTGGTAAAATATGTACTCTGCTAAGCAATTTGTCTCTGGGTAGTGTTATTTCTTTACCCGACAGATTTACTATCATTACATGTCCACGACCATTGTGTAAAGTGTAGATTCCCTGGAGTACTGAGTATTCGCAATTCTCTTTCAAGCAGGTCACTGACGGTACATAAATTTGTCCAGTAAGATCTGTGTCGGTATATATTGCTAGTGCTTGAGTGCCAGAGAATGTGGTTTCGAACTCATTCAGGAGCTTCGTTTTTTCTAGACTTGATTCGTTAGAATAGAAGTACAGATCAGAACTGGTTTTATGAACAACTACTGACGGTAGTTCTGTTAAATTTTGACCGATTAATAAATCAGTGTTCAGCAATTCATCTTCCACGACGTACACTTTAATATCGGCAGTGACAGCGTCGATGGTGATAGATACATCACAACTACCAATTGGAGAGATTTTATTCCCTAACCCAAACCCTTTCAGCATCGGAAGATCATTTATAATAACCTCGAGACCTTTCGCCCTAGCCACACTAACTTTGATTATCGAACATTCACTTCCAAAATCAATGTAAGCTTTGTGAAGTTGTTTGTTAACTGTTATTATCTTAAAATATTTTTCACTTTTGTATTTATCAGTTTCCGTAATCTTAAGTACTTTTTGAGATCTAGGATATGGTTCCGATTCACCTTTGAGGTTCCCATTACCCGCACGTGATGTTAGTTTTCCGCAATGATCCTGGCTATGGCCAAACTTAAGACATTTGTTACATTTTGTTAGTGGTTTTGTGCATCGTATAGCTACGTGACCTATCTCCGAACAATTAAAGCACTTAACGTTCTTAAACTTGTCATTCCATTCGTTTCTAACTGCCCGGTCCCCAGTCTGTTGTTTATTCGGTATAAATGTTTTTTTTTGTTGGTAAGTGGTTGGATTTCTTGAAATGCTTCTTAAAAATTTCAGAACCTCGATTGGTTCCTTGAAGTTAGCACCTTGTGCATTGAGTTTTATGTTATTGTCGTAAATTCCATGGATAATGCAGTCAACTGCATTTTTACCGTCAATTCCGCATGTGTTAATTAACGTCATTTTGTCGTAATAATACTCTTCTAGAGATTCCTCGCGTCGGCTTCTACGCTCTAACATCTCCGCGAGCTTATCACCGTAATTTCGATCATCAGGAAAAGTGCTTGAGATCCGTTCTTGCCACTGACTCCATGTAAGATCCACTGACTTCAATCCTTCATACCACCGCTTGGCTAGCCCGGAAAGTTTAGGTAACGCATGGTATATAATCTGTTTTTCCTGCCAGTTATATATTGCAGCCGTTTCGTTGACTTTACGAAGCCAATCTGCAGCGGATTGAATCTTTGATTTTGGGTCAAATATTGGTAAGACGTTTTGTGCCCCCGCATATGAAACGGGGTTGCTTGTACATTTTTCCTTCATCATTTCTAAAAAAGTCTTCAGCAAAATGCTGTCATTGTTTTCTTTTGGTTCACCGCTTTTTATAGGTGTCGATGTTGAATACGACCGCCGACGACAATCACGCCTCGAGCTAGTTCGGTGACGACGTCTCTTTCGATCTCTACCACTTGATGATGCCGTTGACGTCGAAGACAAATCACGGCGGCGGCGGCGACGATGACTCTTTCTGGTTCGCCGTGCACATCTGTAGTCACGTTTGCGGGATCTCGACTCGTTTGATTTGTTGCGTCGTCTGATTTCACTGCGTATTTTACTCCGACTTCGTCGCGTTGAAAGAACCACATTATCCGAAGATACATCATGGGAAATGCTTCGCTGACGTGTTAAATGTTTACGTCTTGGAGGCGTTAAGCCTTCAGATGAAGCACTCTCCGCAGACCGAACCATCCTGTTTTTTTTTTTTTTTTTTTTTTTTTTTTTAATTTTTATTATTATTTATTAATTTTTATTATTATTTATTAATTATTATTATTATTTTACATCCGTTTCAAATTGTAGGATAGATTGTCATAGAATAGGTGTAGGGGTAGGTACAGGAGGTGAGAGAGAAAAGAAAAAAAATAATAATTAGGGTACAAGAACACAAACTAAAAAAAAAAAAATATTGAAATACACAATCACGCTCAGTAAGTCTCAATGTTATTTAACATCAGGCTAATGTTCTACAAAATAAATCAATTTTGTAATAACGAGTGAACATGTGCATCGTTCAATCATCGATAGAATATTTAACTCCAGATAAACACAAAAGGTTAATTTTAAGTTAATTTGTATCCATTATTCCATCTCTCACGATCCAAACCAGAACCGTGAAAATTTCAAAAAGTTTTCACATTCAAAATGTAAGTGAGAGACGTTTTCACGTCAATAGTAGCTTTTATGTAGACTTGCATGTTTCATGAATCGATTGATACTACACTCATAGAAGTTTAGTCATTCACTGATTAGTTTTACCTGACATTGTCCCAAACGAGGAAGTTTCTTATACTTAGTAATATGAATTTTTCACTTTTAGGAATATTCTACTAGGATACCTGCTATGGTCAGATCCATCCCATCCAACCTTTACTAGTTGGGAGTCTGTAGATCAAAATGTAATGTACCTCTGGAAATATACTTACTTATATTTAGAAAATGTTTAGCGAGCGAAGACCATAATATTTATAATATTATTTAATTTTGTTAGTAGGCATAGGTTATTTAAATTATTTCAGATTTGTTATTTATTTTTAGCATAAACATTCATAAAAGATAATCAAGATAATAAATATTACCGTGAGATGCAGTAATGAGATTTGAGTCGGATGGACCACTGTCTGCCTCATGGCTAAATGTGTATTTGAGCAAGCAAATGATATGAGGATGTGACATGTTCAATAAAAACTATTCAGTTCATTCAGGCTCTGGTTATATACTGTTATTTACAACATTCTGCTTGAATTTCAATCAACACACAGTGCACATAATATAAGCAATAGCTAGCATAATAATACCTATAAAACTGGAAAGCTCTTTCAGCAAGATTTTAGATATAAGTCCTCGCATCCCTTAGATCTGATGACATGATCCGTGGACAGTTCTGTTTAGGTACATGCCCACGCATGTGCTCTGGGCCGTGTACCTATGTAGGTACACAGTCACTCTGATCATGGGCCATGTATTCTAAGAGTCGGTAATTATCAACCGATTGCATAAAGTGAATAACATGCATTCGTCGCAACACAAACGGAAAAACGCAAGGTTTTGGTATTAGAATAAGGACTAAAGCACGTTTTGGTTTTCAGCGAAAGCGTCCACGTGCAAACTCAGTTATTCCAATTACCTAGAATTTAGTTGATTGAACATACCGGATTTCCTGGATGGCTGTTTTGATTCGGTCACACTTCTGACTATTAACAACTCACTGTTTGGTGACGAAAAAACTGAAGCTGCAACTCCTATAAAACTGTAATTCTTATATCTTTTCCGTATGCCTGTGCTTTTTCTCCCATACCATAGATCACTCCCCAATATGGCCGTTTTCATCGATCGCGATCGATGTGTTTCTTTTTTTTTTAGCTGTCAACGTCAGTGCTGCCAGCGCACAATATCAATTTCAGATGACGTTTCCAATGAATTTGTCAAATAATTGACCCTAATTTGCTAGAAGCTAACAATAGGGAATCGAACCCGCAACATCTCGCATGTCAACTGTTTACTCGCCCGCCGCGCCAATGAGGTTAAGTTTATAGATACAAGAAGTCAAGAAACATCCCTGTGCACACGATTAAGGAAAAAGTTCTCAAAACGAATGAATGAATGAATGAAATGATCGAAGGAATGAATTAATGGATTTCGTTTTAAAATGTGCCAGCAAGTAGCGGCTGGCAGCTTTTGTCTTCGTGAGAGACTTAATCAACTATACTTGGTTATTTCTGGCCAAAGTTTTAAACATGTTTCGTTTCTAAAATGGATGCTTCACCTCGCTCGTACCATTGATTGGTAGGTAAAGAGTTCCCTCGCTTGCCTCGCTTTGAACGCGCTGCATTTTTCATAAAAATAGAATCTCATCTATAAACTTAGTCCATAATCATCATCATCATCTCCATGCCCTTATCCCACTTAGGTGGGGACGGCACAACATGTTCTTTTCTTCCATTCTTCCCTATCTTCCGTTATCACTTGTTCAGTACTCACACCATTCTTACACATGCTATCTTTCACGCAGTCCATCCATCTCTTTCTTATGATGACCTCTGTGGCGCGGCGGGCGAAGGTTCGCCTGCGACGCAGGAGCTTGCGGGTTCGATTCCCGCCTTGGAACAAATATTTGTACGATCTGCAAATAATTGTTCCGGGTGTTCTAGGTTTTTTTTATATGTATAAAAAATATCTATCTATGTAATCTATGGTGTTAAGTATATCAGTTATCTAGTTGCCATAACACAAGCTCTGCTTATCTTGGGGCTAGATAATGTTGTGTGTAAATGTCCAGCATTTATTTATTTATTATCCATATAATATATCAAAGCTTAAGTTTCTAAGTAGCACCTTAATAACCTCTGTTTCTTAGCTAAACGTTTAACTTCAGTACAAATCTATTGAACTATAATGCCATAACGAGCAGAAAAACTTATAACAACTCTGAACTTTGCGGAGCGAGAGAAGTCTGTATTGCTGACTCTTAAAGAAATATTATTATAAGTTAAATCAATAGTGAACTGAGAATCTAATTTGAAACAGTTTAGCGGTGAAGTCAGCTGAAAATGGGAATGGAAAGATTGATATTAAAGACTGTACGCCTGCAACACCGCATCACACGCGCGCTGCCGACCCTGAGACACAAAGATGAAAAGTCTCATGTGCCTGTAATTTCACCGGCACCCGTACCCTTCAAACCGAAACACAGCAATGCGAGCACTACGGCTTCGCGGTAGAAATAGGTACGGTAGCAGTACTTCCAAACTCAACTGGACAAACTCTTTCACAAGAAGTTAAGATAAGATAAGATAAGATAAGATAATATTTTATTTGTAACTCTAACACAAAACATGATATAAAATTGAAGATAAAAAAAAAAAAGTTCTTAAGTTAAGTTCTTCTAACAAAATCCCTTAATAATCCCTTAAGGCTTTAACTACATCCATGGGAGGGGAATAAGGGGTATATTCTTAGGCCGGACACACCACGGCTAAATTTTTGTACAAACAACGAAAATTTATAACAACAAAGTCTGAGTTTTTGATAACAACTAAAATATTAAAGACCTGCAAGTTTTCACTTAAACAAATTACAAAAAGTATTCCACGCACAAAGTTTTGCACAAATTAGCCAATTATCTAAGCGAGTTAATGGACTGAAGCATCGCGCACCTGAGTCAGTAAACTCCAGTTTATAACTCATCCATCACAACAATCTCATTATTACAGATACAAATAACTTCGGAACACAGAAATAAACAGCCGAAATGAAACTCGACTTTACGCCGTGGTAATAAGGACTTTTATGGTCGTAATTTTTATGGGCTCTGAGCCTGTCGTAAGAATACTCATCAGGAGGTAAAGAATACAATATCGTGAAAGTCGGTTTTACGTCTTTTTGTCCTGGCTCGGGGGCTGGAGAATCGAAGGTGACAAACATAATGGGACCTTCACAATCTTTGTTTTGGATTCAGTCTGAATACTTACTTGCTCTTTTTCAGGTGGCAATTTGAATAAACAGAATGAAGGGGTAATTTTAATTTGGTTGCGGATAATTAATTTCCCCATCAAACTGGGTTCATTGTTAAGGCGAGGACTGTTCTCAAAAGTAGTATTTTAAACACCCTTCAGTGCGACGTGATGAGATTATATAATTAAATGCAAAAAATGGTTTAGGTACAATATTCAAACTAGTAATAGTTGTAACCAAACATAATTTAAAAAAAAAGTCTGGTTTTGCAAATAAAGCTCCTTTGACCACCCTTAAATGGGGGGCCTCATCTAGCAGTGGATGTAAACAAGCTGGTGAAGATGATGATGATGATGCTCTAGAATTCTGCTTTCACATCACAGCTTCTGATAATCTTTACATCCAATACGCGCTTGGAAACAAGATTAGATAATTTTTTCTAGAAAAAACCAGAAACTAAAAGCAGAGTATAAAGAAAAGATCTCATTTGCAAGGATGAAACGGATAAATGAAATATAAGACAGCAGAGCTAAGTAACAGCCTCAGAGTTTGCGTGCCTAAGATTATCTTGTGTATCAGCGAAGTGGAGGGTAATCCCCTAATCCTTTCCGGAAAGGGAAGTGCTTGTTATACCTACCTGTGAATTGCTTTTGTGGTTTTTTGTGAAGAATTTATTGTTTTTGGCAGGTTCTTTTTTCTGTGCTACGTTCATGCTTTTATTAGGGAGATGTCTTGGTGGTAAGTTTTTATGCAAAGAAACTTAAAACTATTGGAAGCGTTTCTTTGTTTGAAATGTTGATCTTGGTATACATAATTAGTTTTATACACTCAAAAAGCCTTTATGAGTTTGTTCCAAATATATAAGTATAATTATAATTCTAATTCTAAGTGGGGGTGTTAAGACCTGTACTGACGTCCCGCTGTGGGGTGTATTGTGCATTGTCCCCCTGTGCTAACCCTACCCCAGCCAGCCCAGCTGGGCTTTTTTATTTTATAAGTATAGGTAAGAAGATGTATTGTATCTCTTTAAGGTGTAAACCAATCTTAATCAATCTAATATCCTCTTTATAGCTTGTATCATCATCACCATCAGCCTCCACAGCTGGACATAGGCCTCCCCCTATAATGCCTCAACCGACGGTTTTGAGCCGCCTAAACCACCATCGACTTCCTGCGACGTGTATATTGTCTTTAATCCATCGAGTGGAGGGCCGTCCTCTGCTGCGTAGTCCGGTTTGTGGTCAAGTTACTCAATAACCTTTATCCCCCAACGGTTGTCAGTTCTGCGAGCTATATGACCTAAGCCCATTGCCACTTTAACAACAGCTATATAATTAACAATAATAAAATACAACAGGTCTACCAGTTGCCTACTAGTAACGTAGTCACTTCCGAAACCATGTCGAACCCTTTACCTATTAGGATTCCGTTAGCGTTCCGCTACAATATAGCGTGGCTGTCAAATTATGACAGTCACCGTCTTTTACCGCCGCTAATTTCTGCCACAACCTATGTGACAAAATTTAAAGAATACAAAAATATTATATCCCCAAAAATCTTTAAATGCTCAAAATACAAAATTGTCTGTCACTGTCACATAGTTTTCTTCAGGGTAGGCTAATTTATGGTTCATCATCAGCAGCTTTTGGATGTCCACTGCTGGACGAGGCCTTCTCCACAAAATACGAGGGGAATGTTATTGCCATAACCACCACGCTTGGCAGGCGGATTGGTGATCGCAGTATTTGATGTTGAGAACTCTGGTGGATGCTACTGCTCATCCCTTCGTGTAATCCCTTTGTCGGCTTTTACAACATCCACGGGAGGAGATGGAGAGGTATATTCTTATGCAGGACACACCATGACAATGGTTGAATTAAAGTAATATAACACCCAAAGTACTTCCAAATTCGGATGTCAACTATCCGTCCTATAACGGCTAATAGACCCATCCATCACGAATGCAAGGCATAAGCTCCTGGCGATTAAGTTGCTGAGACTTTTGAGGTACAAAAAGAATTCTTTAATAGTCATAATAAGAGAATGGAAAACACAACAATAAGAAAGTATTTGCGTGGATATGTAAGACATAAATTTACCTACCTTATGTGACATCGCCTTATCGCACTATGCCTTAGCTATGGTCATTATTAAGAAGCTCATAGTGGCACAACGGGCTATATAAGTGATATTAGTTGAAGGTTCACTACGTGATATAATCCAAAACGAAGTAATACGTAGAAAAATCATGGGCACTGATATAGCACTCTGAGTTAGCAAGTTGAGATGACTAACGCAGCCTAGGTTCTCATTTCACAATGTCAGATAGGCCCTACACTCGATAAGTCGGTGGATGGAAGTGGCTCAAGACCATTTGTCGTGGCATTCTTTTAAGGAGGCGTATGTCCAGCAGTGGACGCGAACAAGATGATGATAAGGCTAAAACTAAATTGTTCAACAAATAATAGAAAACTAATCGCGAAATGAGGGACGGAAACAATTTTTCTTTAAAAATAACCACCATAATTCTTCCACCTCACACTTGCGACCTCCCCCTCTTCCCGGGAACTAATAAACGAGTGACGCTAATTGGTTCCGAGTTTCCCCCTCTTTGTGAAACCACTCACAATGAAAATTCTCTAAAAAAATCTCTTCAAATACCGTGTCGTATTTTTTCGGTCATTATTAAAAACGACAGAATATTACACGTAAAGGTCTTATGATTTTTTTTACAGAAATTTGGTGATGAGACCAATTTTGAGGCAACGTTGCTTGAATGAAGGTAATTGACATTTTTTTTCGAGGGCTTTAAAGTAATTTTGTTCAGGTTGGGTCTAAACAAGCGGAGTAACATTTATAGCTACTGGCTTTATACAATATTGAGACTCTGATAAATGGCAACAGATTCAACAAATTCAAATTACGTAGACCTTTTTGGTTTCTATTAAATGTTTAAGGTTCCTGTAAAATAATATGAAGACGTTCTATAGAACTGCTGCTATTATGTTTAAAAAGTGGTTTTGTCATCAGCTTGTCCAGTCATCAGAAGTCTATTGCTGGACAAAGACGTCCCCTCTACAATGCCACGACTAACAGTTTTGAGCCGCCTCCATTCACCGATTTCCTGCGATTACTTTCACGGTATCATAATAATTATATCCGTTATCGGTTTATTAGTATCACTGACTATCGTTGTTCTTTGACTTTCTAGAAAATTTACATTATGCTCATCATGAGCTGTAAGAAGTTCACTGCTGGACATAGACATACCTTAGGATGCCACGACTGACGGTCTTGAGCCGTCTCCATCCACCGGCTTCCTGCGATCATTTTCACGGTATCTTATTAATTATATCCATTATTCGTAATTTATTTGTATCACAGACTATTACTGGTATTTGTCTTTCTACATATTCTTGAGCTCACTACATGCACCAACTTCCTGCAACTTAAAAATGGTCGTCAGTACTTTGAGGGGTGAGAGGGGCGGGGGGCTCCTTTACTGCTTCACCATGTACTGGAGTGTGAGAAACTTGTTATAAAAAAAGCCAACAAAACAGTGACATTGAAGAAAACATTAGCAAACAATCCTATAAAGTTCTGAAAACAAATACAAACTTTAAGCCATTGTTTTAAATAGACATTTAAAAAGAGCTAATGCCGTTTCAACGAAATTGACACACTGATCGACATTGGATTACCTAAATAGAGCAACCAACTTCTGGTTAAGAATAACCAATGATGTTATTGAATTTGATACGCTGAGAGCAGGTAATGCTTTTACGTGTTGTTGATTTAACAACTGACAATGATTGAAACAGGGAAGTGTGATTTTGGCGGTTACGAAAATAGACCAGTGGATTGTGGAAACTTAAGTCTCAGAACAAAGACTAAAGTATTCTGAGACTTAAGTTGTCCCACCTAGCTGTAAGTTTTCCTAAAACTTTATAAATCAATAACAATAATAAATGGGCCCGTTTTGACAACTCTGTCAGTGCAACGTAATAAGGGTTGCGAATCAACAAATTGGCAGCCGTATTCTCCATCTCGCAGCAGACGTAAATTGTGCAATCAATGCTATCTAACGTTAACTTTTGTATGAGATAAGTGACGTTTGACGGCAATAATCGCACAATTTAAGCCTGTTGCAAGCCTATCGCGAGATAATACATGTATGTAAAATAGTAGATTGTATCATTAGGGAGCAAAATAATATTTTTACGGCGAGGGCACTTTTTTGAATTCAGAGCGATGTGAGGGATTCTTTAATAGAATCCCGAACATAGCGAGAGATTCAAAGTACGTCGCCCGAGCCAAAAATATATTTTGCGCCCGAGTGATACACTCTACTTTTCATCACCCACTATGAGAAAATAAAAGGCACCTTATATTTTATTTCAAAACAAAACCTTGAATTTCTAACAATCCGTGAAAATTGTCGAAAACGCGGGCAGTAGTTCGCGCGTTTTTTTTTTTTATTCAGCCTGTGGCGCGACTATGGGCCATCGTACCAGCCAGTATTTATTCAAACAATATATTCGTTCGATTTCTCGTGAAAATCGAGTAATCTGGTTTCGGCAGATGAATTCTATACGTCACTTTTCTAGTACAAAAGTTGCCGTTGGCAGCAATGGTTGCACAATTTACGCCTGTTGCAAACCTGTCGCGAGATAGAGAATAGACCTGCCGGTTTGAAGCCGATGAAATTACTGTGACAAGCTCAGTGCAATGCCACGAAAGGCGTCTTAGGTGGACCTGATCTAGACTCCAACCCTCTTTTAATAATCATTTTTTAAACCTATTTTTGTTCATATAGCTATTATTTCGTTCTCTCTGATGTAAAATGACATACGTCAAAACAAGAAAAAAGCTATTTTTGCTATTAAAGGTTTAAAAATTGATTATGAATAAGAGCTTTAGTCTTAAAGGTATTGCATTTGTAATAGGCTGGGGGTTACTTATACATAAATGCCAGTTTCATCATTTACTCCAATAAAAAATGAAGTTTCGGCGAGTTTACGTACTAGTACTTATTCTAAGCTTAGTGTTTTATTTTTATTTTACAAAATAATGTTTATATAACATCGCTTTGGGTCTTTTGTTATGGTGTTATGATTGTATCATTGTGGATAAATAAGTAAATAAACGTGTTGATTTTGTTATACAATGAAATCAATCCTAATTAAGTAATGAATATTCATGTAATTGTAGACAATGGTTACTAATCAACATTGATTTAACCTTACCTACCTGAGATGTGCAAGTTGATATACCATGTTATTCTATAAACGTAGTGGTTACCTGCCTGACTGAATAATATAAAAAAAAATGGAGTATATGAATGATATCTGATAAGGGATATAGAGTGGGGGGGAGTGTACTTAACATCAAATTCCCCCTGTTGCATTCTATAGGGGAGGCCTCATCCAATAGTAGGCTGCTGATACGATGGATGATATCCTCGCACGCGTACTTATATTAAGCAAATAACTACCTAAAAATCTCATAATAGACATCATCATCATCATCATCATTCATCTTAAAAATCTTCCCACTGTTGGACTTGGGCAGCTAGTCTTCAGTGGTTAGAGTGAAAAATCGGTAAATATTAGTATTAAATACAGCAAGATAAGCAAGATTAATGGTATATTTTTAATTTATTATGAACTAATAATCATTATAAATATTAATATGATTATAAACAAAAGAAAATGTATAGGCGATAAACAGTAGGCTGACTAACGTTAATAATGATAATGAGTCGCTAGCGAGATGATAGGTTAATGTCAAATATTAACCAATCAAATTACAAAGATTTTAAGCTACTCCAATGTCATTGGCCTATATTAACATTTGCGGTCGTCACGCTAAAGTGTCTTGGTAACAATAGTCAGCCCGTGCTGGGCGTACAGAAAACAAAACAAAACTACGCAAACCTAATATTTTTACAATTTCCACGCAAAAATATAACACAAAAATGTATTGTGTAGGTTTTGCTTAACAAAACAAGGATAGAACGTTACGTGAAAATATAGAGATATAATAGTCTTCGTGGGATATGTGTAGCGAATAGTTTTTATGGATATACTATATTTAAACTCAGGAATTTTATATTCATTTCTGTTTGTCATGTTTACCTTAGATATCCTTAGAAGTAGTGCCATCTATAAACGATCGTATTATAGCGGTGAACGCGATATTTGACCTTATATGCTAGTTTTTCTATACAATAAATAAACTGACAAACTACAGGCCTAGTCTTTTGATTGTGTCTACTAAATTGTCTTGAATTAATAAATATCCAAATGAACAGCAAACCTAGGTTTGCGTAGAGTGGACAAGCGATACAGTTCTCGAAAATCAAGAAAGAATTGTAGGTATCTATTTTAGAACGGACTTTGACTCTGGTGCGGAAAGTCTGCCTAAAACACAAGGTACCAGACCCTGCACCCGTGCCGCTAGCTTCAAGGTTACTACAAATTATGCTGCGATATGCTGCGTCGCAAAAACTGGTGGCCAATGCCGCCACTTATTTATGTCAGCATTCATGTTCCTGCGATCACCAATCCGCCTACAATGGCAAACCATCCCGTTGCATTATATGGGGGAGGTAGGCCTTGTCCAACAGTTGACGTATACTGGCTGATGACGATAACTTATACTGCCATCATAAAGTATTATATTATAAAGTATGTTGACTTGTGATCATCAGTAATTTTGTTATTCTATGATAGAGTCTGTAGTAATGTTAATGTTAATGTTAAAGAACTTCCTGTTCCACATTCGAACTCTATGGATGGTCCATTATGCGTGAGAGTTAACTAGCTAGATAGTTGGCCAGCTTAACTTTGTCTAGAAGCACAGAAGCTTTCTGGGATCTTTGCAGGCTTCGCGGAGTAACCTCGGGTTGTTGAGGATTTGTTCACGTCTGTAGAGAGTCTGTAGTATCTGAGTGATTATTTGATTGGATTATTGACTAAATAATGATTGACCTGATTTATTTTTGACCTGCACCTAAGGTGTTTTTTTAACTATCCTACTAATATTATAAACGCGAAAGTTTGTGAGAATGGATGGATGTTTGTTACTCTTTCACGTAAAAACTACTGAATGGATTTGAGTGAAATTTGGAATGGAGATACTTTACGCCCTGGATTAACACATAGGCTACTTTTCATCATCATCATCATCATAAATTTTCATCATTTTTCACGCGGGTGAAACTTCTTTGTGAGTGGTGAGGTTTCTTATAAAAATGACGGGACTGGCATATTTCTTGCTGTAACTTCAAGCCATTATTATTGCCTCTTAGGTCACGTCCACCTAGGACGCGCATTATTTGGCTGCGTACGCGTAGACTTCGTCATGCACGTCGTCGTACAATGACGTTGTAATGCATGGAACTCTATGAGACATGGCACACCGCTTGCGTGACGTGCACGCAAGCGTGTACATCCGTAAAGACACGTATCTACGTTTCGTGATGCATAAGCAGCTAGTGTGCTGTGGCCTTAAAGATAAAAAGTATCATGTGCCTGTAATTTCACTGATACCCATACTCTTCAAACCGGAACACGGCAATGCAAATGAACTAAATCTGTTTGGTGACAGAAATAGGTAAGGCGGTAGAGTACTTCTACGGTTTGTCCTCTTTCACAAGGAGTTCTTTTACTCTTTATTATGAGAAAGTCAAAGGTACCTTAAGCATTGAAATCACAAGGGTAATTTTAAGAAGCTGTACGATATTCGTTACTATAAGGACTTACAGATGACTGATCGGAGCCAGTCTTGCGGAATATTAATATCCGCTATAATATACGAAGATAACTTGCTTATAAGTTATAATATTATTGATTTCATGGTAAGTTATTACACGTAGAAACCAACAACGAATTTTTCGTAATAACAATCGATTATCATTTCTAGAGTAGTTTTCAGATTTTAACTTTTTACACAAATATTACAGTACAATTTTTATACCCCAATTATTCCTTAGCTAATATTAAATACTAGTACAGTCAAATTAGGTGATTTATTGCACAAGTGTGGAACTAATTAGATGTAGTCATGAAAACTTTTCTAATTGTTTTGTATGGCTTAAAAATCACCTCTAATAATAAGCATCAGTAATTTCACCCTCTGGTACAGGGTGAAATAGGGTGAAAACCTTATAATATCCGTAACTTATTGGGGAAAATAGAAGAATTCGGTGCAATTTGGCATAGACTTTGAACCGCTATGATCTACATTTGCACCAAGTATTTTTTAAATCCGACATACGGAACATACAAAAAAAAACATTTACAAAAAAAACTTTTTGTGGTTATTACGGCTCCGGGAAAAGTAAGGTAGTCGGTGCAAATTGATAGACATATCAGAAAAATGTTCGAAGTACATTACCAGCTTGCACCTCCATTCCTCCTTCCATTGCACCTTGTTGCGTCTCACGGAAGGCACTTTTCCATATTTTATTGTCGCTCAACTTCGGGGAAAATTAATGTAGTTCTGGAAATTGACTTAAACTTATTCATTTAATTAGTACTACATCCTCCGGAAGTTTTATACTGGTATTAATTTACGGAAGATGCATTTGTGCAACACTGTGTTCCCTACATGCACGTGGTTTTTATTAAAATCATAATGCACTAAGACAGTCTCTCTGTACGTAATTTAACTTACATAAAGTAATTTCTTTCTATTTTAAAATTGACGGCCTTTTTAAGTTTGTACCTAATATTTAAAAGCCTTCCGTAAGCGCCAGAAACGATGCAAACCTAGGATAAGCTTCTTTTCGTGTCATCTAACGTTTCCATAAGAATCCACGACTACACGACTTAGGTCCACACCTTTTGCTAATTTGCCTGTACTATACTAACAACGGCGTAAAGCGTCAAGCTTTTAAAATAATCGTAAATCAAAATGTTTTTATTTCTGTACCTAACATGTATATGCAAGTTTAATAGAAGAACCCACTCATCAATATCCATAAATACAATATTTTATTTAAACTAAATAAATATTATTCACTATTACTCATCTACTCACCCCCTTTTTATTTGTATTACTGTCTCTTCTTTTTATTATACGTATTGATTAGAACTAGAAATAAAAAAAAGCTTAAATTTCAGACGCAAATGATGTAGTGTTTTTAAAACTTATGCGATCAGACACACACATTATGTACATATAAATCACGGGTATTTATCGTGTGTTACATTATTATTTATTTTTCTGACGTGGAGCTACAGTCGAGAAGCGGTGGCAGCTGTAGGAACATTACCTAATCAAAGTTGGTGGTCTTTAGAAATTTCCGTACTTATTCATACTCCGATACACGAACGAGAAAATAAATACTTCAGGATCATAATATAATAAGGTAGGTAGCACACGTGATAAAAACCCGTGACAACATTAACAAATAAAATGTTGTTCAGTCATCCTGATACCTTACCCTAATATTCATACAGGCCAGTATACAATCGGTAGGAAGTATATTATTTAGTTATTATATAGGTATTAAAGAAAACTGTAAAATTCCGCATTGATCTTAAAAGTAAAACCACCTCGAATTGTTGGCAATAGTTTTCGCGGTATTCATAAGCTGCATTCGTTGAATACCGATTGAATTGAAAAGCTTTGTAGCTTTGACAAACTTTATTTATTTTTAACAAGAAAATATGAAGATAGTTTTGTTTTTAATTTACGAAAGCACAACTGAAATTTTGTCGTAATTAGTATTTTTGTTGAGACTATCACAAAAGTACGAACGATAAAAATAAATTTTTGTTAATCAATTTATTTTGCATGGACATTTTGCTCTAGTTGCGTGGCTTAGAACCATAGTTTCATTGACTTTGAAACTAGCTCATACTCATTTAATAAACCATAGAAACAATTTTTAACACTTGGTAATATACATTCATAATGTTTAAAGAGTAACATTAGGTAGTAACCACATAAATACAGAAAGAAAGAAATTTAAATTAATCGATATCAATGAGATCAATATCTGAATTTATCTAAATTATTTATAAGCTCAATCTATGGCCCAATCATTATCTACATACGTCAAATTAAATGTCTTTATCAACGCGCGCAATCCAAACGTGCATTCTGGAATTTAAAAAACATACGATACGAATAAACACGAAAATAACTAATACTAAAATACAATTCAGCAGAAAAATACTTACCAAAACCAGCGAGCCTCGCACTTTTTTCACACATAAACAGTCACAAAGTTCGTAAACGCCAACAAAATGTTCGTAGAATACCAAAGTTCGCCGAAAGCCACGAAAAACACAAGCACGTACTTGGTATAGCGCACGCGAAGTAGCAACTCGGAGAACTGAGGTAGCAGGGGGTCGCATTTAGGGGCGGGGATCCCCAAAACTGCAAGTGGTGGGGAGTGGATTCCGCGCAGGGGATGGATGCTGTAATGGACAGCTAACGTAAAGTAAATAATTTAGGGTAAGAGGATTTGGTATGATTTTTTGATGGGTGATGTGTTTAGTTGGTTTTGGGTGGCTTTTTGGCTTGGGAGGGGGCTTACCCCCCCGAAACGTGTTTTGCAACGAAATTACTGCAAATTAATTATTGATGTGGATTGGAATATAAGACCCATATAAAACTTAAACTGAATTGAGATTCAAGCCTAAAACAGTAAGGTTAGTTCTAAATTGTAAAATTAGTCTGAAAATTCATATTATTACCTAAACCTTGTGTCTTTTGTGTCTGGCATACGAAAAGAACACTCCGCCTCCTCCCGTGATAGTCGGAAAAGTCGACTAAGAGATTACACCAGTGGATAGATCCCAGCATCCAGCTGAGTACTATCAACACTAATACTGTGATCACCAATCCGCCTGCCAAGCGTGGTATTTTGGCAAATTGAATTTTTTGGAGGAGGCTTCGTCTGACAGTGGATGTCTAGTGGCTGATGAAGGCCTAAACCTTTTCCGAGTCTCATAAAAGAAAAATAATACCACCATGATTTTCACAGTTAAGTATTTTAGTAGCTAGACATTATCATCATCATAGTTTATCAGCCTGACAAGCGTGATGAGTATGGCGAACCCTCACTATGAGTAAACTTGGTAGCGTATATAATTGGGTTTCAAGAAGTTTATTATCAACTCATAAAGAAATGAGCTCACTTAAAAAGAGCTAAGTTTAATTTAGAAAGTATGTAATAATGATATGGTTAGGTAGTCGTTTTTCTAGATTAGGTAACTGTTTTGTATAAACATATACAAGTAGCATTGACATATTATATCAATTTGCGTTACCTACATACAGAATTATTTAGATTCGTGAAAACTTAATCAGAATTACATTGATTGGTGCAAATAATAATAATAACAAAGTCTTTTATTTCCTATCACCTAAGTTTTACCATGTATATATTAATTTATAATATGAAGTTTATCGTATAACTTTTCACTTATAGTGATGTAGTGTAAGAACGTCTATTACTTTTGTCTATTTTCGTATAAATTCACTACTTACTTTGTGTATTTATCTTATTTTTAGAAGGCTTCTTTCAATAGCTTTCTGGCAGCTGCAGTATTGTTTTTATTGATTAGTGCAAATAAGCTGTAGGTATATAAAAAGCTCATTTGATCTAAGCCCTTGCCGAATGGATCAAATCAAGTAAACTGGACAAAACCGATCCTGACTAAGTAATACAGTCATTAGTACAAACATCAAATCCAAGTTAGCTGATTCGAATCCCTGTAAATGCAAATTCAATGCCGCAACTTAATTTGCTGACCGCAGAAAATTTAACAAGACCACTGCGATATCGAGAATGAAACCAGTTTCTACCTAAACGTGAATCTATATAAGTGTTAATTAGGTCTTGGCGGTTAAGATAATTGGAATTGAACTTAACCGGCCTTATTAAACATGGTATAAATCTGAGTTTAGACCAGGACTTCCATTTTAGGCTTAAATAAGTGGCGCTTAAGATAATTGGAATTGAACTTAACCGGCCTTATTAAACATGGTTTCAATCTGAGTTTAGACCAGGACTTCTATTCTAGGCTTAAATAAGTGGCGCTTAAGATAATTGGAATTGAACTTAACCGGCCTTATTAAACATGGTTTAAATCCGAGTTTAGACCAGGACTACCAGTCTAGGCTTAAATATCAATCTTTGGTATCATCATCATCGTCAGCCTGTTTATCTAGCCTTTTCGCTAATGATTTAATTTGATGTAAAAAATCCTTATTCTCTTCAGAAAAAAAAACTTAAAATAAACCTGAGTACATGTTTTACTCAGGTATGGTTGAAGGAAGTCGGTGGATGGAGGTGGCTCAAGACCAGTCGTTGGTATTATGGGGGAGGCCTACATCCATCAGTGGACTTGTACTGGCTGATGATGGTGATGATGATGATTACGTCGTTGTCATTAAGTCAAATACAAGTATGCAACTATCTGCGTGTTCAAGTAGTTTTGACCATAAAAGATAAAAAGCTTTCGACGAAATAACTGCAGTGGAAGTATGATACAATTCTTTTGTAGCTCTAGAAAACTCTTTCACATGCAAGCTTTCTTTGTGACTCATATTATGAAGAGTCATAATATCTTGAATACGATATTAAGACCTTGATGTTATAATAGAGAGGTCATGGGTTCAACTCCCGCATGAGACAGTTACGAGTTAAAAACTTTCGTCACGCGGGCTATCAATTAAAAACACTCAAACGTTTAGCGGCACAAATGAACATTTGGAATATCAATGATGACTATTCTGTTAACCTCCTCTGCTGAACGAGGCTTCACCATTGAATACATTGGGGGGATTTACCATAATCACCATGTTTGGTGTTCACAGGTTGGTGTTACTCAAGTGGATGCTACTGCCAATCCCCTGGTGTAATCCTTTAGCAAAGTTTTTACTACATCCACGGGACGGAGACGGTCTAATCTTAGCCTGAAAAGGAATATCGAAAGGGATGATTTAATCCTAGCTCTAAAAATAGTGATTGTCGTCTTAAACCTTGTTAACAAGACAAGAATAGCTTGGGTATAGAATAGCTTCAGTATAAATATACTGAGTATATATTTGTACTAGTATAAATATACGAAGTTTAAATATGTCGGAGGCCAAATCTATGATATTAATAGAATCGAGGATTTAGCCATTTCATTTTGTTACTCGTTTTCAGCGTTTGCGTAGCTCTGTTTTATTAATTAAACTTCAATTTTTTTCGAATACAGTAGGTATCTCTTTTCGTATTGTAACCTTCCCAATTACCGGCATAAAATTGAATTTTTCAAGTTAAATTTATCCAGAGTCAAGAGGAAATAAATTGCGTTTTCAGATAGAAATTCTAGCCTATTAGTCTAGACTAATTTTAAATTTTTATCCTATGCGGCGGCGATGCGGCATGTAGGTAGGGAGGCTTCAAATCATTGGCTATAATGCTTGTTAGCTGCTAAGGGCTGAATGAAAGCTGCTACGTACAGAATAAAACAATTTTTATACCTACGTATTGCATTTTTGTTATATTTTATAAAAACATGTATGGTTGATAAATATAAGGTCTCATATAAAAATGCTTTGATAAAAATGTCCCCTATCATACACTATAGGTAAAGGTCGCATTAATAGATGGAGGCGGCTCACGACCGTTCGTCGTGGTATTCTAGGGGGAGGCCTTAGGTCTAGAAGTGGACTTCTACAGGCTGATGATGATGATAATGACGCTTAAATATTTTCTGCTTCATTGTTTCGAATATAATAGAAAAGTAAAATAATATTTTAAATTTATCAAAGATAAACTGATAGATGAATTCAATTACGTTGACAATAACTCGCAGTTTTCAATCCAATAACCTAGGTATTTTATAATCCATTTGCAGAAATAATAATTAAAACTATTCACCACTATTTTCAATTTAAACAATAAATAATACTAAAATCCAATCACAATAATGCAACAGTAAACTAACTGAAATTTCCTCTAAAGTTAATCAAATAAATGCTTGTTTACATTGCCGCGGGCGCTGTTTAATAACGTTATGGGGCAGGTGCTGTGAGTCATCGGTTTATGACGAGAGGGCACAGTGCTATTTTATACAGAATTACAATTTTATTAAAAGGGACGTTAAATGGAGTAACAAAAAAAAAGTTTTATGCAACTTATTTGGTCTATTCTACTTCCAGGGAAAGGAACTTTGCCAGGGCAAAGTTTCTCATTCAATATCGGTTAGATGTATGCACACGTCTAACTTGACCTCATGGTCATATTATTGATACCTACATCATTTGTTACGACTCTAAAACACAAAACACATTTTGATCAAGTACCTATAGGTAAAGGTTTTCTGGGAGAACCCAGGATTTTCTGGGAAAAATCACTTTCAGCGATAAGGCCGCATATTGTACTGTGCTAATTATGTATATTAGTTATAATATATCATTGTGTACAATAAAGCGTTCATCTATCTATCTATCATCTATCTAGGTATTAAGTAAAGAAGATATTTGTTTGTAGATCTGACCCCAAGTTTGTTCAATGTGATCAAAGGGCAAATTTTGAACAATAATACCAAACTAAAACCACAACCGTTTCCGTATTGCGCTAATTATTTAAACAGAAATAAAGTTGTTTCGATCGAACTTTCACTACTTTATGACAGCATTTAAAACTAAATACGTTTCTTTTGGAGCGTCTATTACCGTTATCAAATAAACGGTTTTGAAACTTTCGCAGTGTTTTGCATCAACAAAATATAGCGCGATATAATTTTTAACATCAGTTATACCAAATCATAGCCAAAATCGAAACGTCTTTGAACATAGCGTGATTGGGCCCCTGATATGTTTAATTACCTTAACGTTAATCTGAGTTATTAACTCGTATTTCATGTTTTATTTATAATTATCAACTAGGTAATATTAAAAATTAAACATCGTAAACTTATTGTTGTATACTTAGTTGGTGTTCTGCCTATATTTTGCGCTGGTGACAGTTCGGGCAGTTTGGGCACATTTCAAATCAAAGAGCGGTGATGCGTTCATATGAAACAATAGATGTATTTTCATAAAATGTAATTTGGCTTATCATCGAGCATCTATCGTCATTATAATATAATAGCACTTACGAGCTAGTCACTTTAATATTCTGGATATCCTTTGGTAGGAACAATGTTTGTTGTATTCACAAAGCATAATGGCTTACTGATGGAACATTTCTGAATAAAACGTGTAGAGAAAAGCAATGTGCTGCAGTGTGGCTATTCTTTATACACAAATAGCTAAAGTTAAGATGGTATGTCTCTCATACAAAAAGAGTTGGACGAATATGAACAAAGTAGATACATCATATTTACCATCTCATAATCTGTATTGCAATTTTGCAATACTAAAGTGTCAAGTATTGCATAAAAACTTTCAAATTATAAGTCAAAATACTTTAGTGGAGCGTACCTTTTTTTAAATTTAAAATCTTATATGTCAACTAGTTGCGTCCCGCGGTTTCACCCGCGTGAATAATGATGAAAATTGATGATGATGATGATGATGATGATGAAAGGTAGCCTATGTGTTAATCCAGGGCGTAAAGTATCTCATTCCAAAGAAGACCATTCATATTGGGCCCAGAAACGAAAGTGCCGGCCAGTGAAAAAAAATGATTTTATATTGTTGGGCACGTTAATTTGAGCATTTTATACTATTACACGAAACCTGTAGATGCAATATTTTAGCTGCTATCGCAGTTTGAAAATAGATACTTCCCATACATTTGAGCAAAAATTAAAGATATTTTTTTTAATGGTTTATAATGTGGGCTTAACTATTGACCGTATGGCAGCTTAAAGTCGTGTAGCAGGCTATGGTGAGAGCTATGCTACGAGTTTCACTACGTGATAGAATCCGAATTGAGGAAATCCGTAGAGAAACCAAGGTCACCGACATAGCTCTCTGAATTAGCAAGTTGAAGTGGCAATAAGCAGGTCATATAGCTCGCAAAATGACAACCGTTATTGGAGAATATAGGTAAGTACTCGAGTGGCGACCACGAATCGGACGATGTGGTAAAGGAAGGCCCTCCACTCGATGGACTATAGACATTATGAGCGTCGTAAGAAGTCAGTGGATGGAGGTGGCTCAAGATCGTTTGTCGTGGCATTCTAGGGGGAGGCCAATGTCCAGCAGTAAACTTCTACAGTCTGATATGATATAAAATGTGTGTTATGTGTGGGCTTAAATCATAGGTAATTCTGAATATTTTTTACTATCTATGGTACTATATATGGGTAATAATAATTTACGGCCAGTCATAGACACTTTTTTACAAATATTGATATAAATAGTGAAAATATTATTTTATATTCAATATTAAATACCTATATCTAATTCGGTCTAACTAATATATTTTCCAATCCCATTACTAGAGGTCGTCTTGCATTTGGTTCATCTTGCATAAGATATAAGCCACACAATGCACATAGCATGTGCGCAGCACCCTACTGTCCTTTTACCAATATTACATGTAAGTAGTAGTGGGCGACAGCGTGCCATGTGTGACCATTTAAAGTTTGTCGAAAACTATAAAGTTTTCGACAAACTTTACTTTTTTTAAACTTTTTTTTTTTTTTTTTTGTTTATAAAAACATTACAGGTTTTGACACTGACGTGACGGGATTGGATCCGTCCCCGAATAACGAAAATATTTTTTTTGCTATTTTAGTTTAAATAGCTTTTATCTTGTTTTGGCGTATGACATTTAACACCAGAGAGGACAAAACAACAGCTATTTTAACTAAAATAAGTTTAAAAATGATTATGAATAAGGCCCTTAGACTTTATATGTAGCAGATCCGTACAATTGTAAAACTAAATCAACCATTAAGAAAACTTCCTAAAGCGCAAGCGAAGTGTTGTATTTGTCTTAGATAGGTCTCAACTATAGGTACTATGCGTCTCAGATAAGAAGAGAATCACACCCGTGGATAACTTCACTTGCTAGCCATATCTGTCTCTTGCTTAGTATAGCTATTGTGCGCGAGAGAGCTACAGTAAAATGGCGTCCTGACAGTTCTATCCTTATTCGAAATGCATAGTACGAACAATATTCTGGAACGCCATAACATTGATGAGGAAAGCGACGTATTCAGAAAGTACAAACTCGGAAAAATCCTTTTATCTGTGATTTGTTATAAATACAATGTACAGTGAGAACGTTATTTAAAACCACGATCGGTGAAGATTGCGTCATTCTGGAGCTAGCTTTTCAAGGATTCTCTAATATAACTAACCAGTTGGAACGTAATAAGCAAATAGGAACATACCCGTTGATCAATAAGTTCTTGAATCACAATCTATGCGATGTCAATATGCTGGTCCATTTGCGAGGTCTAACAGTACCGCCTCCGGTCCCGCATAGATTCATGACACCGAATAGGTACACACAATTTCATCCATTTTAAATAAGTACAAAGACACAAATCTGTCACAGAAGCGCTTAGTTTGTGTTCAAAGTAGCCATCCGATGTAACCAAAGCCGCATGGAACTGAGTTTTTTAAGACATAGATAATAATAATAGAATTGTTATTGCACAAAACTACAATTATTGTGCGAGAGTTAAAGAGACAAACAGACAAGCTCACCCTTAGCTTGTCTGTTTGTTTCTTTTACTCTTTATGCCGAAAATAAATATTAAAGGTACCACTGTCCAAGTTTTGCCATCAATAAAAATTTAATGACTGGTCGTAGATTACTACCGCAGTAGTAAAAAATGTTGATAATGGGCCCCTGAATATGTTCACATCTAAATATCATTAAAATATAAACATACATTTTTCATTGAAATGTATGGGAAATTGGATTTTTCAAACTACGATATCAGCCAAAATATTGGTTCCCTAGTTTTGGTGTAATAGTAACATAAGCTCAAACCGATGTGCCCAATAGTTTAATAACATTTTTTTTCACTGGCCGGTACTTCCGGTTCTGGGCCCAAACTTGTATGAAGCGTGAATGGTCTCCTTTCACTCAAATCCATTCAGTAGTTTTTACGTGAAAGAGTAACAAACATCCATCCATACTCACAAACTTCCACGCTTGATGATGATGATGATGATGAAAAGTAGCCTATGTGTTAATCCAGGGCGTAAAGTATCTCCATTCCAAATTTCACTCAAATCCATTCAGTAGTTTTTACGTGAAAGAGTAACAAACATCCATCCATACTCACAAACTTTCGCGTTTGATGATGATGATGATGATGAAAAGTAGCCTATGTGTTAATCCAGGGCGTAAAGTATCTCCATTCCAAATTTCACTCAAATCCATTCAGTAGTTTTTACGTGAAAGAGTAACAAACATCCATCCATACTCACAAACTTTCGCGTTTATAATATTAGTAGGATAGGAGTATAACGGTTTTTGGAAAAAATAAACATGTCATCATCATCAGCCTATAGAAGTCCACTGCTGGGAATAGGCCTCCCCCACGACGTGCCACGACGAACGATCTTGAGCCGCCTCCATCCACCGACTTCCTGCGGCCTTTATAATGTCTGTACTCCATCGAGACAAACAACAAACACAAATGTACTTAACTCGTATTTGTCCGAACTGTTTGTACGAAAGACGTTTCACCTTAAATACTTAAATCCATTCTAAATACTAGTGGTTCGCCCCGAACTGAGACCTCGCGATAACACCTTTATCAACCCGACTACTTAACCAAGTAATTTCAATTTTTCTATTATTATTTTTGATAATTTTCACCTCTAGGTCTACCAGTACAGTACAGGATCTATCAGTAAGAACTCTAATTTCCTACACATCATCGAAATAACCTTTGAATAGGGCTAAGCAACGGGGCGTAAAGCGTAATACTGTAATACTACATACCTGTTAGTACCTATATCAACTACCTGACGAATTAATTGATAACGTCCTTTTGACGAAAACCATAGAACTCCAGCGTCATTCAAATTCCTAGAAATGGGAGGTCAACAATGGATGTTATATTGGTTTCTTTTTTATGGAGTATAAGTTTCTAAATTCTTCAGTTTCAGACTTTTCCCTGTAGTTGTGACACAAAAGCCACAAGCATACCAAATTTCAGAATTGTGGGATTGCTGGAAGTACCCTAGAATTATGGATTTTTACGTTTTTTATTTTCCCTAATATCTCGGAAACTACTAAGTCTAAATACTTATTAAAAACAGTTTTGAAATGTCCAACTAAAGCACTTTCATTAGACACTCCACTTGATCTGACTGTCTCACTTTTATTTTTTTTACCCCCTCTTGGACCCCAATATCTCAGCAACCCCCGGACCGATATAGCTCATAACCTTACCTACAAATTGTACCAATACTATCTACTCCCATACAAAATTTCATGAAGATCGGATTAACGGTTTGGAAGTTTTCATCGGACAAACATACATACATACACACATACATACATACACACATACATACAAACGCAGATTCTTCCAACTTGACTCAGAGAACTCGCTTCGCTCGTTCAACAAGATGGTGTCTCGAAATACATACTTCAATAACGTTCAAAAAAAACAAAAAATGCAGCTAATCAAAATTGTACACAATCGTACCTATACAACAAATTCAAAGTAACCTAATTACAGTCGGTACTTACAATAAAATTTCTTGTTTCATTGACATCAATGGCTTTTAAAGGAAGCCGATGAATTACCGTCATAGAATCATCAACAAAGGCGAGGAATCACTTGTTTTTCAATTTATATTGTTTTAGCTAAAACCCGCGACTTCGTCCGCGTTAAAAACCCTCCTTCGGTTGAGCCTCTCCCGCCTTCATCCAGAACCTGGCTGTCACGTGATGTCAATAACCGTCTCACAAAAACAATTCAAAAGAGACCGAACACTACCATTCTACTGTTATCGGTTCAGGTGATCCGTTGAACATGTCCGTGCTTCAACATCAAACCTCATGGCCGTATATATCGTTAAACATTTCATAAAAACAACATAAAAGAGCCACAAAAGAGCTCAATGATTTGCAATACTTAGAATAGTTGTGATTCTAGGCATTGCAAATCATTGAGTAGTTCGGTGGACGCCTTCCGATTTCATCAAGGTACATTATCTTTAATCATAAAATACAAAATTAAATCATTTTTGACGACATTTGAAACTGGTGTCTTTTCACTCAAGTTTTAAGGCTTCCCATTTCAACCTTGAGGTCCTGAAAGTATTTTAATTTCTACAATAATATCGTGAAACTAACTTTTACTACGTTGAAATACATTCAAATCTGGCTAAACTTATGTATTTACAAAGAAAACGGGCTTTTTTTCTTTCCAGGAAAATTTCAGGTAACGCAACATGTGTTTGTTTATTTTGCTTGAGGAATCTACATGTAAAATTTCAAGTGTCTAACCAAACCAATATAACCTACTACCAATATAGTTTTTGAAATACAGATCATTTTAATTTTAAATTGAAAGCCCTTTTTGGACCCCTTAGAGGACGAATTTTCTAAATTCATTTCTTTCGTCCTAAAAGGACACCCTCCAAATTTCAAGTCTCTAGGTCGAACGGTTTGGGCTCTGCGTTGTCTGTCAGTCATATTTTGATGTGTGTAGATATTATTTTACTTAAGTAACTTTCGTGAATCATTCATTTTGTAAAAAAGGAAAATTTTCACCCGTCGAAACCCGACCGTCAGGGATTAGGGTCGAAACCTGTTGGTGCTTCCACCAACATATCGGTACGTGAAAATTTACCGTTTTTACAAAATGAATTATTTTACTTGTTTTTATTATGTTAAGAAATATGTGGGTATGTAATAAAGTTACACTGCCATCTTTTCTGTCATAATATGGTCTATTTTCTTTATTTGGTGTTATTTTTTTTATTCCTATAAATTCGCACCCTATATTATATAAAGCTAATTTTTTATTTTGTTATTGATGGAACTTACATTTGACCCACCAAATATTAAGAGAAAACCCCAGCCAAACAAATACCACTTAGGTCACGTTCACCTAGGACGCCAATATCTGTAGAATCTAGCCTAGTATCACGTTTTGATACATAATGCCTTCCTCACTTCTGATACCTCTTCAATTCCACTTAAATGCCATTATCCCATTTCTTCCTAGACTTTCAATAAGTAAATGGTAGTAATAAAAGGTAGAACAAGTCCCTCAATTCATTCAATGAAGTTTAAATGCCTTCTTGATACCATTATCTTAAATTCTTGGTATTGAAGTTCAGAACGGCACTTTTACAAGAACACTTCTTTAGTGTAGGTAAAACAATGGAAGTCTAATAACTGTGGAGTGGAGCACTTGACTTATTCATGGGGTGTGGTTACACTGAAAGCGAGGCGATAGGTTCGTTGACCATAGAACATACAACATTGTTGTACAAGCTGACAAATCCAAATAAGTACGTTCTTGAGGGTAGGTAGATATTATATAACCCAATAAAACCGACAAAACCGCAAGTTTATGCTACTAAAGGTGCTATCTCAGATCAATCAACATTCATGTGGGATCCCAAAGCCCTATAATTAATTAACGACAGCACCTAAAAGCCTGCAAATAATATTTAGATTAGTCACATCTTTGCCAATATTCCCCATTTTTATTTTAAATTGTAAAATTAAAACATTTCTATATAAAAAAATATTATATAAAATATTTTTTTTTAATTTTAAATGTAATGTTTATTTAAAATTTTGGCTTAAAACCGTTACTTCTTATCCCTGTATCGCTTTTATTTATATTAGGAATAAAACTGATGTTGTCCATAAAAAAAAAATGTAATTGCATTAAATACGTCGTATTACAATACAATTACAATTTCACCAATTCGTTAGCAAATAAAGGTTTGGTAGAGTCTGTGAGATATTTAAGAGCTAGCAAACTGACCACACCCAAGTACCTGCTACTAATATATTCAGCGCCCTACCCTCACCATAAAAATATTGTTAGCTAAACAAGCGTACTACAATGAAACTTTTGTATAGACACCGTAGTATTGTCTGCTTCAAGAGCTTTTATTGTGCATCGTTCTGCACAAATTGTACTGTTCGAGTGACGCCCGGAATTTTTAGTGGTTTATTTAAATCTTTGGTTAATACTTATACTTAAAAGTGTTTTGGTGTCTGTCTCAGGTAAAAGTTTTGTCACTTCAAAAGAATATTATGGACTTATTAAAAATGAGAACTCTTTGAGAGAAACAAGTACCTATGTACAAAATTTTAAAATTAAAATTAAACAGTTGCTATATCTAAAGACAGTTGCAAACGATTTAGAGATAGCTTAACTGATCCAAATCACTACAATTTTTTTTAACCTCCGTACCTCTCCTGCGTAATTGTCGTAAAAGCCGACTAAGGGATTAGTACAGGGGATGGGCAGTAGCATTCGCCTGAGTACTCAACACCAATACTGCTATCACCAATCCGCCTGTCAAGCGTGGTGATTATGGTAAATCCCCCATTACATTTTATGGGGGAGGGGGAGGCCTCGTTTAGCAATCATAATTAGTATTATAACTGATTAATGACTGAAGATAAACATTTGGTTTCAAGAGTATTACATAATTTTGTTTCAAAACTGACTATTGGACACTTACACGAAAACTTTTGTGCTTATACAAGTACCTGCTGTGCTTTAAGTGCATGTTCCTGCACAATGTAGTGTTCAAGTGATGCCCGGAATTTTTATTGCTTTATTCAAATCTCTTAGTCCTTTGAGTGCCTCCAGGTATGTTAACTTTATTTTTATGGATGAGAAAGAACGCTAATAAGACGGATTAAACTGTTTCGAGTTTGGAGAAGTGTCGTTTTTGCATTGTATTTCGACTGTTGTTATTGTAGCAGGTATTTGTACCTTTCTTTACAACTATACGTTTTGTTCCAAGAACTTTTTGGTCAGTTTGAGATTTGGTCTTATTCCAAATCCGTATTTTTGTAATTTCCCAAGTATAGTACCAACTGTACAGTTTTTTATATCACTATTTGCAACAAAACTAGACAACAACATAATATTTAATGAATGCTTAATAGCAATGTTTGCATTGTAAAGTCGGTAAATACGCTCGTGAATTATATTTATCCCAAATTATGGGGTCCGAAAGTATTGAACAACTTTAAATCCGTTTATTCTCAAGGGCACTACACTTTTCATATTCGATTCATATTTTTATTTAACGGCCCCTAAGCAAACCCTAATAACAGTCGTCCAAACATTATTGACAATAAGACACCATGGGATATTTTTCATAATAATAATCTATATGAATGGAATCATAAAAGCGTGACGTCTTTGTACCATTTCTGTTATGCCGCCCAGCAAGAAATAGACCCTTACTCATTGTAATAAAGTCGATGATATCAATGGGTAGAAAATGTACAGAGCATTACCACATTACCATAATTTCACAACGAAGGGCGAACGATTTTCTAATATTACACTCATACTCTGATTTTTTATAGCACTTTCTTTCATAGGAATTATATTTCCCATTAACGTATGGGATAAGTTCCACCCTCTGCTTCCAGGGCATAATTTCACTTTATTAGCAGCCGTATGGGGTCGGGGATGCGCTTAAAGTTTAATAAGTTTCGTCGCTATGGAAGATTATTCGTAATGTATGAAAGGAAAAAACTAACTAACTCTGGGCTCTGTCTGTGAACCATCCTATATGCTGCATATATTTAGGCATCTGGAGCAATATTATGCTGAGACAGGGTCTGTTCGGCTTCACACATTCACACAGAGCGGACAAATTGAGTAGTTACTAATAGATCCTGTGTTTATGATCCTGTTGACTAATTGGCACTTTTGTTTATTGTAGATTATGTATGTAATAGAATAGAATCATTTATTGGCATAAAAGTAACACATTAACAAAATTATCATGAAATTATAAGTACTATGTATTATATTGCAAATTATTATGTATATTGAGTGCCACGTACTACGACTTGTAATTCAGGAAAATAGGTACAAACAATGTTACCTATAGATAAAAGTATCACATAAAATGTGTAATAAGTTATGTGGGTTTGTGGGATCAGGGCTATATGTATATAAGGGTTGTTGGGTGTTATGTTATAATAACAATAAAGATACCTATCTACTATAAATATACCATTTTATTTCTGATGTTTATAGCGGTGGCGTTATTTGTGTAATTGAAATATTATCACAACAAACACTACATGTTACATGTTAATATATTGTCATTATATTGAATGTTATGTTAACAAACAATTCTTAATAAATAATCTAAAATATTGTCTAAGTAAACCAAAATGTCATTATAAGAAGTCAGAAAAATCTATAAGTATAACATAATATACAGGGCATATTAGGGAAATGATGCGTACTTTTCAAGTGGGTACATTTATTAGTAATAGGTACTTATGATAATGTCAGTTGTATGTCCTTACGGCAATGTCAGCTTTTCATTTTTTGAACAAAATTTCACATCAAATGTTAAAACTCATGCTCTTACTTTTATTTCTGACACTATGTTATTTAGCAAAAAATAATCCTTATGATGAAGCCTTTCGATCGGTATGATAAAGCTACAGGTTGATTATTTTTCTCGTGTAACGAGTTCGATTCCGATAATGTAATTATTTAAATATCTATGAATGCAGTTTTAATTTTTTTTTAAATTAAAATAATGTCTTCTTTCAGTAAAATGTTCCATCTACAATATTCAAGGTACTTTCCCTCCATGTGGCATATCCGTGGGCCACCCTGTATATGAATAAATCTACATTATAAGAATTACATCTATAAGATGTAATAGTATTATCACGGGCGTAACCGTGCGTGAAATGTAAACAAAACTAATCTACAGATTCATATATCCGATATCGCATCAGAAATCAATAGAGCAATATTATATCAGCAAGCCTCTATGTGGACAGATCATTCATTTAAAATGAGCAATCGTATACCCAGCCAGAGTTCATGTTGATTGTGGACTACCTAACTAGATTAAACGCTAAAGGCTGATTTACATTTGCATTAGTTTAGTAGCGAGTCTTCTGGCTAACGAAAGTAAACAATCAAATAATTTGCAAACTTTTTACATGGCAATGATTTATTCCGTAGGTTTATTCCTAATTTGCAACGTCATGATGTCAAGCAGTAGTGTGCTGTGTAACTGTGCTTCAACAAAAATAAAAATCAAGTATCAAATTAGGTTATTCCAGGTATTTCATGCTAATTTTGGGGATGCCTTGCTAATAATTTTTAAATTTGCTGTTTTTTTCAGTCATTACAATTACTTTAAAACATGGTGGCAGTATCTTATTGTTACTTTATTGAACGAGCGAAGCGAGTTCTCTGAGTCAAGTTGGAAGAATCGGCGTTTGTATGTATATATGTATGTATGTATGTTTGTATGTTTGTCCGATGAAAACTTCCAAACCGTTAATCCGATCTTCATGAAATTTGGTATGGGAGTAGATAGTATTGGTACAATTTGTAGGTAAAGTTATGAGCTATATCGGTCAGGGGGTTGCTGAGATATTGGGGTCCAAGAGGGGGTAAAAAAAAAAAAAGTGAGACAGTCGGATCAAGTGGGGTGTCTAATGAAAGTGCTTTGGTTGGACATTTCAAAACTGTTTTTAATAAGTATTTAGCCTTAGTAGTTTTTGAGATATTAGGGAAAATAAAAAACGTAAAAATCAAAAATTCTAGGGTACTTCCAGCAATCCCACAATGCTGAAATTTGGTATGCTTGTGGCTTTTGTGTCACAACTACAGGGAAAAGTCTGAAATTGAAGAATTTAGAAATTTGTACTCCATGAAAAAAAAACCAATATAACATCCATTGTTGACCTCCCATTTCTAGGAATTTGAATGACGTTGGAGTTCTATGGTTTTCGTCAAAAGGACGTTATCAATTAATTCGTCAGGTACTATAGGTACTAACAGGTATGTAGTATTACGCCCCGTTGTTTAGAGTAGTTACTGACTATACTGGTAGACTGCGAGATGAAAATTTTCAAAAATAATAATAGAAAATATGGAAATTACTTAGTTAAGTAGTCGGGCTGATAAAGGTGTAATCGCGAGGTCTCAGTTCGGGGCGAACCACTAGTAATATTATAGAAGGTACCTTAATGATTTCAATCTTTATGTTAGTAGTTATCTCTTGTTTCTTTGTTGAGATCATCATCATAATCAGCAACACAAACAATGCTGGATGAGGCCTGTCCCATGAGACCTGTCCCATAAGTTCTTAGGTGGGTGCTGTTGCCTATTACCTGGTCACCCTAAGTTGGATTTCAAGACATCCACGAGAGTCATAAAATTCAAACTTAAACTTAATAATATTATAGTAGGTACCTTATGCCTCCATTCAATTTGCAAGTAGTTTCTTCCTCTTCCTTTGTAGAGATAAACTCTACCAATTGAGTAGTTGTGTAGTCGTAGTCGGTGACAATAAAATACCCTGATTACCTGATGCTTAAGTCAAAATAGAAGCGTTATTACAATTCAGACCATATTCTGAAGGACAGACAATAACTTTACGTCAACTCCTAATTTATAAGATGAAAACCAAAATTAGCTCGTCGAAAGCCAACTCTCTACCCAACGGAACGACATTTTAACCGGTTAAATAGTGCAGTTGCAATACAAAGATGTACATTGGTGACCGCCAATGCCCGTTATGCCCATAAATCGAAATATTTGATTTAGAATGTCGTTCTAATATTCTGCATTTGAAATATTCACGCAGGGACGGCCATAAAGAGTCACATGCTCACATAGAAAGCGGGTCCGCGCCGATGCCGCAGGTTGTAAATGGCTTCCGGATAAACGGCAAGAATAAACGTATCCGTTTTAAATTAATAAAAACAAGTCTTGCCAGTAGTAGAGCTTCTTGTGAAAGAGTTCGTCCGGGGAAGTACTACCACTTAATTATACCGCCAAGCAGTAATACTCCCATTGCTGCGTTCCGTTTTCAAGGGTATGGGTGCCGGTGAAATTACAGGCACATGAGGTGGTGGGTTAGTGTTACCGCGCTTAAAATCAGGTAGTCCACAAGCCAAATCCGTCATGCAGACAAATAAAAAATAAAAGATATGTGCGTGATTTTACGTTTTCCGGGGAGCCTCTTCTGAAGCGTAATTGCTCATCTTTACATAGTTTAAACAGTTTCTAGCTCAATTTAAAACGATAAATTGAAAAACCAATATGTCAAAAGCCTTTCATTGAGCTTTTAAGCAATCAAACAATGCAGTTGCAATACAAGCATCAATACCGACGATACATAAATAATCCGGCCGACCGCGACGCCCCTAATACCCATAAATCGAAATATCGGATTGTTTGGTGCGACCGCTCTGATAACGCATAATTCTATGATGTATTAGCTGTTTGACAGTTGAGCTGGTGTGAGTCGGGTTTGAGCTGTGTTAGGTTGGTGGTCATTTTTGAATTGATCTAATATGATGATTTTCATGCAACGCATAGGTAAAGGTTAAGTTAAAAGATTTTTTTTAAAACGCCTATTCTATAGTACCTATTGTAACCAAGGTGCCTACCATAGCTAAGCACTACATTAGCAAATTAAAGTGGCATTGGACATGCCATATAGCTTGCAGAATTGACAACAACTAGGTTTATTGGTAATAGATTTCTTTCGGGTCCTAAGTTTAGCTATAACACGCAATACAAAAACAAAAAAAAAATACATTTGATTTGCCTCTTGTATCCCTTTTCTTTATTTAAAGTGTTTGATGTAGTTACCTTTTATTGAAGAACTTTGTGAAGCTTTGGATTTATAATTTTACATGCTTTTTTTTTGTTTTTTTTTTTTTTTTTTTATAAACAAATAAATAAATAAATGCTGGACACATTCCACACAACATTATCTAGCCCCAAGCTAAGCAGAGCTTGTGTTATGGGTACTAGATAACTGATATACTTAATACTTTACTTTACATAGATAGATATTTTTTATTATACATAGAAAAATACCCAGAACACCCTGAACAAATATTTGCAGATCGTACAAATATTTGTTTCGAGGCGGGAATCGAACCCGCTACCTCCTGCGTCGCAGGCGAACCTTCGCCCGCCGCGCCACAGAGGTCGTCAATGCTCTGCATTGCATTTGTGATTCATTCGTTCATTCGTTGTGAACCAAATAAACAGATGTCTTTGGGCTACTACTAGATACATCAATTGGATTAAATGTTGTACCATTATCAGAATAGTGTGTCTGAAGATGAATCACGGCGTTGGAGTTAGTTAGTGTAGGAAGTGGCTCAGATTTGAATAGATATAAAATGAATTAAATATGAGCAACGATGAATGGAAATTATATTTTAAACTTCTTTTAAATGCCGTGTTGTGTCCGGGTGGCGTGGTGTGAGAAAAGATCCCTGACTTCTCCTCCTGTGGGTGTAGTAAGAGCCTTACTAAGGGATTACACCAGAAGATGGGCAGCAGCATCCTGAGTACCTACTTAACACCAAACTGTGATCACCAATCCGCCTGCCAAGCGTGGTGATTATGGCAAATCCCCACATTGTATTCAATGGTTGAGGCCCACGGGATGCAAACAGGCACATAGTGATGATGATGAAGTTTTTTTTTTAAAGTTTCGATCTTTGAAAACTCTTTCACAAGAAACTCGATTAAAATCTAAGGTTTGTGCCTCTAGAACATAGAAGCTTTGATAACTAGTTCGATCAACAGAAAAAACGTCTTGCTGCTTCAAATTTCCATCCAAACCCAGTTCCTCACAAAATCCCGCTATCAAAAGTAATCAGCGTTACTTACAATAATAGCCTAAACAGCCCCGAATCGAATCTCGCGAGCCATACAATACTATCTTTACGATGTAATCTGAATCCAGCAGATTAATCTTTGTATTGGCTATTGTACTGTCACAGAATAAGTAACAATGGTCTAGTACTGGTTCAGAGTAGACGTACTGCGACATAACAGATGTGAGAAGGGATTATTTTAAATTAGTTCCTGATAAGGGTTTTGTGGACTATTTGATGTGATTGTAACTCTATTATGGGGTCCATTTTGTATGTCATGTCATGTCATGTGTGTGTCTTTCTTGTTTCCCTACTTTAAATCAGTGTTCACCTTGAGGTGCATGAAAAGGGCTTTGTGAACGATGGAAACCAGTGCGATGGAGGAAACAATGCGCCACGACGAGGATACTTTAACGAAGTTTTTATGGGTTTTGCGCTTGTTACCGTTAAAACACCTTATTAAAGAAGCCTTACCAAGGTTTTCCACTCTAGCTCTACTCAGATCATGTAGCTGATCCACGTGACTCGAACGGAGCGGAGAAGTGTAAATTGAAACAATAAAACCACAACAACTTGATTAAATTTTGACACGATTCTATAAGTACGTCGGTAGGTGTAGTTGACAAATTATAGGATATTTATGTTATGTGTTCTGATGTAAATCTGGTCATTTTTACGAATTGTTCCCAAACTACTAATTGACATAGATAATTGATTTAACTTGTAGAAATAGGTAGATAAGTCAAATTGAATCTGAACGCATTTAATACAAAAACATGTAATTTTGACATGTTTTTGTATTATATGCGTGAGATTCAATTGGACTTATCTATTTCTACTCTTATGTGATTATGACATTGTTTTTAAATTGTTTTGACTTGTATTTTAATTAACTATCATAAGTGTTGTCTTGACATTTTTATTATTGATCTTGACTCCAAATTGCAGCGCCTTGATGGGGTTCATGTAACTACCTGCCTAACAGTAGAAATAAGACCTATTACTAACAATATTGTACGTACATGAGAGCATTAAATAAATACAAATAAATAAATAAGTAATTAAATAGGTCCTCTAATCTTTGTGATGTGAATCTTGCTAGTGTTTTATAGACAACTTGAAAAAAAAAATTATTAGTAAGTATACCTGAAGACGAAAGTTTTTAATCAGTGCGTGTTGCCAATGATAACTTACGGTACTGAGACGTGGTAGACAAGCTCAAAGTCGCGCAGCGGGCTATGGAGGGAGTGCTAGAGGTTTCACTGCGGGATAGAATTTGAATGATGATGATGAAGTATACCTATCTACGAAATCATTTTAATACCTTCTTTTTAGTTTGTTGTTCTTGCCGTATTGCCATGTTCTCGACGAAAACATTATCGGCTATAGATTTAAATTTATTCATTTCTTATAGAGTTGTATGTATTTAGAAAAACTTATTTTGCTCTCAAATTTATGGATAACATGAGTTGGGATCTTCTGTGTTAAGTTTCTATTACCTGTATTAGAGGACTCCCCTCTTTAATTATACTGGTGGTATCAATGGTCTTCCATACCATAATGGGTACAGAAAAGAGCTCGACATTACCTTAAGCTTAAGGACATTGAATTTAAAAAAAAGATTTATATCGTTAGATTCTCCTTTGTTTATTTTTGGTGTACCTACACCCACCCTAACCCAAAAACCTTATATAAATAACAGTCAGGGTTTAATTTAAAACCCAAATTACAATAGATACAAAAACATAATGCACATTTGAAGCGGATAAATCATTTTGATCGATGAGAGATGTGATGAGCTCACTCACGTGCGAAACAGGGTGCATTGTTACAGTGCCTTTATGTTAGTGGTGTGTGTGAAAAACTGATGGCGTTTTTAACCGAATTCATGATAAGGAAGGTTCTCTATTTCCGCGTATTTATTTAAGTCAGCATTATTATTATTACCAGTCTGTGTACGAGGCCTCCCCCATTGAATACAATGGGGAGTTTTGCCATAATCACAGGGCTTGGCCAGGTGGATTGTATTTGAATATATTTTGTGTCCACGCTTATTTCAGAAGCTACTTACTTAACTAATTTAGATGCTGTTTTTACCCTAGGTAAGTTTAAGCTCGAGGAAGGTTTAGGTAATACGCATGATACGTCTGTTAAAAAGGGATAAAAGGGGAAAAAGTTACTAACCAACCAACCAACTCAAATAAAAATGAAGTACGTAATACATTTTTGTAATAAATTTACTTAGTTTGGTATCATAATAATCATCATCAACCTTGAAACATCCACTACTGCACGAGGCCTCCCCCATAGAATGCAATGGGGGGATTTACCATAATCACCACGCTTGGCAGGCGGATTGTTGATCGCAGTAGGTGTTGAGTTCTCAGATGTATGAAGCTGTATGATGCTGAGACAGGGACGCCATTTTATGTACCTACCTACTTTTGGTATTATTTCGTGATAATTTTGTTGTTTTTAACCGACTTCGCAAAAAGGTTCTCAATTCGGTTGTATTTTTTTTTGTTACCTCATATCTCCGTCGTTTATGAACCGATTTGGAAAATCCTTTTTTTATTTGAATAGATATACTTAATACTTTCAAATTGTTCCTTTTTTTTTTCAAAATCCTGTCCTGATGATGGAATCCATGAGGACTTAAGGAAACTCCTCAAATGTTATAGGCATACAGCAATTTTGGTATTTTCAGCAACAAGTTATTGTTTTGTATGCCTTTAGCAAATAAAAACATGCAGATAGCCGAATTCAATGCGGAAGTCGGTTTTTTAAACAAAAGTTATTGTTTTTAAAAAATGTCATGTCACCTTGTTTTTTTTGGGGGCAAATAAACGTATTTTCTTTATATTTATTTTTTCTTCTTTTAGGTGAATACTGCTGTCCATCTTCTGTGTAATCCCTTGGTTTGCTTTTACGGCATCTACGGAAGGAGATGGAGGGGTCTTTTCTTTAGCCGGACGCGCCACGGAGTAGCTGGACATGCCACGGAGTCAGTATCCATAAAAGACTTTAATCATTTGCCCCTTAAAGTGTAAAAACCTTGATTTTGTCGCTCAAAATATATCTTAAAATCAAATAGGCCTATACGATATCTTGGTTTAGAATCTCTGAATCCCTTACAATAGTGTTCCATTACTGAGTCTATCCTTTCATAACTTTTCCGTCAGCCAAGTTGCACCAGTAACAAGTCCAAAAAGTTAGAACTCACTTATAAACTACACTACAACACTGTCCATACACGAAAGCCACTCACCCGGAAGAAGATTCCTTTGAGCAATATTCCAGCTCCATTCTAAACTTATAATAATGGAATTCCATCAGATTAATTGTGTTATTTTTGGGGCAGCTTTTGTAACCGTTCGCACGTGAATAATTTGTTGTTACACAAATATTTCTTTTGGCTTTGTTGTGCGGAATCTAAATTACTTTGTAACGTGTATAAGTTGCCATGAAAGTTTGCCCGCGTTTACGTCTTGAAGAAGTTATCAAAAGAATATCTGAAACGTCCATTCAATTTTTGCACAGTGCAAGTGCCTATTCAATTTGGTCTGTATGGTTCAAAGTGAACTGAACTCTGTTATGTGTTTCTTAAAGTACTTTCTCAGTAGTGTAGTTACAAATTCAGAATAGTCTAATTTATTGATGTAACATTTGAATCAGGACAAGTAAGAGGTGGGGCTGTTCAATTTCTTTCTTTTTCTGCTGAGAAAACTGTAACGGTTGATACGTTGCGAAACAAGCCTCAACCAAAACATCGTTCTAGAATGAAAAGTAAGTAATAATCGATGATTTTTAATACTGTGCCTAAAGCTTTTAAAATGTTGGATTGTTGGCTGTGTGTTTGGAACTTAACTCTAAGACCTATTAAGATATTATGACTATTTGTCTACAGCAACCCATTCACTCGGAATGAGTTGCTATGGTTTTTTGGTTGTCTATGATCGTTTGCTTCCAATAAAGAAATACAACGATAAGGACGCCTTTTAATAAAATAATAAACATCAATACGCTTCCACTGCGCTAGCATAAAAATAAATGTAAAATCTATGGCTAAAAATTACAAAGAGCAAGAATAATAAATATCAATAAATAAATCGAGTTTGTCTCTCAGAACAATCTAGAGTGTGTTCCAATTTCAAAATTCCCATAAAATATCATTATTGGTATTTTTAAGATCATTCTTATGTATTAAGTTCATTCTTATGGGTCTACGTGCTTTCAGTACAATGCAGTGTTTGAAGGTTTGCAATAAGCCGTTATACAATTCAGTGGAGCTCCATTATTATTATTTCACTTCATTGATTTTTAAAAAAACCTTTATAGGGCTTTACTAAAAAACTCACAAGGAATGTGGGCCCCATAAACTGCCTGGAGTACTACCTTATGTATAGGACATTCATACCCTACCAGCTGACATGATGAAAACTGTGGTGGTGCCTATCATAAAGAACAAAACCGGCGACATTAGTGATAAAAATAACTAAAGACCGATTTCGTTGGCCACTGTAGTAGCAAAGCTCCAGGATAGTCTGCTTGATGCTCAACTTAGTCGTTTACTGCTTTATGACAAGTAAAATTACCATCAATTGCTCAAAATTATCATTGAAAACTGTCAATTGATGGTTATTTTACCCAAGTGCTCCCAGTGTTCCTACGGTGAATAAATTATATGAATATGAATATGAATATGACTTTCAGTGAGCGAACAGGGGGGTTGATGTCTTATCGATCTCCTGATTCCTTAGACAAAGTAACATTCTATTAGAGATGACGCCAGTAGAAAAGTCTAAAATGTATGGGATTGACGTTAGCTATCGATATGTCACGTGGTCTATTGTATTGAATTACGGCTGTACAAATGGAATCGCTTCGAAGCGAAAGCCGTTTGGCTAGGCCCTCTGATGTCTTTATATTATTCTTAAATTTAATAATTTTTGTTCTCTCCATTTCTTCCATAGCAACTATTATCTGACCTACGCCAACACATTTATCAATCCACGCATCTACACGGTAAATTCCACCATTCCTACCGTTGAGTTATTATCCGGTAATACGGGCTAAATGTTCGCGCTTTTTCTTTATGTGCTTCACTCACGCACGTATGGGTAAGAGATTAAAGTATAAGTTAACAGACAGGACGATGAATAAATAGGAGATGGAAATTGTTTTGTTTATGGAAGAAAGAAATATGAATGGAGAAATCTCACTAAAATTGTAAATGCGAAAGTTTGTGAGTATGTTTGTTACTTCTTAAACTTAAAAGTTAAAGTCTTCGGATTACAGAGAATTTTGGAATGGAGATACCTTAAACCCTGGATTAGCACATAGGCTACTTTTCATCATCATCGTACTCATCTTTCATCATTGTTTATGAGTGAAAACCACGGGGCGTAGTATATTATAATGTAATATATTTATTTCGTTATTCCAGACAACATAAAGAAACATACATTTCTGGGTAAAATAATACACTACTTTATATAAAACATTTTATCATGTATAACTGTCTGTATTACTATTTTGTATGGAGAGAGCTATGCTTGGAATTTCCCTACATAATAGTATCCGAAACAAGGAAATCCGTATATAGAAGAACCAGGATCACCGACATATCGAAATTAGCAATGTGGCAATGGGTAGGTTATATAGTTTGCAGAACTGATAACCGCGGTTGGGGAATAAAGTTTCTCGAGTGGTGACCACAAACTCAACGCAGTAGAGGAATGTGGATGGACTAAAGACATTGCAAAGGTTGCAGGAAGTCGATGGATGAAAGTTGCTCCGTCCGTTGTGGTATTATATGGGGGAGGCCTATGTCCAGCAGTCTTCTACAGGCTGGTGCAATCATTCAGTAAGGCTTTTACTACATCCACGCGAGGAGATGAAGGGGTATATTTATGGGCACAACATAGCACTTATTCCTATTATTTTTTAAATTGTTTAATTTCCGGGTTTTAGAAATCGCAAAAACTTGAGACTGTGTCATGCATATTTTTTTTTAGTTTCTTGAATGGAAGGATTTTTTTAAATTTCTAGACTCCTTTGAGTACAACTAGGCGTGGCTGTGCCACACATGTGGCGCTGGTGATGACAACATATAGATTGAATTCCTCAAAGCTCCACAGCCAACTTATAATAATTGTGGCACTATTATTTATTAAATACTCATTAGATACTTAGGGCCTTATTCATAATCATTTTTTAAACCTATTTTAGTTAAAATAGCTTTTGTTTTGTTCTCCCTGATGTAAAATGCCATACGTCAAAACAAGACAAAAGCTATTTTAACTAAAGTAGGTTTCAAAAATTATTATGAATAAGGAGGTTATTGTATGTTACAATTGTTGAAGTTTAGTAATGTATATTGTAAATTAATTACCTACCTGTTAATATTTGTATTAATATTTGCATGAGAAATGTAAGCCACCTTATAAATTATAAGAACTTTGTACCACATATAAGCAAAAAAAGAAATTATAAAAATAAATCAGACAAATGCAAGCAAGACTCGAGCCCTATTGCCTCCATCTCCTCCCGTGGATGTCGTAAAAGTGAACTCAGGGATTATACCAGAGAATGGGCAGCAGCATCCATCTGAGTACTTAACAAAACAATCCAATCCGCCTGCCAAGCGTGGTGATTATGGCAATTCCCCCATTGCACGCTATGCATTTAATGGGGGAGCTCTGGGACCATAAACGATTTCTAAATCTTTGGAGCCCTTTTGATTTTCAGCCACTTTTTCCTACAAACTTCACCATTATCCTATTATAAAGGATCAAGAAGTTACAAGTCTATAATAGACAAAAAACAATGTGATCCTCTAAGAATTCGTTTCTTCCTATAGACGCCTGAACATAACATCAAATACAATTAAATTCTAGTAATATTATGTCCTCATAGAATTTCTACCACCTTAGGTTATTATTTCCCACTTTCAAATAGAGCCTCATCTTTGACGTCATATCAACATCATCATTACGTAACCCACACATGCAAGCACCATAACTAAATGAATTTATATTACTGGAACACCATGAAATGCTGGTTTTAGCCAACTTGTGAACATCCAAAAATATGGCCAATGTTGACACAGTTGTGTACTCATTTACATAATATCCTTGACGCAAAAATATAAAGTAGGAATTGTTTATTAACGTAACACCTCTTTCACTCTTACTAGTCTAGAGTGAGGCTGAGTCACAATAGCAGAATAGCCTCCTTGCAATGTCCCCAGGGTAAAGATTCCCAAATGTTTCCTTTCCATGGAAAATGAAAATGAACATGTATAATGTATGTGAAAACCTTAATCCAAACCTACCCAAGAAATACTAAGTAGCACAGAAGGGGAGTAGTCGGCTGAGACGCAAGGGTTCCATTCCCACTGCAGGACAAATGTTTTCTTGATCTGCGCAAATATTTGTACCAGGTGTTGTGACAATTATACTCGTAGTTGCCGATACCCACGGCAAAGGGAATTGTAGTGTGGGGCTTTAGGATGTATACTATAATGCATGTTTGTGACTGTGAAGTGTTATTATTATTGATTGACTAACAGACTGGCACACAGTCAGACAGACACGAGAGTTATCCTTTAAGGGTTCCGTTGTTTCATTGGATGTATATAGAACCCTAAAAATACCAAATAAAGACAATTACAGTTCTAGCACCGTTGACATTTGTGAGCACACATTATCAGAGGAAAAATACTACAGAGATGCATTCTACGAACTGTATAGGCATAACCAATAGAAAAAGCACTCGAAAACTAACAAACCGAAGCGTCACATATACTCGAGAGGCAGAATATACTCTTAAATATTTAAAGGTTGGTACTGGCTTATCTCACACGAGAGCGTTTGACGAGGCTATTGTCTGAGAGCCATGGCGAGGCGAGGCAAACTTGAAATTCCTTTGCTTGCTCTCGGTCTGTCTCGGGATCTCTCGCCAAGTGTGCGATCTAAGTTGTTCACAGTAATAAAATGTTTCAATAACAATGAGCTCCATTCCAAAGCTTTATTCGAGGTTCATCTAACGGTTTTATACAAGCCTAACTATCTATCCTGTCCATCTAATGTACCCCTGCCTTAGTTCCTCTTTACGACGTCCTTACGAGAACAGTAAACCGAATCCTCATAGGATACCTAGCTATAAAAAACTTATGTATTGGTTCTCTCGGTTTAACTAGAAACTGCTCTATGCTTTTACGACTGTTTTGATATAAAATATGTAGGATATTTGATGGGGAATTTGAAACGCTCAGTAAGAATGGGAGAATACAAATCATGGGCTTATGTTTTATGTAATAGACAGACTCTAGCATTTGTAAAGCATCTGATTCTCACGTGTCACTGTTTTTTTTTTAGTTAACTTTTCTTAGGTGTGTGGCCCCGAAAAGAGTTTTTTGGGAACGTTATGAGAAAAAAAACTGTGCATTGAAACGGTTAGGGTTAATTAATTTAAAACAAATGTAATAATACAAATTTAATAGATAATCTATCTAAAAACCGTTGAAAATTATCAACTGATTCAAATTTAGACAGAGCCTCCGTGTTAATATTTTAACACAATTTTTGTTGCGGTGATGAAAATGAAAATGGACAAAGTAAATAGTATTTTATTAATTGATATAAGATCATTTTGAAATCGTCTTATGCACGACTTGGTTGGAGTTTACGCAATGCAGGTAATTACGATCTAGGTATCATGATAGGACAATGCATAAACAAAGTCGATGAGAGGGAAAAAAGTTCAAATAACAGCAATGTTTATAGCTTACTTCGACTTTAGCAAGTAGTAAAGTACATTCTATGAAGTGCAATTATCTATCAAAATGTTAAGACTATCTACGTAAATGAAATACTAACATGTAGACTCGTAGTGCTCGTGAATGGCGCACTGGCTAGGCTATAAACTAAACACAATTAAATACACTGACAACTGGTAGTACTCAAGCCATTGCAGGAATTAAGCTTTTACAATACCACCAGAGGCCCAAGCACGAACATCTAACGTTATCGAGACGCTAACGAGACGATAGTAAACGTCAAATATGAACCAATCAACTTACTAAGATTTCAAGTTACCCTGATGTCATTGGCCAATATTTAACTTTTGCGATCGTCTCGCTAGCGTCTTGGTAACGTAAATTATTCGTGCTGACCCCACTGGATGGCTTGTCACCTGTTTGGATTTTATTGGTTTAGTTCTACAAAAACGCAGTGGTTCGTACTAAAATAATTTATATTTTTTTTATTATCTTTTTTCCTTTACCCGGAGATAATGCAAGAGGTGCTAAATGTAATATCCTATTTGACTGTATTTAAAATATGGATTAAGCTGATGTAATCATAGAAGATTATTCATTTCTAAAGCAATTAATTATGTTAAAAACTTTCGTAAGTGGTATTCATTATATGATTATTATTATGATTAGATAGATTTTAACCGGTTTATGCTTGAATATAATCTACGTAAGTTCAACCGGTTAAATTCTATCTTATCACAAAATTATGTGCTGATTTTCTATAAAATACGAAATAAAAATCATTTTTTTGCTTTGCAAATGTTACATCCTCTCTATAGCTCTTTGATCGAATCTCTAATGACGTCACATGATAGTAAACAATGTATTCAAATGTTTGGCGTGTGTTTGTTTATTTACTTTTTTTACTGAGATGCTGAAGTAATTTGAATTTATTTGTCATTTTTGTATAAAAATACTGGAAACTATGAAGATTAAAATACAATATTGATTTATTATAACACTAATTCATAATCCCTTAAACCCCATAAACCTTTGATAGCTAAAATAGCCTCTGTCATGTTTTGGCGTATGTAATTTTTTAGCAGAGAGAACAAAACAAAAGCTATTTTAATTAAAATAGGTTTAAAAACGGTTCAGGTTTATAGGTTTTTTCTATAAAAAGTCAAATACCCTATACCTACTTAACAACAGGAGAACTAACTCACTAGATTATGACAACTTCAAGTTCTTTACCTTACCCTCCATTCTTTTATGAACGTATGGAACGTTTTGCATGTTATTATGCGCTCTGCAAAGAAATGGAACGTTGCCTGCATCTGTTTTACGGAACAATACACCAGGCATCCTCAGGTACTGTGTGAATAAGTATCTTTCAGGGAACGTTACAGAATTTTCATTACTTTCCTTGAAGTAAAAGCATTTATTTTTCTTACTAGTAGAAGTTTTAAGTAAACTCTTTTTCAGAGGGTCTTAAAAATAGTTTGTTGTCTGTAACATCATATAGGAACACTGGTGTGGTGGTGGCTAGTGACGCAAGCTTCTGATTCTAAGATCATGGTTTCAAATATCGGTTGTGCACACAACATTTCATCATAATCGTCAATCTTTAGAAGTCCACTGCTGGAAAAAGGCCTCCCATCTGGAATGCCATAATAAACGGTCTTGAGCCTCCTCCATCCACCGAATTCCTGCTACTTTTATTATAACGTTTATACACCACGTTTACCACTAAGAAAATTAATATGCCGAATACATTATCTCTAAAACGGTAAAGGAAAACATTGTGAGAAATTCCGCATATCTAATAAATTTTGAAAAGATGAAGAGATGTGTTGTCTCATGTCTTCAAATTTATTGGTTATTATTTCCGTGCGTTTTGTACGAAATTTGAACGAAATGGAAAGACGACCGTTGCATGACCACGTCATGTACGTGCACGGCTTGTAGTAGTTTCGGAGCTAAGACAAACAAAACACAGGCAAAAAAAAATTACATATACTTAAAATTATAGCCTTTTGCTGTACCTAGTCGGATAAATATATATACCTAATGCTACAAAATAGTATTAATAAATGTAACATTTAATTAACAGTTCATGACAAAACTTTAAACACTTTTTTTTGAAGCTTTGTCCCATCTAGACAAAGTATTCAAGCTGCTTAATCTAGATTCTCAATAAATGAAAATACATGTTAACAGAAACCAAAAAAACAAAAATGGATTTTAAAATTTAGAATTCAACCAACATTCCATTATAAATTAGATTTAACCAGAATCCAATTTAACTTTACCACCTGGTCCGGTCCAATTAGAATTAGGAATTCTGGTCAGTGTCAAAAATGTCTGAATTAACATTCCTGGTTTGGACCCTTCTCGTAACTAAGGACCAGGTAGGGCCTTACAGTCCCTAATTCCCGGTGGTGATATTTTAGGAGTTTAAGTTATAAGATTACAGAGATGTGCGAGATAAACTGGTTATTAACATACAAACCTCTCAGACACACACACAGTTCTTAGAGTAATCAAATTGAAGCGGCAATAAGCAGGCCATATAGCTTGAGGAACCGACAACCGGGAAGAAAGGTTCTCGAGTTGCGACCACGAACTGGACGAGGCAATGTAAGAAAACCCTCTTATCGATGGACCAATAACTTTTTAGAGTTCGTAGGAAACTGGTAGATGGAGACAGCATAAGACTAGTTGTCATGGTATTCTATTGATGACCAGCAGTGAACTTCAACAAGCTGATGATGTAGTAGGTAGATAGTACCGTACGGGGGTATATTACACTTTATCTATGGCATATTTTCAGGGTGGTTCAAACTGCTGCCAAAAAATATTTGCAGTTACCTAGAAATATTTGCACCTGCCTTGCAACCAACCTTAATATTTGCACTTGCAATAATATAAAAAAAACACTCTTCCCCACCAAGGGTGGATACGGTGGTAGGGACTAGTGGATCAGGCGGATTTACTCTAAGCCAACAAGGCGTCAATTCGTCTATCGGTTTATCTTATCCATTGGTCCATACCTGAATAAGGGTGCAACACCATTGCGCCAGGGGCATAATTTCACGCGCCGCTGACAACGCCTGCTCGATAATAAGCATGGTGTTTACATGTTGTCTTTGTTTACACTGTTTAAAAACAGTATATATGTATGTGTGATAAGTATGTATGTAGATTGGTAGACTCGGCTACGTTTAGTACGTAATAATTTTCACAAAGACTTTATTTTTTCTTGATATTGGGCTGGCCATTCGTTATGCCGACTTGCTTTGGCGTTGCCGGCGTAAGGAAACCTCATTCATCTCCTCCCGTGGATATATTAGAAGCTGATTATAAGGGATTAAGGGATGGACAGCAATATCCCCTGGGTACCTAAAATTCGACACATCAATCCGCCTGCCAAGGATGGTGATTTTCCTTCTATTGCATTTTATGGGGGAGGTCTTGTCCTTTAGTGGATGTCTACCTAATAGATTCTCTCTCCTCTCCTCTTCAAAAGACACCATGCATTAATGCTCTGATTTTGACAGATTTTTCATCCTCTTTACATTCGATTTCCTGATTAACAAAAAAGCAAACGTTACATTTTTGCAACCAAATATATACTTTTTTTATACTACTTAGCAAGCTAACAAGCATACGTCCCACCTAATGGAACTGTAGTGGAGTAGTTACCTATGGACGCCTGCAACACCGGAGGCATCACACGTGCGCTGCCGACCTTGAGACATAAAGATGAAAAGTCTCATGTGCCTTTAATTTCACCAGGGCTCTTACCAATTTTACCACATATATGGGATGGTTAAGTTTGTATAGGAAAAAGTATTTTTAAGTATTTTAGTTTGAACGCTGAATTGCGAGCGATTGTGTGGCTGTGATGATTTAGACATTATTTTCAATTATCTATTGTCAAAGTTAAACGCACAAAGATGCTAAAGACCCTTGTGATCGTTTTAGTGTCAATCAACACCACGGCCGGCTCGTTGAGGTGTCGATCGACACGCCAATACTCTGTGTTCAACCGGTTCTTGTTCTTGGGTTTTTTTTAATTGCTTTGGGTTTCCTGTCTCTCTGCGACTCAAGGGACTGCGCCGTTACGATTCGCGCAGCTCAAATAAAATCAATTCATGTTACAGTGATATTTATAGGTTTAGTTTACAGCCAGTTTTGTCTGCTATGCGTGGAAACTTGTAATAAGCATTTAGGTACCTAATCATTGTTTTCAAAATGTTGACATTAGCTGTAAGATTTAAAAAAAAAAATGCAATCCATCTTTTAAATCAGAGTTTAAAAATCTACATTATGACTAACTGCAGAACTTAAACTATTAACATGTTTATTGGAGTGTGTACCAGAGATATGACATACCTTATAAGGGCTTTTGCGCTGAACATTTAATATTATTGCAAAAAAAAACAGATCCAAGATTGCGAGTAAGACTCGTGCCCTGACGGTTCCGAGCCGTAAATTATTTCGAAAGCATCAAAGCCCTTTACGAGTTTCAGCCACTTTTTCCTACAAACTTCAGCATCCCATTTAAGGGTTAAAAAAAGTTAATATTTCTCAATTTTAGACGTTTTTCTTTAATTGTGTTGTAAAAACTATGGACATTCCAAATTTCAGAATTGTGTGTTCACTGGAAGTACCCTAGAGTTTTTTATTTTCGCAATTTCTATATAAAAATTAGACATTCATTGGCCATAATATGCCCAATGAATAGCTAATTATAAAAAAAGCAAGCTTGTTACTCATGTTATAAGTAATAAGCTTGTTTTTTACAGTACTATATTAGATCACAGACTTTTATCTGATATAAATTTAATGTGGATAACTTTAGCCATTCCTGAGAAAAAGGGTCTTAACAGACAGACAGACAGGGACACCAAAGTGAACAAGGGTTGTGTTTTTCCTGCTTAAGTGCGGAACCCTATAAATGTTATAAAGAACAACTGTATCTTATAAAGCTCTTTCAATTAAAATATGTGGCGCATTTTACCTTGGACCAGCCTTCTTTTACCTTGAATTAATTATGTAGTATCAAAAGGAAACACAACTCTTGTGGGAGGACACTTCAAAGTTCTTTTCCGTTGGCAAATCTTCTTAGTGCCTTCCAAACGTTTGATTGATAGCCACTAGTGGTGATTGGGAAACCATTGGATAGGGTTTTCATGGAAACTATTCAACGTAACAATCCATTTTATTCAGACCTCCGATTTCAGACACCGATTTATCGATTCCTCTCACTTTTACAGATCATTAAACGCTGGTTGATAGAATAAGTTTACAAAAATATTTTTGCGTACAATGTGGACTGTATATCAAGGTAGAAAGAACTGATTTAGATTGGAGATAACTTGTGTTCTTAGTATAAAGCGGGTTCTACACGTGTGTTGATTGGCTTCGTTGACAGTTAAGAAGATAAACGATCGGTATCATTTGCCCCTTGACGAGTTCTTGTGCACTCGTTCTATTAAATGCAGATTATAATGAGAAACGTACGTTGATTGATGATGGATTACATTTAAAAAGTGAATAGCAGGTACTATTACTGTCGTTTAGAGATGCGTGTGTGATATGGACGGGCTTTTGACAGTTATTTTATGAGTGCAAATCAGCTAATAGGATGTACACGTTGATGACTAAGTTGTTCCGTTTAACTATTGCAAGAATGTTTAGTGTGTACTTACCTATTTTTATACGTAATTTCTTACGAATGTGAGTACCCTAAATTAATTAAGCGTATAGTATTTTAACCCTCTTAGAGGTTCGTAGAGCCTCGTAGGGTTTCGTAGAGCCTCGTAGAGGATATTTTTCTTGAGGTGAAGGGGTAGAGGGGTGGGGGTTGGTAGAAAGAGAGTAGAATACAATATCCTGGCGCGTTTGTGATTTAGACACGATCGTACCATAGGCAAAGCATGCCGTGCTGATGTTCCGTAGACTGGTAAAGAGTCCGATTGGACTCGGTAATGTTGTACCGGTTGTATGATAGTATTATTAAATTAAATAATTTTTTATATCATTAAACCATTACATAACTAAATAAAATAAAATAATAACATGTAAAGAGTTTTATTTTGACTCATTAGTATAAATAAAAATCTTTACATTATTATTATTTTGTTCCCGACTTCAATCAAACTATATAACTTTTGAAACTATCATGGTTATTAACATAATTATCACTAGAAACGGGATATTTACCATGTTCAATCAAACTGTTGAGTCAAACTACGATCTAACCAATGACTAGTTTTTTTCTTATTTATTTTTAGGTGTGCATAATTTAACAAGTTCTTTCGTTTAACTGGTTAAAAGTATTTTAATATTCTTATTAGCGTGATAGACAAAGTTTTTATTTTGGAACTTATGTAATTCTTAAACAAAAAATATGACAATAATTACTTAAGCCTTTCAAGATTAAAGTTTGGCTTTATAAGTAAAGTAAATACAATACAATTTATTTTAATTGCAAAAGTACTCAACTTTCTCTAGACAGACAAATTATAACTGATATAAATTACGAAAGAAATAAAAAGTTTTATGAAATTCTTAAAGCGCGTTCTGTTATTTAGCCCATTTTTCTATTCCGTGGAAATCCTAAGAAAAATATAATTCTGCTGAAACCTTTTTCGGGTTTACAAGCGAAAGTAATCAGAAAGAGTGCAGATGAATGGTTCAGACTAAGCATTCTTGAAACATTACTGGGTTAGGCTTAGTGCACACTGATTTGATATTCGCGTATCGTATTGTAACTGTGTAACAGTATGATTGCGCATTGCAATCTTACTGACATTGCTGAAAGAAATCATTGATGTTCTATATAGATGACGCTGTGGTGTCGTGGTGTGTCCAGCTTAAGAATAGATCAATCCTTCTCCTTCCGTGGATGTAGTGAAAATCTTACTAAGGGATTACACCAGGAGATCGACAGCAGCATCCGCATGAGTACTTAACACCAAATTGCGATCACCAATCCGTCTGTCAAGCGTGATGATTATGGCAAGTCCCCCATTGTATTCAATGGGAGAGGCCTTGTCCACCAGTGGACGTACACATGCTGGCGATGATGATAATAATAGAGATAAAACACTGTAACTAAACAAAAGTGCTGCCAGGTTTTCGTTTAACTCAAACATACGTAAAAAACGTTTATTAAAAAGATGCTAATTAATTACACAGTTTAAGGTTAGAAAAGCCCTGATTTTTAATTTCAGTCAATTTTAATTTTTTCAGTTATTTTTTTTTATTTTTTTTATTTTATTTATGATTTATGGTTTTTGGGATCATACCCTGCTTAAGTAATGACGATAATACTAATACTATTTAAATACATAAATAAGTTTTCCTGTTATTCTTTTCAATTCGACAGATTTGAGATAATTTTCAAAACTTCTTTTATAATGCAAAACATGAGTTTCTTGTATGTAACATGGTAATACCACTTCCCCTTCATCTTAAACTCATCTTTTTAATCACTTCTTGCCTCTATTTCTCGCTAAAATAATTGGACTATATCCTGATTTTTAATTTCAGACAATTTTTGTGAACAAACATGATGTCAAGATATGCCACTGTGAGTATAAGTGTCATGATTGTGTAGCATACATGTTAATTCACACATGACACACATATATGACACTTATACACACAGTGGCATATCTTGACATTTGTTTGTTTACAAAAATTGTCTGAAATAAAAAATCAGGATATAGTCCAATTATTTTAGCGAGAAATAGAGACAAGAAGTGATTAAATAGGTGAGTTACGTCCAGCAATGGACACAGGCTGGTGATGATGATAATGACATAGATAAAGCATTGTAACTAAACAAAAGTGCTGCCAAGGCTTTCTTTTAACTCAAACATACGTAAAACACGTATATTAAAATGATGTTCATTAGTTACACGTTTGAAAAGTAGTTCAATTATTTTAGCGAGAAATAGAGACAAGAAGTGATTAAAAAGGTGAGTGGGAAGTGGTATCACCTTGTTACATACAAGAAACTCATGTTTTGCATTATAAAAGAAGTTTTGAAAATTATCTCAAATTTGTCGAATTGAAAAGAATAACAGGAAAACTTATTTATGTATTTAAATAGTATAAGTATTATCATCATTACTTAAGGCAGGGTATGATCCTAAAATCCATAAATCATAATCCAACCATAATCCATGTCATATGATGATGACACTGGTTTGCTTTTCAGACTGTATTCATTTTGAGCGTTTTTTGAATCAAACGAAATATACAAATCATAGATAAAAAATATGCGGTTTCAATTTTGAAATACAAGTCTAACTATTTAATTCATAAAACAAAAAGTGATGTTGCCGTTAAAAATTAAGAGCATTTGCCTCGCCTTAAGTTAAAGACATAATAATGAGTATCCTTTAAATTTAAAAAAAAAATGCCATGAATAGCTTAGGGTTCCAGCTCAAGCACAAAAAGCAGCATTACTTTTCTATCAGTATGAAAAATATGAGATACCTTAGCAAATGATCAATAAATGCCCTAATTTATTGTGTCATTTGCGCGTAATGCGTATACCCCCAACATTGTGAACCAAGCTTGACTAGTTAGGGCGCTTTTATAGTCAGTCATAAGGACATTTACAGAGTCGGCTCTCATTCTGAATGAGTGTTTAAGAGAAAATTTTCAAATATGTTTCGTTTTACGTATTTCACGTAATAAACTCTTGGGAATGGCATCTTCGAGAGCTATGAGGTGGAAAAACAGTAAAAAAATGGATGTGGTAGGTATCTTTAAAAGAGTCCTTCATCAAATCGTTATACAACTATAGTCAATTTGTTAGTAGTAGAACTTCTTGTGATTGAGTTCGTCCGGGGAGGTACTACCACCGAACCTATTTCTGCCGCCAAGCAGTAGTGTTCACATTGCTGTGTTTTGGTTTGAAGGGTACGGGTGCCGGCGAAATTACAGGCACATGAGATCTTTATGTGTCAGGGTCGGCAGCGCGCGTTTGATGCCTATTGTTGCCTATTATTGTTGCAGGCGTCCATAGGCTACGGTAACTGCTTTCTATCAGGTGTGCCGTATGATTATTTGCTCGCCAAGTAGTAGGTATAAAAAAAATACAAAAACTCACTATTTGATGAGTTGACGAATTGCAATTTTTTGTATTTTTTTAGCTTACCGACTCATCATACTTTCTGAACTATAGATACCAGTACAGTCAACGACAAAAACCAAAACAGTTATAGAGCAATTACAGTTTTGTACCATAATAATAACTAAAGTATAACCTAGAATGTGTCTAAACACACTTTTCTTGCCGTCTGTATAATATATATTATGGGGAGGACACTTTGATTTTGTGTTCTTGTGAACTGATTTAAATGAATGAAATTAAATAAATGAAATGACTGTATTTTGACCTAGGAGCCGATATACTTTAAAAAAAGTATATTTTTAAATTTACATTATTTTTGTTCAATATTCGTCTCAGTTTTTAGTTTCAGTGTATCTACTTTTATATTGAGAAGGTGATCGTAGCAACGAAACTAACATAATATGCCATAATACATAATCCTGCTCCCACATTAGGATTCCCTGTGTCGTGGGTATTAGGAATTACGAGTACCATGGTACTACAAACACCCAGAACCGGAACAAATGTTTACTGATCTTGCAAACATTTGTCCCGCAGCGGGAATCGAACCTGACCTCTAGCATCTCAGCTGGCTACTTGCCCGCCACACCACGGAGGTCGTAAACTATTTCAAGATATTCGGCAATGTATAATATCAACACGGAACTTGCTTATTTTACCTTACTGCTCCAAGTAAAAGAAGGTTGTATTATATTGGGTTGAATTGCTTCACATCTCATGGCCTTTGGTGGTCCCTTTGATCGTCACTAAAGAGGAAATCCCATAATGATGTCATGGTTATCCCCTAGAGGGACTGCCGTGTTGGTTTTCCTTCGTACATCAGCATGTTTGGCTCTTCCCTGAGCATCTTTACACCACATTGAAGTAACGTCTGTGCTGGGAGCCCATTACTGTAGATCGAATGGGCTCCACGGGGTCCGTGAACACATTAAACAGAATTTTTATTTTTACCGAAAATTTGGAACACCCCTGAAGAGAAATTGCTTATTAAAATACATTCAAAGGAATGGTGTTACACCGAAAAAAATATTTTGATACACGCATTAAATATCTCTCTTAAGCATCTTGTTAACCATCTCCTCCCATGGATGTCGTAAATGCCGACTAAGGTTACACCAATAGATGGGCAGCAGCATCCACCTGAGTACTCAACATGAATACTGCGCCAAGCGTGGTGATTATGGCAATTCCCATCATTGCATTTATGGGGGAGGCCTCGTCCAGTAGCGGACGTCTAAAGGCTGGTGATGATGATTACGTATCACGAGCTCAAAATATTGAAGGAAGTCTTATCATCATCAAAACGTTAACTGCTACACATAAGCAACCCACAAAATGCTACGGTGAATGGCCCTGAGCCACCTCTATTCACCGCCTTCCTGCATGTCATTGGTCCATCACGTGGGAAAGCAATGCGTCTTCCAGTTTGATGGTCACTACTCGAGAACCTTCATTCCACAGTGGTTGTTGGTTCTGCAAGATAAATGGCCCACCATTGCCACTTCAACATTTTAATTCTGAGAGCAAGGTCAGTACGGCGGTGCTTCTACGGATCCTCTTATTTCCGAATTAATCATTTAGTGATCTTCAAATTTAAGCTTGTGTATACAATACAATACAAAGTAATTTATTGCATCTCAATGTAAAAATCCACCTGTCGATGGATCAAAGACATTTTAACCGTCGTAGATAGTTGGTGGATGGAGGTGACTTAAGTACGTGGCTTTCTATGGGAGATGCCTATGTCTAGCAGTTGACTTTTATAGGCTTATGATGATGTAAGCATTTTTTTTATACTTCTTGGCATGCAATCAAGCGTACGGCCACCTGATATAGTTACCGTAGCCTATGGACACCTGCAACACCAGAGGCATCACACTTACTTTACAAAAGGCGGTCTTATTGATTATTATGCAATGTATGATGCTATTAGTAGCAACTACGTCTCATTATGACATTACACGCACTTTTTAGTTTCTTAGTGCAAATCGACACGAACGTATGGTGTAGTGTAACACGGATTTTGTATGTAGACACCGATGAGCGGCCCTAGCGTACTCTGTGAACCTCATTTTCCATACAAAAATCCGTGTTACACTACACCTATACGTCCGTGTCAATTGCTTGTTAAAACTTTGAGCGGATACTTGTTTCGTTACAGCCCCGGATCTAAGTTTTTGTCGAACTGGGGCTAAAACTTAATAGTGGCGCCCCCTTCAACGTTTCAACGTTTGAGATAAATTGTTAAAATGGTTATTAACATAATTATCACTAGAAACGGGATATTTACCATGCACCAGTTTACTCGTGATCATGGCGCATGAAACTGTGCCGAAATATCGGAAATCAATAAAGCTCAAAAATCATGGTAAATATCCCGTTTCTAGTGATAATTATAATGGTTGGCATTAGACTCTCTCTGGTCTCAAATTTCTATCATAATATCACTTGCGGTGTGACGTCAGTGACGACATTTTCATCTGAGCTTTCATTATGAGTAATGCTCCCGAATTTGGATCGTAAGCAGCAATGACAGACTTTATGGGGTGTAGCTTGTTTGCATGAATGTTGGAGACATTTTTTTACATACATAACATACGTAGTCAAGATCCCACACTAAGATTCCCTGTGTCGTATGTGTGCGGGTATCAAGAACTACGAGTACCATGGTACCATAACACTCAGACCCGGAACAAATATTTGCAGATTTTACAAAAATTTGTCCCGCAGCGGGAATCGAACCAGCAACCGCTCGCATCTCAGCCGGCTGCCCGCCCGCCGCGCTACAGAGATCGTCGTTTTAGATTCTAAATTGCGTTGTACGTGTCATGAGGATAAAAGTGATGAGTATGAGAGAGTGTGGGGAACATTCCAGTTTATATTGTCAGTTTCCCATTTATACATTACACTAGCTGCGCTTTTCGGTTTTACCCGCGTGAACAATGATGAAAATTGATGATGACGATAATGAAAAGTAGCCTGTGTTAATTCGGGGTATAAAGTATCTCCATTCCAAATTTAGCTTAAACTGCTGAACGGATTTGAGTGAAAAAGTAACAAACATACAATCTTTCCCATTTATAATATTAGATTTATATCAATATCTATATTCTATATTGAGAACAGCACAGGCTCAAGGATTTTCATGGAAATCTTTTACTTGAGTACCTACCTACCTAATTTAATGAAAAACTGACAACTCACAGAAATAGTTTTAGTACTTTTTTTTTATATTGCTAGGCAAGCAAGTCTCCAGATCGTATTGACTAAGAAAATAAAACCCAATGAGAACCACCTCCCTTAACAATCTTAACTTTTTAACTTACTTCGGGAAACGGAAAATATTCGTTAAAAAAAATGCGAATAAAATGTGTTGACACTAATATTTTCAATTGGTCTAGAAAGAAACAATGATAGACTGGTTTTTTTATGGATCGACAAAAATGCATACCGTTTGATGACAATCATTTATTCAGCAAAGTAGTAAAACAAGCAGAGATATACATTTACGAGAGGAAAATAACCGAAAAGGTCAGGAATTCATTTAACTAGCATTATTAACCCGTTGATTGGCTACAAAAACCTGTCTCAATTAAATTCTCCAATTGTTGTAAAACAATTATTTATTTGCGTGAACTTTATTTCTTGTGGTCCCTTTTATTTCTCTGTTTAATGTTTTACATGAACGACCCTCACGCTTTTCCAATTCATGAGTTTCAGGTCAGGCAAAGGTATCGCCCAGGCGATACCTTTGCATTTAAGTGTATTCTTACAACCTACATTTTCAACTTTATTCCCTTTGCTAAAGAGACTACATTTGAAAAAAAAGACTCAATTCTCTTGTGGCCGATGTCTACTAGCGTAGAAACTATGAGTTCATCTGCAACTGAAACCACGTCTCATGGGAGTTTGAACACGCAATGCGACAAAGGTTTGTGTGGAGCACCTCCAATGTAAGTAAGGCAGATTTTAATTAAATTTCCATTAGTTAAAAAAAACAACATATTGCAAGTCAAAGTCTATTAAATAGATGACAAATATTATTATTAGATCAATGTATTCAACCTAAGACATGTAATATCTTTATTAACAATTAATTAATTGACCAAGCGAGTGAAGTGAGCGAAGTCCTTTCAATAACTGCCAAAACTTGCTTTCATCTATCCGGATGTATGTTGGTGCTCGCGTACAGGTCGCTTTGTACAGGTTCTACAAAATCATAGAATTTTTTGTCGCTGGTAATTTTGCATTGGAGGGGTATTTCCCCCAAAAAGGGGAAGTTTGCTGTGGTGTCATTTACCGTCAAGTATAAAAATATATTCCAAAATATTTTCATTTTTATTCTAGGATGTATATATGTAGGTATGTAGGTATATGTAGTATAGTTTTTGAGATAAAATTAATTTTATTTAAAAGTGCCAATATAATGTGAGCTCTCATTTTGTTGATGTTTCAATGACTTTTGTGGTTCAAGTAACATTGAAAATATGCGAATAGATCGCCCTATGGATGCAATTTTCAAAGTTTATCTCAAACGTGCCTCAAATTAAACGATCATCAAAGCACCAACCTGATCACAATTGTTGCAAAACAGGTCTAGTTATAAAAGTAACAACTATTAAGTTATGAACCTATAAAATTAGATTCATTCCCACTAGTCTCTTTTGGCAGTCCCTTTAAAGGTACTAATGGGACTTTTTTCCCACTAGTTCCTTAAGTACATAATTAATTAATAAGATGTCAATATATAAATAGAAATAGGTAACTACGTTAATTAATAATGTGAGATTGGTAAATGACACAAACGGGCTTTTTGCAACAAATTACTTGGGTATAATTGTTAACAGCATATGACAGTCAAATCTTTCACCACACCACATTTGCACTCAAGTCCGCAGTTCAAGAGAGAGATCCTTTCCTTTTTCATTCATTCGTCCTCTCATTCCATTCAAAAACAGTTAGCTATGATGAGACACATGAGGTTTCGTTCGGTAGGTACTAGTTACTATTTAAATCCTACATTAAATAACGTTTTTGTTGCCTTTAAATTCATTTATATTTAACTCTCATCTTACTGTTAATAATTTTAATTGAATGAGACAAACTTAAATCATATTAACAGCACCAGTAACATAATAATATTTTAAAAGATGAGATAATTCGCCCCGAGGATTTTCCAATTATTGTAAAAGGTGTGTTGGGTGTCGAAGTAAAATTACTTTATTAAGTTAAACATATTTTTCTTACTAAGATAGAAAATTCTCAGAATATTGCAAAAAATATGGTAAGTAAAATAGCAAGGACTGAGATTACTATAGTTTTATTTTCAGTATAGCGTTTATAAAGTTCTACAAATATTACCTCCTTTATTTTTTTTATATATTTGACCTCGGTGGCGCGTCTAGCGACTAGCCGGCTGAGATATATGAGGTACGGGTTCGATCCCCGCTGCGGGACAAATGTGTGCATGGTCTGCAAATATTTGTTCCGTGTCTGGGTGTTGTGGTACCATGGTACTCGTAATTCCTGATACAAAGGGAATTCTAGTATGGGATTAGGACTATGTATTGTATGTGACTGTTGGGTGTTGTTTTTTTATGTTATAAATGGGAAATGTTATTGTTATAACAACTCAATTACGCTGTAATGACTGCAATGACCAACTTGAAATTGGTTGATCAAAAAGATGAATATGATAATATAGAAGATAGATAAGCAACTTAGTATCGCAGTATAACCCAAGCGAAGCTGCAGATTAATGAGATTAATGTGAGTAAAAGTGTAGAAAACTTTTGGCTCTGATATTTATTAATGATGCATGTTTCAAAAACTATTTCATACTGGCCACAGACGCTGTTTCCACACCCCAATCAAAACAAGTCTAAACTAGTCTAATCCTATCCTGAATAAATAACAAACTGCCAAAATTGGCGTTCCATTGTGCGTTTTATGAAATCCGCCAGGAAATTGGAATGGCGTACCTGAATATAGGATTCCGTATATACCCTCTGGTTCCAATAATTCCCAGGATGTTGTCTAAGCAGGGGAAAATCGGGGTATAGGAACAAATCTGTTGCCTTTGATGCATAAGGTTGTGTTGGAAATAATTCAGATAGTACTGTAGATTTTGGACACAGGAAAAATGGCGTGTGGAGCATCGTGTGTGTGAACACGTTGCGTGTTCAATTTGCGGGGATGGAGAAGCCCAAAATGCCTTAATATCTCGGAAAACCTTACCTTAAGAGTTTTGAATTTTGCCAAGCGATATATGGATAATATTGCATTGCTTAATTATTTTGAAAATCGTGAAACATATTTGTGCTTTATAGATCATTATGTGAGTAAACTTTTCGTCTCAGTGACACTCGTTTGAATGACGAGTTTGACAAACCTTGAAAAGACAATAATCTAACTATCAGCAGTAATTAACCAAAAATGCCTAAGTACCTTAACATCAGTCAGTACGATCCCTATCACAAGAAATATTCAAAACCAAAGTCCAATATTAAGAAATGAGGCAAGCAAAAGCAGCAATCTTTATACCATTACCAACACGTCGGCCTAATAGGTACGGCCAGATTAAATTTCGTTGAACAGGACGGCAAGCGAAAAACTTACACGAAGGATATGTAAGGTGGCTGACGAGTGTGGACGGACTAAGGAGATTATATTAGGGGCTAATAATATAAAACTAATGAACTAAGTATTGTTAAGAGATAAGTTATATCGTTTTTATCAGGCAACCTTCAAATAACCATCAATATATTATATAATATAATATGCACCGGGTGTTTTCCAAAAAATGGATCAAATTGAATTGGGGCGTGGGCAAGGTAACTTTCAAACTTTTTCACCTTGGGGTGAAAAAGTTTGAATGTCGTTGCAATTTTGTACGCTTCAAAAGTTTTGACCAATTTTGTTTTTTTTTATCACTTCGCATATAGAGAAAGTTTAGTGCATGACTATTTTCTCTGTATAATATTGATTTGTATGATATTCTTTTTTGTTTTAAATTAATTTGTGGAAATGTTTTTATTTAATATATTTACTCGCTCTACACAATTTAATAATGGCATGTAGTTTGCCATCTGTGAGTGTAGTTACACTTGGCATGTATAAAAACCACTTATGTATATATTATGCACTTATATGTATTTATATTATGTATTAATAATAATAATATGTATTCACAACGCCATTCTCACTTGGCCCGCAGCTGCACTAGTACCCGCAGTGGGGGTACCAGAGTCTCAAAGGTAGCTAAATCAGCAATTTTCAGTTTCACCCCCAATCCTATGATACGTCCATGCTGACGAATTAATTGGGTTCGGACCCGACCCTTGCAGGGTTCGTACGGTTTAGGCAATCTGAACGTCTCTCACTCGTCCGCTTAATTTCGTACGACAATTTCTTTTTCTTGATAATCATTCTGGACTACTAACCTAATTATACAAATGGAAAGTCTTAATTAAGAGGTAATGCCGTTTTCTTGTAAGAAATAAAATAAGAATATTACGACATTATCCCTAAGACAGGCTATGACTGTCACATTTATTTTACCCTCATAGAAAAAAGGTAAAAAAAAAATTATTTTTTAATTTTCAAAGGAATTGTAATTATTATCCAACCAAGTTATACCAAGTTATTACGTACCAAGTACCTGCAAGTAGGTTTTTTTCTGCCTTTGTTCTTATAAGGACATATTCTCAAAAAGACACTAATGGTACAGGTACATGCACACACTATGACACAAGGTTTTAGGGAAATAACGCAAAACAACTGGGTGGTAGTTCTACCCATGAAATTAAACAACTTTTGTTCTACGACTTTTGGAAATTCGCTGAAAGTTTGTTGGGTTCTCCATACAAATTAGTGCAATCAAGTTATCATTTTCAATTCTAAAATTTGGAATGCTAGAAGGCTTTTTGACAAAAATAAATGAAAAAGTCTAAAATTTAGGATTATCAACTTTTAACCCCTAAAAAAATGGGAAGTTTGTAGGAAAAAGTGGTTGAAATTAGAAAAGGGCTCTGAAGATTTCGAAAAAAAAAATAATAAAGATTGGAGCCCTCAGAGCATCTCGCTTGCACTTGTTTGTCAGTTTTATTTGATTTCACTATTAGTCATCGTAAAAAAAACAAAAATCATCGTTAAATTATTGTTAACCGACTTCACAAAAAGGAGGAGGTTCTCAATTCGGTTGTATTTTTTTTTAATGTCTGTTACCTCATATTTCCGTCGTTTATGAACCGATTTGGAAAATTCTTTTTTTATTTGAATAGATATACTTCCAGATTGGTCCCATTTTTTTCAAAATCCAGTTCTGATGATGGAGTCCATGAGGAATTGAGGGAACTCCTCAAATATTGTAGGTATACATATTATAGCGACTTTGATATTTTCAGCAGCAAACCAAGCGTTTGCATTCAGAAAATATCGTAACCCTTTCACCACTATGGTTTTTCATAATTTTTTTTTAATTCAGATATTTAGTCGAATACAATGGCGGAAGTCGGTTTTTTAAATGAAAAGTTATAGTAAAACATAATTTATGGAAAATCTGGAAAACTAATCTCCGCTTTCAAAACTATCTAGTGAAAACATCCGTGAATGTATCAAGTTTATTTCAATAATACGGTTACGTTTCATAAAACTAAGTGCTTTTCATCAAATAACAAGTCTGATATCCTGTGATAAATACTTTTCGAATTATTTGTGTTTATTATTATGATTTATTTGAATGTATTAATTTTGTTGATAGTATTCTATTACGGCATCCGCAGGTGGAGTTGGAGGTTCTTAGGCCGATATAACCACGGCTCATTTGAATACAATCCACAAATAATATAGCTTGATAATGTTGTGCTCAGATAAATATATAATTTGCCATAATATATATATAGCAGTAGTTTCTTTGTATTAAGTAGGGTGCTTATAGCATTTTACTAATGAACTAGCGGCTCGTTTGAAACTTCGTTCGCGTGGACCACAAAGAAAGAGAAAAAAACATTAAAAATAAAATATATAGTCTATGATACTCAGTGATAATATAGTATTCTACTGGTGAAATAATTATTAAAATTGGTCTAGTAGTTTTCTACTTTATTTATTACAAACAAAAATACAAATCTTTTCTCTTTATAATATTACAAACAACACCCAACTGTCACACACTAGTAGTGTTGATCCAACACTAGGATTCCCTGTTAGGGTATCAGGAACTGCGAGTACCATGGTACCACAACACCCAGACCCAAAATAATTGTGAATCAATCACAAGTAACATTTTAAAGACTACGATGTTGCAAAACTTGCGGTGCTAACATACTTCTTCGTGGAAAAGATGGCGACGTTTATGCCATGGAGTGCAGCAGCCATAAACGAAATAAACGTGTTTTTTCACTACATTTCATTTTTCTCCCACTTATCTTCGTGTATTTCTTACCCGTACTCTTCAAACAATAGGCTTGTTATGAAAACGTCACGTTTTATTGGACGTGTGTCTTTCCTTGAAATGCTTTCAAGTTTGTTTGGGTACGTGTTACTTGGTAAGTTGGTACTGAAAGTACTCATTGCTTTAAATACTATTTTAATCATTATTTTTCTTTACTGATTAAGATTTAATATAGTATTATGTAACAAGAATGGATAAAATAAGGAATGTACTCTACATCAGAGAAAGTTTGAAAGGTAGCGCCAGTGACGGAAAAGGAGAAAAGTAACAGGTTAGCGTGGAATGGGCATGTTATGCATACCTTACATATTTGACGACTTCCGTGGTGTGGTGGGCGAGTAGCTGGCTAAGACGCAAGAGGTGCAGGTTCAATTCCCGCTGCACGACAAATGTTTGCTTGATCTGCAAATATTTGTTCCGGGTCTGCGTGTATCAAGGTACTCGTAGTTAGGAATTTAAAGGACAATCAAATTAAATAATTTTGTATAATATCTCAGTCATAGTGCAGCGACCAAAGACTATGAGGTATTTGGGCCAAAGACCAAAGACCTTACATTTCAATCAAAGAGAAACCGATTGTAGTGAAGTTCCCATTTCAATCGTTTTGTTTGACTTCAAGAAAGTTACATGTTTTATTGCAACACTTACTAGGCAGCGCTCTATTAAAATTTAAGATCATAATATGTTTTCTGTACCAGATATTTGTATTCTTATAACAAACTTTATCTAACAATGCATGTTGTGACTCAGGACTTTTAACGAGCATATTGTTTTATATGATACAAAAAAAAAATGATTAGATATTTAAACCTGAACCTTTGTATCGTATTTTGGCAGGTTTCATTTATCAGGTTTTTTTTGTTTATCATCTGCGGTAAGCTCCTCTTAGCAGCCTGAGTAAGATAATGATACTCTTTTGAAAGCCAAATATTACGTTACACCAGCTTAACCATCCCTCAAAATAAAACGAAAAGTATATTTCATTTAAGCCCAGACAAGTTCAATGTATTTCATACACAGCGCCCAGATTATTATCAAGTTTCTACTCAGACACAGCTTAGTAAATAGTGGCTGGTTTAGTAGAAAAACATACATATAGTCTGAATGTTGGTGCTCAACTTTAGTGTAACACTGATAACTATATAATTGGCAACCAAAAAAGGAAAGGAAAGTCGGTAGATGGAGGCCCCCCGGAACCGTTTGTCGTTGTCCGAGGCCAATGTCCAGCATCAGTGGACTTCTAAAGGCTGATGATGATGAGTTGTTGGATGCACTACAACAATTCATTTGTTGTGTATAAACACGTTATAATTTGATAATTACCAAAAGGTAAACTGAAAAGTACAAAATTGTAATAATATATCAATATATATAAAATCGTTGAGTGATTATGTCAGTGACTCACTCACTGGCTAACTTTCAACGCACAGCCTAAAACATAGAGACCTGAAATTTGGGTACATTTCTTCTAAGGGCGTAGGTGTCCACTAAGAAATAATTTTTCAAAGTTCACCCCCTAAGGGAGTGCAGTGAAGTGTTGAATTTTGTACAGAAAAAACGCTGAAGTCGTCGGCGTTCCCATAGTAATGCATACAAATGAAGCCCCTTAAAATTGCTCATTTGTGCTCTCAAATGAATCATACAATAAGATAAGATAAAATTGTATTAGTTCATTCAAAAACATGGTACAGTTCGGTATAACATCGATAGTATTAATAACTTTATTGTTATCTTGTACCTAAAAGAGCGCTGTTCCTTGCACTAGATATCAAAGAGCCTGTGATACAGGCTCATAATAAAAGTGGCTTGCAATAATAGAACAGAATTATATTTTTTTATAATCAACACCTTTATAGTTAACATGTACTGATCCAGCTGTTTTATTTATGAGCTTTGGCTTTGGCCTCAGTGCCGTTGGACTTGTATTTCTAATGAATTTTTAGTTTATACATTTTTCACTGTAACTCTTAATAAAAACCGGGCAAATAAAATAATTATGCAAAACTGTGGCTCATTTTAGCCAGTGTATTGCAGAAAAATTAAATTTATACATAATCTCGTAAAAATCTTTATCATCATCATCATCATCAGCTTATGCATCCACTGCTGGACGGGGCCTTAATCACCATGCTTACCAGGTGGATCGCAGTATTCGTGTTCAGTACTCAGGTGGATGGTAGTAGAACTTCTTGTGAAAGAGTTTGTCCGGGGAAGTTTTACCACCTGTATCTATATTTCTGCCGCCAAGCCGTAATACTGCTTGCATTGCTGTGTTTCCGTTAAAAGGGTACGGATGCCGGTGAAGTTAGCAGGCGCATGAGACTTTTCATCTTTATGTCTCAGGGTTGGCAGCGCGTGTGATACCTCTGGTGTTGCAGGCGTCCATAGACTACGGTAACAACTTTCTATTATACATGTATAATACATAAACACACGCCTTTTTCCCCGAAGGGGTCAGCAGAAACTCAAAGGGCCTCTTTTCACCGTGGGTTGCACAGTCGCAGGAATAAAGACGTAACTGACAAAAGGCGAGCTGATTGCTGCCATTGCTTTCCACGAACAACTTGGCTAACGCTTTCTTCCAGTAATAACACACTCCTAAATAAGCCAGCAGCCAGGATGAATTTTATACCAACGAAATTTGCCAGTCCAAACAAGTTCAAACAAGTTCAGGTGGGCCTTATGCATGTTTGCTTGCACAGTAGAAAAAAATGCTGCTGCCTATTGTAATTCCTTCGTCGGTTTTTACGATATCCACAGGAGGAGATGGAGAGGTCTATTCTTAGGCCGGAGACACTACGCCTTACACAGTTTTTTTTATTGTTTTATTATGAAGGGGTGGGGAGCATTCTGTACCTTCTATCATCTATCTGTCTATTGTATGTTGATAAATAGAAAGAATATTTCAACTGTCTACGATATTATAACGAGCCTCTGAGAAAACCACCACGCACTGCCATTTGTGAGCTATTAACATAATCCCCGGCAAATAAAATACAAAATTTCATAGCAATTATACACCTACAAAGCGTTGTCGAATAAATTAAATAAACCCTTGAAACCTGCGAAATTACACGTAGCAATTAGGTAGCAACGCCTGAACAATTTAAGGTCAGAATTAAAATATCACGACATTCCGACACGGGTCCCTCGCAAATTCTCATCCGTGGTCTTTTTTTCGCAGATTCTTATTTTAATTATTCCGTACCACAAAAGAAATTTATAAAGCTGATGTGAAACAAAAATAACATGAAGCCAAAAAGCGGCGCAAAGTAAGAATTCAACAGTAGAATTTAGTGCTTGTTTTGCAAAAGTTTCGTTTACATTAAATGCAGTGCTACAAATAGTTTTAACTGGATAGAAAATGGAGATAATACAAAAATTGTTTACAAAATAAGCAGTTCTGGTGTTTAGTTAGGTAAGCTAATGCTTGTATTTGGTCTGAGTTAGTTTCCCCAGTGCAGATTGGGAACATGAATTTAAAAAATGCAGAAATTTTAATATAGCTAACTTAATAAGAAATACCTGCCTAGTATCATAATATTATCTAATTTAAACCGTTCAACATTTAAAGCTTTTGTGAAAATTTAAACCCAAATCAGTCTGTAATAATTAATTAATAATGTGAATTCGTTATTTAGCTAAAACTAAATTCAATCTAAAATTTTAGCTCACGTCATTTGCATTCATCCGTTTTCAATCAACAACTAAATAAGCTTATCGTTTATGCATAAATAAAATGAATTCTATAGTTATTAGTTTTTGGATAATCCTAAATAGATGACCATAATTGTTTTTTTTTTATGTAATCTAATATTTAATTTTGAGTAAATAATATAATTAACATACAAAACATTATAGTAAGTAGTACCTAGAACTTGTAGCTACTGATTGAGGAATTAGAAAATTGGTCCAGTCTTAGTTGTCATCGTCTTCAAATCGCTTATGAAAATGTTCAATGTCTGGTGTGCGATACTGGTGAATTATTCGTTGACTTTATAGAGGTCCTTCCTCATGAGCACCGACCGCGACCACACTTGAAGGTCGTGAGATGGGAACCCCAACCCGTATGTGTGTGTAACTGTGTATTTACGTGGGGTGTGTAGACGTAATTTTTGAAATGATACCAAGCCACGATCATTTCAATATTATTAATAATATTACCTATGTATGTCTAACGATCTATGGTATAAAACCACACTGCTGTAAGACACCACCGCGGCAGACCACCACGGAGGTGCGTGACGAGTTTGTTTGATGTGGTGTGCGAGATTTATCAGACTGGTCCACTGTAGCAAGGGAAAGACAGAACCGGACAAAAGTGAGAATGGCTTTTGCCCTACCGTGGGACAATCATCATCAGCCTGTCGAAGTCCACTGCTGGACTTAGGTCTCCCCTCTAGAATGATATGACGTACGGTCTTGAGCTGCCTCTATCCACCGACTTTCTTTCGATCTTTATCATGTTCTTAGTCCATTGAGAGGAAAGCCTTCTACTGCGTCGTCCGCATAAGCAAGTGCAAGGCTATAAGCAAGATAAAACAGTACTTAGTACCTCTGTAACTTTACAGCAATACCTTATATCGGTCAACAGGATAATTGCATAAAGAGCAAGTTTGTCATTAACTAAGTCAATTCATGCCGTCGATCCAAGCCGTCACTAAATGTCAGCATGCCCAGAATATTGGCGGCATTACCACGTTTACAGTCCCAAATATATTTATACTATCACACCCCAAACAATTTATTCTGTTAATCGAATCACTTTCGATGAATGAATGATAAATTGTTTACAGTAAAACTCCAATTAAAATGTTTTTTTCTACCACAATAAAATGTTTCTTTCAATAAATATGGATTTGTTGGAGGTTGTATTGTTTACGTTCCATAAATGTTTGAAGGTTGTATTGTATAGGAATGATGTATTGGCTCGTTATTTTGTGTGTAGGCCTCTGTACAGGCAGATCTAAGATAATAAGACTAATAAATCAAAATGTGTCTAGCTTTTTTATATTTTATTGTTTTGTAAACAAATTTTATGAAATAGCTAACGTAGATAAGTTCTACGTTATTTTTATCTTGGTTTGAAATAATTATGTCAAAATCAAAACCAAATTTGGTGATGATTATGAGGGGGTTTACACAATCACCACGCAGTAGATTGGAGATCGCAGTATAATCGCAGGAGTGTTGAGTTCTCAGGTGGATGCTGCTGCCCGCCCCACCGTTGTCGGTTTTTACGACATCCACGGGAGGAGACACGGACAAACTGAAAAATTTAGTAGGATAGCTAATTTTTTTTCTTAGTTTACTTAACTTTTATGTTACCCTTATAAAATTACAATCTAGGCGTAAGGCTAATAAGTAATTTAACCTTGACCTGGTTTTATAAAATAAACTGTAACTAAGAATATGTCTTGCTAACTTTACTTACTATCTCAATTTAAAGGGAGTCATCATCATCATCACTAGCCTGTAGAAGTCAACTGCTGTACGTAGGTCTCCCCCTAGAATGCCGCGAACAACGGTCTTGAGTCACCTGCTAATTAAAAAAAACTATGGTTCTTGAAGGTAATTATAATAATACAACAGAATTTAAAATGTTGATCACGCTCTGACCTACATACGCCGAATATAAAAACAAATGTGTACTATTATATAAGTAATGTATTTATCACGATAGCTATTTCTTTTTTATTTTTTCTACTTAACAAACGAGGTTGTAAAGTAGGTGAACACACACAAGGGTTTTATAGGTTGAATCACGCACATCTGTTTTGTTTGAAAGTTTTGAGGGTGTTGGCTAGTTTTGGCTTTCGAGAGTAGATAACTCTCTATATTATACGTGGCGTGGTGTTTTTGGCCCCCTCCTCCCCTCCTGGTTTTTATTAGACCCCTCCATTTTTTTTATTTTTTTTATACTACTTGGCTCGCAAACAAGCATGGGTACGGCCCACCTGATGGAATGTAGTTTAGACGCCTGCAACACCAGAGGCGCTGCCGACCCTGAGACATAAAGATGAAAAGTCTCATTTACCTGTAATTTCACTGGCACCCGTAAACTTCAAACCGAAACACAGCAATGCGAGCACTACTACTTGGCGGCAGAAATAGGCACCGTGGTTGTAATTCCCCGGACGAACTCTTTCACAAGAAGTTCTACTACTAACAAAGTAATTAAAATAAATAATAATAATAATTTCTCGTAGATGTCGTAAAAGCCGACCAAGGGATTACACCAGGAGATTGACAGCAGCATCCACCTGAGTACATGAAAAACACAAAACATAAACGCATCAATTAACCTACTAATATAATTATGCTACTTTTGTATTGTCCTTATACACAAGCTTATATAGACGCACAGCGGGCTATGGAGGAAGCTATGCTAGGAGTTTCACTACGTATTAGAATCCAAAATAAGGAAATCCGTAAATGAACCAAGGTCACTGACATAGCGCTCAGAGTCAGCATAAAGCCGACGCAACTTACAACCGTTGGGGAATAAAGGTTCTCGGATGGCAACCACAAACCGGACGATGTACTGTGGTTAGGCCCCCTGGCTTTCCTTTTTCGATGGACCAAGGACATTATAAAGATCGCCAGGAAGGCGCTGGATGGAGGCGAGTCAGGACCGATTGTCGTGGCATTCGACAATCGGTCATCGGTCATCGGGTCGGTCGGTTCATGACGACCTCTGTGGCGCGGCGGGCGAAAGTTCGTCTGCGACGCAGGAGGTTGCGGGTTCGATTCCCGCCTTGGAACAAATATTTGTACGATCTGCAGATAATTGTTCAGGGTGTTCTGGGTATTTTCTATGTTTAATAAAAAATATCTATCTATGTAATGTATTGTATTAAGTATATCAGTTATCAAGCGTGGGGCTAGATAATGTTGTGTGAAATGTCCAGCATTTATTTATTTATTTATTCTATAGGAGAGGTCTAATTATGTCCAGCAGTGGAGTTCTACAAGCTGATGATGATGATCCGTTCAGTATTCAGTACACCTTATTCAGTATTCACTAAATGACTGGGTAAAATTGAGAAAATTAACACAAAATAAATCAATAAAATGTCCTTCTTATAAGTATTAGGTAGGTACTAGTTTACTTCTATAGTTAGGTATATATTTATGTAGGAATGTTTTAATTGTACACCACCATTTTTTTTTATCCTATCCATCCAAATGTTGTCTGGAAGAGATCGCTTATAGCAATAAGACTGCCCATTGTACATTATTTTATTTTTGTATTGTTTCCTTTGTTTTTGTATTTTTATTTCGTGTGCAATAAAGAGTTTATCTATCTATTTACACTGCATCGCGGTTAAAACTGAACGAATAAAACTAAATTATTATATTTCTTGCTACAGTTAGTAAATTCTATTTTATAAGGTTCCATACACTATCTAAGTTAGTGGGTACTTTGTAACAAACCACCTGCATTTAGATCTTAAGTATTCTTGGCTGCAGTCACACAGACCATCAATTTGATAATTATCATTTTATATTTTGCAGTTATATTCTCATGTATTCAAAAATAAACTATTTATTTGTGAAAGTCAAAGTCAAAAGTATTGTATTTAAATTGAATCATAGAATACGTAATTACCACAGCATTTAATGAAATTGCAAACAATTACGAATGTAAAAAAAACAAATAAAAATATTATATACAAATATTTATATGATCTGCAGATAATTGTTTAGGGTGTAATAAAAAAATATCTATCTATGTAATGTATTGTATTAAGTATATCAGTTATCTAGTATACCCATAACAAAAGCTCTGCTTAGCTTGGGACTAGATAATGTTATGTGAAATAACCAGCATTTATTATATTATTATATTAGTGTCCTCTGGTGTGGAAGCTCTCCCAGAGGATGAAATCTGTATTAGTTATTAGGTACTAAACTTTAATCATAAGTTTATTAACACTCTGGACTAATGAATTGTCTGTAAAAAAAACTTTTATAAACTAAAATTAGTCCTGTTCCAGTAGGCTCACAACTAATAATTCTTTTGTTGAACTCATCCATCAAACCTCTGCTTAATACGCAGATACGTATTTATTTAATGATAAGCAATCCCTTTATAAATAAAATAAAATAAATAAATAAATGCTGGACATTTCACACAAGATTATCTAGCCCCCAAGCAAAGCAGAGCTTGGTGTTATGAGTACAAGATAACCGATATACTTAATACAAATACATTACATAGACTTATATTATTTTATTATACATAGAAAAATACCCAGAATACCCTGAACAAATATCTGCAGATCGTACAAATATTTGTTCCGAGGCGGGAATCGAACCCGCAACCTCCTGCGTCGCAGGTGAACCTTTGCCTGCCGCGCCACAGAGGTCGTCAGGATGAGGAGGGGTTTATATTGTTATTATGTGCCTAGTATTGTTCGTGTATGTATACTTATTCTTATCTCTTATGTGTGTTTCTAAACCTAAGTAAATAATGTACTACCTAATTCTTCTCCACGTATTATGCACCACCTACATAAGTGATCCCACTACACAAAGGTTAGCTGGTAGAGAATGCTTCCTAGCATTAAGTTCGTCTATGTACATTATTTGTTTTTGTGCAATAACGAATATTCTATTATATTCTATCACTGCTGCATTTTACTCAGAATGATGAATAATGAATATTAATAAACTTCCTTATTCCTCCTTATTATTCCTTATTTCTCCTTATAGTTAAATCAAAGATCTGTAACTTCCAGCGCATTTACAAGATTAGTCTTGTGGAATTTGCTCGTCCAACTAACATTTAATCTCGCGAATACGATAAGGTATGCACGTTTAAGTACCCGCAAGTACTAATATTATCTATTAGTGGTTATACCAGAATTATTTAATATTATCAATGACGAGACTGAACCATTCCCCAACGGTTGTCAGTTTTGCGAGCTATATGACTTGCCCATTACCACTTTAACTTGCTAATCCTCAGGGCTATGCTAGGTTTTCACAAGACCAAATTATAAAAGTCGCAGTCGGTGGATGAAGGCGGCTCAGGATTGTTAATCATGGTATTCTATATTTTATGTCGAGCAGTGGACTTCTACCCGAATAATGATAAATAAATGAAATTAAATAACCCATAACAAATAATGATAAATGATAATTCAATAAATAATAAAAAAAAATAAAAATGAATGATAATGATGATTATTCTAATGATAATTCGGTCATCATCATCAGCATGTAGAACTATTGTGTGAACTATTTGAAATCGTTCTTGGTTCATATCGGTGTGAACGTGTCCGTTCCAGCCGTTCGTTGCACTATAACTTTGTCAATAAATTCATTGTTTCTATGTTCGGCACTACGCTGTAACTACATCGGTATTTACTTCTCTTGTATATCCTGTTACTTGCGCGATATATTCATTAAATAAACATTATTACACCAAGTATCAAAATACATTATTGAATATGTAATGAGTGACAAGCATGAATATCACTTTTGGTAAGTATTGTTTTTTTTGTGTTTTTAGGAATCCATACCATAAAAGGAAAAACGGAGCCTTATAGAATACCTTTTTGTCCGTCCGTCCGTCTGTCAAGACATATTCTCAATAACGGGTAGAGGTATTAAATTGAAATTAATACCAAATTCTAAAGTCTACGTTCCCTTGGAGGTGTAAAAAAACTCAAGATTCTAAGTCAACGTAATCAAATGATATAACCATTTATATCACATATTTTCATACTTTCAAATCACTCATGAAAAATACGGCCTTATTACAGAACATGTACTAAATTTGAATTTAGTCCAGGTGTACTAGTCTAGGATTAAATATCGACATTAAGCATATGCGACTTTAAATACGAAAGCAGATGGTTTGTTTTCCGAAATAAATTCTCGCGCTACTTCGCAAATTTCCAAATTATCAAACTGACGGATTGTGTCACATCACAATTGAGATGTCCAAATTCTTACCTCTAACAAGCAATCAACTGTCAATTTATTGACCATTGCTAAACTAGGGGCTGCTTGGTTTTAGATAAACCAGAGATAGTCCAAGCTTATGTAATTTTTGGCATAAGCGCGGAATATCTAGCTCGAAAGTTGCTTCTGGAAAACAAACCATCTGCTTTTGTATTACAGACGTATATATCCTAGGTATCGACCTAGCCTAGATTTAAGCCTAGACTGGTAGTCCTGGTTTAAACCCAGAATAAGGGCATTTTTTATAATAACACCCATAGGGTTACTTCCAGTTAACCTAGAATCATAAAGTTTATAGCAAGATCTCATAGCACAAGTAAAGGGAAAAATCAAAAAATATATAATTTATACCGGCGTTGACCGCCGATAATTTTGTAACGCGCATTCCTCTGTACACCGGCCATTTACGGCATTGTTGTAAAATTCCATATAAAAATAACTGAAACAGTAATGTATTTAGTTCTTTTTGCACAAGTTAGTTTTTTTTAATTAAAATATAGAATTAATATTAATTTGTTTATTTCAAAAATTAAAACACAAAAAAAAAACTTTTTCCAGAAAAAAAACTCTTATCAATACAAATGGGGTTTTTCGTTCTAATAACAAATGTGTAGTCCTTCTACAGTGATATTTTTTAAAGTAGATAGTGGCAGAGACACGATTCAGGACTCAGGGTCGGTATCGGCTATCAACGTGTTAAAGGCGTGTTAACGTGTTAAATTGACGAACTGTTTTTAAGCTAATCTGTCTTTGTCTTAAAGCGGTGGTCACGGGAAGTCCTGTAAAAGCCTTGGCTTGGTCCTATATAAATGACCAGATGATTTGCCGTGATGTCTTGTAGAATTGGAATTTGTTGTTACAACACATAAAAAAAATTTGTATACTTACGTAATTAACTTTATACAGAACCCTTAGGCCGCGAGTCATACTCGATATTGTCCCGTTTTTTGATACCAACATCATGTAGATAGCCAATAGTGGAAGTCTGTTTTCTTTGTTGAAAAGTTATGTAGTTTTACTTTGTCTTTGTTCTGATACCTAAACTACGTAATCGTAGTTGGACAAACAGGTCTGAGAGCTTCCGGGAGTTTTTGCATTTCAAAGAAAAGGGACTTGAACCCTGAATAATGTCCCATCCCGCATTTCCATGTTTTGTTTTTTCATGATTAGAGGTGTACTGAAGTCACCTTCCATTTTTGTGAGCCTTATAGATTTAAATCTTTTCAAGTGTCATTGATCTTGTGGTTCGGTCTCGATTCATGATGATACAATCGAGTAGTATCGAGTGAGAAATACATACTCCGTAAAGTTTTTCGTGGTAGAATTATTCGAACAATTATTCTTGGTACGGTTCATTCGTGGCCGAGCTATTTTTGATTGTGTCTCAGATTCTACACCCATCATCATCATCATCATCATCAGCCTCTTGATGTTCATTGTACTGTGCTATATATATTTATTTGTTCGAATAACTTAGATTAACAACTTAATGATAATAATGTCTATTTTTTGTTATAATTTATAATAGTTTACAACAAATTGTTCATCTACCTAAATCTAGTTATCTTATTAGTATACTGATAATTCTGACGTATAAAGTAAAAATTTCAGTGCAATTATACAAGTTTATGAAACTGTTGCATAATAAGAAACAGGTTCTTAAAACACGAGTGTGAGTTAAAAAACGAGCCGGAGGCGAGTTTTTTTATGGCATCACACGAGTGTTTTAAGACCAAATTATGTGCAGTTTCATACACTACTTTATCTAATTTCATGAAATAGGTGATATTATATTTTAAAGTCTTGGTAACATTTAATAACCTTCTAGATTTCGCCGGTAAGAGGTTCATTTGTTCGTTGCAGCTTCGAGAATGTCCGGTGGTGTCAAATTTTATTCAGTATCGCTACTGTCGTTTTCAGACACTTGTTAAAACAAAAACGAATTTGACAATGAAATTTGCGTATAATTACAGCTTATATTTGCATTTATTTGTAGACGTTTAGCGCCAAAATCCATACGCGTGTTACGCCGCGTCCACAGAATATTCATAGAAAAACTGCATTGCAACCTCCTTGGTCCAAGTGAAGTTGTATCGTTATAGAAAAAAAGTTATATTATAATACAGTTGTCCATAGAAGAGCTGTATCGTAATGCAATTTTTTAAATTTATTTCGATGGCATGTGCATTAAGACTGTCATTTTAGTTTTGTTTTTAGTTTTTTAATCTTTATATTTCAGTATGAGAGTAGATAAAAAAATTATTCATGCATATACGTATTCACGTATTTCTAATTTAAATTGAATTGAATTTCTTCACAGCGGTAAAATATACCTACTATATTTATGTAAGTCCATGTAGCGTACCTGTTCCTCCCACCCTGAGGTATGAACATCTTCATGCAAAACCGTTTGGGCCCGTTTATTTGTTTAGGCCCATACTAAAACCACGTACCGCATCTTATTATCTTTGTGAAGATTATTTGCCTCAGTTGCTAGGCCTTGAAATGGCTAAAGGAACCCTTATCCTGCTATTTATAATTTCTATATTTGAATTATGTTAGTGCCTCATCTAGAGCCTTGTGCTAAAAATCAGCACTGTTAACTTGTTCACAGCACATCCAGAGCTGTATCCTGTGTACACTCTGTATACATGGCGGCGTTCCTTATAACCTCCAATTCCTAACTTGTTTTCTTAATGTTTTCTCCTCTTTTTATTGTTTTATGTTATGTTATGTTATATATCAATCGCCAATGTATAAGCGGTGGAAGGGCGATCAGTTTTAAACTACCAAATTTTATCGAAATCGTTTCAACCGTTACAGCGTGTTTTTACCAATAAACATCTAAATGCTCTCATCATCATCATCATCACCAGCCTGTAGAAGTCCACTGCTGCACAAAGGCCTCCCCCTTAGAATGCAACGACGAATGGTCTTTAGCCACCTCCATCCACCGACTTCCTGCGATGTTTATAATGTCTTTAGTCCATCGAGAGGAGTGCCAACCGAATCGTCTGGTTTGTGATCGCCACTCGAGAACCTTTGTTTCCCAACGGTTGTCAGTTTTGCGAGCTATGAGATCTGCCCATTGCCACTTCAACTTGTTAATTCTGAAAGCAATGTCGGTGATTTTAGTTCTTCTATGGATTTCCTAATTTCAAATTCTGTCACGTATCACGTTCTTTCATCTAAAGCTTTCAAACATCATAAAAGTTCTATATCAGATTCTTGAACTACAAGGTTACCTACAAACTTTCCTTAACAAAACAGCGTCCAATTTCCAAAATGTACATAAGGGACTAATTCTAAAACGCTGACGTAATCGCAAGTTTTGGAACAGGTACAGTTATCGAGCTTATTCCGCCGCGCAACGAAGCATGTCTACGGAAATTAGGTAAGACTTGGCTAAAAGATTGCTTTTAGAAAATTTTGAGAAGGAAGTTTTCGTTTTTGGTTCTACTGAAATTTGATCTTAGTGCTTATTTGCTTCTAATAGGTAGGTAAACTAAATCAAATATTCCTGCAGGAAAAATAGTGGCAGAAGAAAGAAGTCTCTGCCTATCCCCAAAAAGGTTTCTGGTGTCGAGTAGTACGTGTCTAGTAAATTTATGTTTTTCGAAAGGCCGTTTTGGATACAATCTGGTGTTTTTTCGTGGTCCTAGGATTTTGTCCCATTAATGGGAGATATTAGGAGAAATATGTCTCTTTCATGGTAACGGAGACATATTTCTCCTAGTCCCATGCTTTCTGCTGTTTTGGTCTTGTAACAAGCTCTATGGTGCGGCGGGCGAGTAGCCGGTCACAATATAATCTCGTGTCAGTTGTACTGTCACGTAGTAACTATTACTTCAATGTCAAAACTGACCTATTTAAAGGCTCATTGCCCGAAATATCGGAGCCGGACCGGTCAACCCACGAAGGGGTGTAAAGGAACAAGTGCAATTTTTCGAATGAAAAATGAAATTGCATTGAGCTGTGTCGCGCTTTCCCGGCAAGAGCAATTCTTTTCACAACTGAATTGAGTCACGATTTCTCAGACGAAGTGAGTTTCTTAGCCCCTACTAGTGGTGACTGGGGTAATAAAGGTTCTCGAGAACACGAACCGGACGACGAGTAGACAATGCCACACTTGTACCGATGGGAAGTCTGTGGAGGTGGCATGAGATGCCTGAGACCAAAGTCTGAGTTTTACCAAGAAATATACACGGACGTATCGTGTAGTGTAACACGGATTTTTGTATGGAAAATGACGCTCACAAAGTGTAAGCAAGGGAGCACTTCGATGACATAGGTACACTATTAAGTCTGTGTCAATTGCTTGTTAAAACTAGGACTTCGATCTTTGTTCGTCGTGACCATAGATTATTTGAACGACTTTTTCTACGGGGGAGGTTTATTTCTAGCAATGGAAGTTTATCAGCTGATGATGGGTCAATTAAGATAATTTAAAATACACAGAAGTTGAAGTTAATAAGAGTTGTCAGTGTTGAGACCGGTGAAGTACCACTCCAACATCTTCCTGTTTCTGTCACCAAGCAGCAATGCATGCAGAATCGCCACGTGAGACTTCACTACAAATGTCTAATGCCGGTCTGCACTAAACTACCTCCCTCCTCCTCGATGAGCTCTGAGGCGCGGCGGGCGAAGGTTCGCCTGCGAAGCAGGAGGTTGCGGGTTCGATTCCCGCCTCGGAACAAATATTTGTACGATCTGCAAATATTTGTTCAGGGTGTTCTGGGTATTTTTCTATGTATAGTAAAAAAAAATATCTATCTATGTAATGTATTGTATTAAGTATATCAGTTATCTAGTACCCATAACACAAGCTCTGCCTAGCTTGGGGGCTAGATAATGTTGTGTGGAATGTGTCCAGCATTTATTTATTTAACTTTGATAGCTCCTAAGCTCATGTTTATGGGCCGGTTTCCACCGGGATGGAGAGGAGAGGAGACGAGAGCAAAGTTGGCAGGTTATAGGCTTGACAGGTAAAAATGAAAAGGAAATAACGAAATTGGATTGGCTGGTTGGACACATCTTCTCTCGACTCCTTTCCTCTCCGCCCCGGTTGAAACCGGCCCTAACTATCTAGAACGTACAATTAACGATGAAAAATGCGTTTTACTTACCTAAGATATTGCCTAAGTGACGTTGATGACATTAGTGCAGACAGTTATAGGTGACACAAGCAAAGCAATACTACGTAGGCCACGTGGTGGTGTTTCAAGTTCTTCTTCTCTTGAATAAATTCATAGTTTGTGTGAAAATGAACATTCAATCCAAGTTAAAAGACAGTGTATGAAAAGCCACCACCAATTCGTTACGTTTGTTTCAAGAGTAGGGGCTTTGTTAGGTTCTTAAAAACATAGAGACCTGGTGAAGTGCTCAGCTCACGAATCAGAATACTGACATAAGCAATTTACCTAAAAAAACTAAGTTCCAACGTATTATGAAATATTTTAATATTTTGTTAGCTGTTCACAATTTTTATGTTCATGGAAAACTTAAGGAACATATTTGTAATAAACATGATTTTTGATTCAGTTGGTATCAATGTACAGAATAGCTATATGGATACCATTTTCAAGTTTGTAAATTTTGGGTATTTGTTTAATCTTGGATAAAATAAAACACGTCTAAATACATCAAAAAATTTAGATAGAATTATTTTCCAAAATAGGCTCTGTACATTAAAAATTTTGTTCGGCATCTCAAAATGCATTACATTACATTACAATTGAATCCATGACTTTACACACATGTACATTTTGTACATTACTAAGTTCCGGTAAACAGAAATTTCATTTACCTAATTAATTCGTATTTAAACAAAAAGTATTTCGATTTGGCGCCTTTGTTGTTTAAAAATAAAATAAATCAAACTGAAATCTCCGCACTAAGCGTTTTAGGCCATAACAGAGTAATTGTTTTAATTAGCTTAGAGCTTAGAAAATTAACAAAATAAACACAATTTTCTTTTCTTTATTTATTTTTAAGTAATTTTTTTAAGTGGTCCGATTTTTCTCATTTTTGGTGGGCATATATTTTGGTGGATTTAGAAAATATTTGGTATAGTAATTTATTTACTCTTTATCATGAAAGAGAGAGAGATATATATATATATATATATATATATATATATATATAAAAGAATAATAAGAAAAATCGGACCACTTAAAAAAATTGGCTGAGTATTTAAAAACTTTTACGTGTACAAATTCCCGACATAAACCGTACATAAAACACTAGAAATAAAAGAGGAATGCCGATTTATGTCGATATTTATTAGAAATGATACTATCGAGTAGATGCAGTTCCATTGACCATACGAGCCTGCATTAGGCGCCGTAAATATGAATTTACGAGCAGCAATAACTGCTGAATAAATCGGCTTGCGAGCCAGCCGACTCTGTGTCACTCCAAATTGTCATTCAATGTAAAACAAGCTTTATGCCGATATTTTTAAATAAAATTTGCTGAAATTGTTATTTTTGCACAAAAATTAAGGCTATGTTTTTTATCGGCTGATCAAAATGATCCCAAAAACTGCTACTATTAATCATCGAGGAGTTCCACTGTTCATCTTAGTCTGCATCGTGAGATTAGTTTTCTGTCAATATCGTATTGTCAGAACTTGACAGGAATACAAAATTTTAGGTCAATCGGATGCGTGAAACTGATTTAAATTCAGTTTTAGATTTGTCCACATACGTGTTTTCGTTTTTCGGCACTTTTTTTACTACATAAATAGTGAATTTAAATTATTATATTAATGCTATTAAAATAATATTTATTTATATATTAGAACTGTCACACGCCTAATTCAAGTTTATATTTATTAATTTTATCATTATCTCAGCCCTCAATTTCCTGGGTAAAATAGAATAGAATAGAATAGAATAGAATAAAATTTATTTGCAACAACATTAGATAGGTACAATTTAGCAAACAGTGTATACCTATAAAACAAAAAAAAACAAAAAAAAAAAACAAATAAAATAAAAAATGTTGTTGCAAAAAGGCCCCAACTCAACATATGCAGGTTGTAAACAACCTACGCTGGTCTTACGTTGGAGCCATTTTGCAAACAATATAATAAATTGGTAAAACAAGTAACGGACACAATGAAACACACGAAATAAAACATAAAAACAATAAAGTTCAAATAAAAAAAAAAATGAAGACCATAAGTTCTTTTTTTTTTCAAATATAGACCATAAGGTCTTTATTTTTTATTTATTTAAATTACAAAGTATACAAGTTTTTAGTACACCTCTCATCAATTTTCCACACAATTTAAACACTATCCATGCAAAGGTTGTCTGGAAGAGATCGTGTCTTAGCGATAAAACTGCCCATTATACATATTTACATTATAACTTTATTGAAAAGTGCTTACCTAAGTTAATGTGTGGTATACTATAAAGAATGTTCATTCATTCGTTCATTCATTTCATTCCTTCTTTTCATTCATTTTCAGATTCACATTAATTTCCAAGTCTTTTATCTTGCTACACAAATGTAAAATGCATACAAAGTATCTAAATAAAGTGTCGTAGGTGTGAAACTTCTGTATATAAAAAGTGATAGAATACCTAACTAGTGAATAAGTTGGCTTCTAGGCAGCAGAGTTCCGTATACATTTGAAAAATTAGTTGTTTAAAAATGGAAACATCCAATCACGACAAAGCAAACACTATACCATTACACCAACCTGGCCGACGAGGTCAAGGAGTTTCTTCAGTACCTTCAGTACCTCACGCCTAAACCAGTACAAGCAACACAAGTTAAAAACTTACGTGTAAACACTGCAAACCTAAATGAGACTATAACCCATGACAAATGAATTAATATAGTTAATTTAGTTTAATTTTGTTCCAAGTGATTTAATAATTGTAATTGAATATTGCTTGATTTGAGAAATAAATTTATTTATTAATAATTTATTTAAGCATGTTCCGAGGCGTTTTTCTCCTGTTCTTCCCAATCTGGCAACGGCCCAAGCCGAGGTCCATATCTAAGTGGTGCCCTTGCGCTCGTTGCCCCAACCTAACTTTTAACGGTTGAGCACCTTTTGCGCTCACCAAAAGCCCGGTAAGGCAGTATGGACCATCTGAGGTTAAATGCATTAAGCCATACCTAAAAAAAACAAGGATTAATGGAAAGCATCATTGCTGAGTGGCTTGTATCTTAGTGGCCGCATCAGATTAAATAGTAAGTTTCAGCCTTTTAATATTAACAAGAGTTCAAGAGAAGACTTTATTATTCCAACTACATTTTGGTATAAGCAGACCGCAGCAGTAGGCTTTTTACGCATAGTTTTAGCATGACAATCTAACTTTGACTTTTAATTAGATGTAGTAAACTGACAGAGGCAATGGGGAGGCCATGTTAGCTGACAACCGAAGGGTAATAATAACCAGGAATGATGACATAATAATAGTATTAGGATGGCCCCCTATTCGCTAAAACGATAAAATTGTAACGGGCACAGGATGTCGGTGGATGGAGGCGACTCAGGATTGATTGTCGTGGCATTCTTTGGTGAGTCAATGTCCAATAGTGGACTTTTTTGGTTGATGATGATGATTAAAATCATATGTCTTTTCTGTGTGAATGTACGAAAATGCTGTATTGTCAATGTCATTCTACTGCAACAGTTATTCTGTGGTCTTGCTATACTCTGATTAATGAAGTATTGTATACTGTCTCTTGGGATTACACCAGGGGATGGGAAGCAGCATCCACCTGAGTGCTCAACATCGATAATACGACCCTAATTCGCCTGCCAAGCGTGGTGATTATGGAAATGTCCACCATTGTATTTTATGGGCGAGAATTCGTCCAGCAGTCGATGTCTCAAGGCCTGATGATGATGAAACTAGCTCTCGCCTGCAGTTTTACTCACGTTTTTCTCTTATAAGGGCGTTATTATGTTTTAACAAGCTGGTGCCCGCGACTTCGTCTGCGCAGGATTAGTATTTCGAGTAGCTTATATTAGCGTGGCGTAGAAAAGAAACCTATATATATACTGTGGCGGGCTTTTTTTAGGACTATTTAAGATAAACTTTTCCATCATACATTACATATGTGTAACTCTAGCGGTTTTGGCAGCGCACGCCAGAATAGCTCGCAGATGGTAGTTTTTTTCCTACTTACTTGTTCATGGACAATTCGCACAATATCTTTATAAATTGTAGCCTATGTGTTATTCTGATGTATATAAGCTATACTATTTTAAAGTTTCATTAAAATCCATTCAGTAGTTTTTACGTGAAAGAGTAACAAACATCCATCCATCCATACTTACAAACTTTCGCGTTTATAATATTAGTAGGAAGGATGTAGGATTTAATATATCTGTCTAACAAACAAAACTACTCCTGCAGCCTACCTGCTTGGTGTAGGTATTGGATAATTTTCGGTATTTCGGATATCCTATATCCGGTGACCACCGGAAACTCCTAACCGCAAACGACAGTTATTTTAAAATAAACGGAACCCAAAGTACTTCGAACGTGACTAGAGGAGCTATGTTCATTTTTACAACTTTTTCAGTCTATCATAAAATAAACACATTCCAATTTTTTTTTATTACCACAGCTATTTCCACGTTCATTTCAAAGAGAATTTATTGCAATTGCTTGTGTGTTTATTTAAAAATTTTATACGTTGTGGCAGAGCTTATTGAAATATTTCAAATAGCATTGCAGATTATCCATATTTTAAGTTCTTGTTCACAAAAAGGTTTAACTTTTGAATACCATCTTCAAAATAGTATGGGCGTGGACCTTCACAACCAATGAGAAGGAAACATTAGAGTTGCTGGCCACGACTCACTTTCCTGGTTCACAGAATAGGGTCTCATGGCAGCTGCAATCTTTTTGTTACCATAAGCCTCGTAACGAGGACTGGGGTAGGGCGGCTAAAATAATAAGACCTAGCCAGGTAAGGTGGGCCGTCAATTCTTTTAATCCACATAAAGCATGTGGAGAGGATGGTGTGCTCCCTGTTCTTTTACAGCAGGGTGTAGATATCCTTTGTCCTTATCTGGTCAAAATCTTTAGGGCGAGTTTCGCCTGGGGTTTTGTACCAGAAAAATGGTCTAATGTCAAAGTTATCTTCATACCCAAGGCTGGGAAGAAGGACTATAGCCAGCCAAAGTCCTTCAGACCAATAAGCCTATCTTCATTTCTTCTGAAGACTATGGAGAAGGTAGTTGACAGACATATCAGAGATGTTGCGCTAGTCGCATCTCCCATTCACCATAGCCAACATGCGTACCGTAAGGGTAAATCCACCGAGACTGCACTAAGCAGTCTCATTGATAGGGTGGAAAAGGCTATGGAGGACAAGGAAATTGCACTATGTGCATTCCTTGACATTGAAGGTGCTTTCGATAACTCCCCTACCTCTCTGCTGGTAAACGGGTTGATAAACAAGAATGTCGACCCAACGACCATCAGATGGGTAGAGGCGATGCTGTCTCATAGAGGTGCAAAGCTAACCCTTCACCATACTACTATTGAGATATCCACGGCTAGAGGCTGCCCGCAAGGCGGAGTTTTATCACCTGTTTTATGGACTCTAGCAGTGGATCAACTCTTATATAGATTGGCAGACCTCCGCATAGACGCGCAGGGGTATGCGGATGACCTTGTGATAGTCGTGCGGGGGTTCTGCCAATCTACCATCTCTAGCATTATGCAGAAAGCTCTTAATACTGTCAGTGACTGGTGTGGTAACAGTGACCTCTCAGTCAACGCTGACAAAACAGTGATTGTGCCTTTTACTAATAAGCGTAGGCTGGATAGGCTTGTAAATCCAAAGCTTAACGGTAAAATAATCACCTTTTCCACGGAAGTAAAATACTTGGGCGTCACAATCGACCAAAAACTTACGTGGAATGCCCACTTAGTCAACGTTTTACAAAAGGCTAAGATGGCCCTGGGGGCTAGCAGCCGACTGATGGGTAACAACTGAGGTGTTAACCCCAGGATTGCCCTTTGGCTGTACACTGCCATTGTGAGGCCGATAATTACATACGCCTCCATGGTATGGTACGACAAAGCCTTTCAGTCGACCACCATTTCGAAGCTAGGCAGTCTACAGAGGACTGCTTGCCTTATGGCCTCAGGAGCTATGTCCACCTCCCCTGGGTTGGCACTAAGTGCATTGCTAGGACTACCGCCTCTCCACGTATATATACACAAAGAGGCGAAAGCCAGCATGTATAGGGCCTATACCCAAGGTAGGAGGAATTGGCTTTCCCGAAAGTTGAGATCTTTGCAAGACTCAATTCTGGAATCACCAACATTGAGCATGACATCTGATGTCATGCTTTCAAGACATGTATTTGAAAAACAATACACCGTGGAAATGCCCTCTAGAGAAGACTGGTTGAACAGCCAGTTACTCAATGAGACTGCGTGCCTAATTTGGTACACGGATGGCTCCAAAATGGGAATGGATGTAGGCTGTGGGGTTTATGGAGAGCGACCTAAGTTCAATAGGAGTATAAACTTGGGTAAGCACGCCTCTATCTTCCAAGCTGAGATCTTTGCCATTCTAGAATGTGCGGAAGTGAACCTACAAAAGCGCTACACCAACCACACAATATACATCAACTCCGACAGTCAGGCGGCCCTTCTGGCACTGGATTCGAAGGTCATCACGTCTGGTCTAGTTGAGGACTGTCTGTCACGTTTGAACTCTCTGGGCCTTAGAAACAGAGTTGTTTTAAGATGGGTTCCGGGTCACGCGGGCATACACGGTAACGAATGTGCTGATGCACTTGCGCGTGCTGGGGCTGGTAGCCCACAGATGGGCCCTGAGCCTTTCTGTGGTATACCAAAAAGCCTGGCTCAAAGAACCCTTACGAGCTCCTGCTTCGAGGAGTCAATCAAGCTCTGGTTTGAGACCTCGGGCTTGAACCATTCCAAAGCCCTTATCAAACCCTTCGATAAGCGGAACACCAACCTAATGTTGGCGCTGAACAGAAGCAACCTTCGCATTATGGTCAGAGCCCTGACTGGACACTGTCGCCTTAACAAGCACATGTTCAAGTTAAGGCTATGTGATACGCAATCCTGCAGACTCTGTGAAGAGGCGGATGAATCGCCCCTTCATCTGCTAGGAGAGTGCGGGCCATTAATGCACAAACGCAGCATTTATCTGGGCAAACACTTTCTCAGCCCGGATGAGCTAATGGAAATCACCCCTAAGAAAATCCTACGGTTCCTAACAGCTGTAGGGTTTAGCGGTGAACTGTGAACGCCCCTTTCTAGGGGCGATGTGTAACAAGTGGCGATCACAATAGGTCTGTATGGCCGCAGTGATATTAAAGCCGCATAAGATAAATAAAAAAAAAAAAAAAATGGGCGTGGACCATCGTCAATATTACGAAATTGAGAAGCAAGTTGAACAAAAAACGCGCAAGTGCTAGTGAGACTCGTGCCCTGAGGGTTCCGAATAGAAAATTATTTCGAAAACGTCAAAGTCCTTTTCGAGTTTCAGCCACTTTTACCTAAAAGCTTCACCATTTTATTTAAATAATATAGTATCTATCAGATGCTTTACAAGCGAAGAAAATACTGCGAGGGAAATATTCTTGAAGCCGGATTCAATCTACAAAAGAAAAAGCATTGAGCAGTTGAAACTCCTCAATTTAAGACTTTTGCATTTATTTGTGTTACAAAGCATCCTAAATTTCAAAAGTCAGAAATGTTAGGTTACTGCAAATACCCTAGCGGTATTTCATTTTCGCGATTTCCATTCAAAAATTAGACATTCATTGCCATATCTTTTTAATGCATGGAGAAGCTAGATTTTTTACATAAGATTACATACCTTTATATTTGGTATAAATTTCAAGTTTATGCCTAAAGCCATTCCTGAGTAAAAGGGACTTGACAGACAGACAGACAGACGTGGACAAAAAAGTGATCCTATAAGAGTGCGTTTTTTTGTGTTGCGGTACGGAACCCTAATTATAAAAGTTCACAGTCCAGGGCATATTTTTTCAAAGAGGAAAAGACAACAGCTATGAATGCAATGAAGATCAAATATGTAATGTAAAACATAAAGTATATTTTGAATAAATCGTTCCAAAAACTAGCTTTAATCCACCTCCAGCGTTTAAAAATGTAATAAAGCCTGTTACACAGTGGCAGCATAGCTCAATGTTTCTCTTGGAAACACTGGAACGATGCCATTTGTTCTCAAAATAGGAAGTAAACTTGTTTTCTCTCGTCTCTTTTGAGCTCGCGCTTGAAAACTTTTCTTTTACTTATATAGACGATGCATCAAGAACTTTAGTTGTTGCCGGTGGTTACAGCTAATAGTGTTTGTGAATCTTTCTTTATGTACTTTGCTGAACTTGTGGCAGAATTTCGGTGTTTTGCAAAAAAACATTGTGTGGAAGCTGGCGATTCAGAAATTCGAAGACAGTATCATGTCGCACCTTCGCTAAAATAGGGTCACAACTCAAACATTTTTGTTTTACAGGAAAGCCCAAAATATAAACTTTATTTATTAAAACTGTATTTTTGTTGTATTTTTAATATATAAGCTGTAAGTGTTATATATTTTTAGAAAGCTCTTGCTAGGCACTATAAAGTGAAAGTATAAAAATTATACTCAAAAATGTTTCAACGGATTACATAATTATGAAATAAAAATATTTATTTTTTAGATAGAACACTTTATTTATTTAGATAATAAAGAAATTATCTAAATAAATAAATATCTAAAAAAAAACACATTCAAGAGTACATGATACATTGTGTCATGTATTCGTGAATGAGTTTTTTTGTGATTCACATTTTATTTTTGTGCCGTGGTGTCTCCTGCCTAAGAATAGACAACTCTATCTCCTCCCGTGGATGTCGTAAAAGGAACTAGCAGGGGAGCACCAGGGGATTGGCAGCAGCGTCCACCTAAGTACTCAACATGAATACTGCGATCACCAGTCCGCCTTCCAAGCGTGGTGATTATGGCAATTCCCCCATTGTATTACTGGGGACGTCTAAAGGCTACTGTTACTGATGCTGAAATATTTGAACCTGTCGAGTAGTTGTTGAGGTGTTGGGATCCAAGAAGGGGTCAAAAATATGTAATTCAGGCTAAGCGGGGTGTCATATGAAATGTGTTAGGATTGGATTACTTGTTATATTACTGGAAAAAAACATTAGCCGAATTGGTCGTGGAAAGCAATGGCGGCGATGAGTTCACCACTTGTCTCGTCTATATTCCTGCGATTGTGCAACCCAAGGTGAAAAGGGGCCCTTTGAGGCTCTGCTATCAAATCGGGGAAAAAGGCGTGTGTTTATGTAAGTATTTGTAAATGAGAGTTCTCGAATGAAAAATCCCGAATGAAAAATCTCGAACGAAAATCTCGAATTAAACGTGCCACAACCAGGGATAACTCCCAAATCTTCAATTTTGACATGATGATTACACAAAATTAGTGATGTTTTTGAACACTAGTTAATCGCTCACTGGTTATTTCTTGGTGCCCTTGCCAGCTCGCAACCTGAACCAAACTAACGTAACCTTAATAATTTTGATAAGTATATTAAGTTTAAGCTACAAAGAGTCAGTGCTTATAAGGCAAGTTAATGAAAACGGCTTTAATCCTGTAGTCGGCTTAGCTTGTCTGCGGTCGAGCTTATAGGACTGCCATTCAAACGGACTGCGCACATACGAGTTGAGAGTTTCAACGAGCTTGATATTAGTATACTTTTGATACAAGCCTCAATAGGATACCTATTGAATATGACAAATGTTTTCACTTCAATCAGTCCTATTCAATCTGTATTCATACTAACTACATCAATTATTAAACAAATTACATACCAAAAAGATTTACTTCGTAAGCAAACAAGCATACGGCCCACCTGATGGAAAGTAGTTATCGTAGCCTATGGACGCCTGCAACACCAGAGGCATCACACGCGCGCTGCCGACCCTGAGACATAAAGATGAAAAGTCTCATGTACCTGTTATTTCACCGGAAACCCTTCAAACCAAAATACAACAATGCAAACACTACTGCTTGGCGGCAGAAATAGGTACGATGGTAGTACTATAATACAACTATAGAAATAAACAGTTGACCGTTGCTATCTTTAGATCGTTTGGTCTAAAGATGGATCAGCTGATCCAAATCACTACCAGACCAGAGAAAAAATTACGATGGAAACGCTGTTTGTCGAATAATGATTTCCGACATATAACGCCAGAATCTGATATGCAAATAAGTGGCATATTCGAATTAAATCTAACCAGTCTTCGCATTAGAAATAAAACAGATAAAAGTGAGCGAGACTCGCGCCCTGAGTATTCCGTTTTGTAAATTATTTCGAAATCGTCAGAACCCATCAGTTCGAGTTTCAACCACTTTCCCTACAAACTTCACAATTCCATTTTCGGGGTAAAAAAAGTCAAAATTCCTGATTTTAGACTTTTCCTTTATTTAAGCCGCAACGCTTCTCAGCATTCCATATTTCAGAATTGTGAAGAAATACCCTAGAGGTTTTTCATTTTCGTGAATTTCCATACAAAAATTAGAAATTCACTGCCATAATTTTTTAATGCACTAAATAAGAAGCTTGCATTTTTTTAGCACCCTATGATCACTAAATTTTATATTTGGAATATATTTCAAGTAGAAGTAAAAAAAAAGGTATTGACAGACGGACAACAAAATGATCATAATATAAGGTCCCATTTTTTGCTGTTTAGACACGTAACCCTAAAATCAAATTTTTCAGCAGAATAATAAAACAGGTTTATTAAAATTGAGCAAGTTCATCAAAATATCCCCCCGTATCCACATAAATTCGAACACTATAACACTCACCGGATTAAGGAAGTGTACCCACCATTTGTCACTCAAGAAAGGGTATAAGGGTTCTATTGTCTAAGACATGGAGACCGCATAGAAATCAGTGGGTTATAATATAACTGAAAACTACCCGTTTGAGTTAAAATGATCCTCTCATTGTACGCTTCCTGGCTATCTTGTTATGAATCCTCATTGTTTTCGTTATGAATTGTGGTGTATTGTGTAGCTAGGATTAAAATGGTGTAAATGCGTTCTATCTACTCTATTTCTAGTAAATTTGGGTCGTTTTCGTTAACCAGGAAACACAAATGATTTAGTATTGTTTTGTGCCACAGACCTATATTTTACGACTGTTCTTGATTTCTTGATATTCTATGAATCTTTACCTCCTTATTCATAATCATTTTAAAACCCATTTTAGTTAAAATAGCTTTTGTTTTGTTCTCTCTGATATAAAATATCATACGTCAAAATAAGACAAAAGCTATTTTAGTTATCAAAGGTTTAAAATTTTATTATGAATATGTCGATTAGATAGTTAATATATAGTTATATATAAAATTGTTTGTTATAGTAGTTTTATTGTTGTATATAGTTGTAGTTTATACTTATCACTGTGGCGAAAAAAATAGTTTGTCATCTTAAAAGTACCTAAACTATAAAAGAAACAGGACTTCCATGGAACAATATTTTCCACAAATTTAGTTGCTGTTGTCATAAATTAATTTACCTGTAGTGTAGAACCCAATTACAAGAGTTCACTGAAATTGAGTTAACCATGTCATATAGCAGTCATCCGAGCTATCCTTGAACAAAATCAAGCAAATTGGTGCACTCGAAGCAAATGCTACGTTGCATCGATCAAGCCGCCGAAATCCGATCTACCCACTCAATTTTAAACTTTAACAATGTTACCTTAAAGTTTATAGTTGATGTGGTGTGCTCAAGAAAATTCTGCCAGAATTTTCGTTGCGCAAGTACTTTGAATCTCGTGATACTTTACCAAGGTACACAGAATAATGTAGTGTATAAGCAAGCAGTAGCTCGACTTGCAGTTTGATGAATTTTATAACGATGTATTTTGTTCGGAAGTTCTTGAACTTGTGATGTCGCTTAGCGAGAAAATCTTGTTCTGAAGATGAATTTACCCGGAGTATGTTGAAGTTCTCGTTTGTTATAATGAAGCTTGAGTTCACAATCAAATTATGAAAATACATATTCAAAGCTTCAATCTTTTATAAGTTTTGTTATATGTACACGCTGTGTGGTGGAGTACTCGTAGAGAATGACTAGGCAATTTTGAATAGCGCTTGCATTTTTCACACAAGTCTATTTGAAAAAAATGGAAAACACATTTTTAATTTTTTGTACGTATTTTATCAGTAAATGATTGAAAAAAATCGGATATTTGCTGTTTGTCATGAAATTGAACAGCGAATCCAGGTTTTTCTTATAATAATTATAATCTTAACAGGTATCATTCTTACTTATTAGTACTATAAATATCAAATAAACAATATATCAATAACTAGGTACATAATGTAACAAACTAAATAACTAGACCTTGCTGACACTACACTCTCATATATATCATGCATCTAAAAAGCAACACTATAGAGGTGAATTGGCTTGCCTCGGTGGCATTTTCATTTTGCCTCGCCTTCTCTTGGTGCCCGACACTGACAGCCAATTATTAAAACGAGTAGATATTCAGTCTCAAGCTAGCACTTTACTCTTACTAAAATCATGTCACCTACATTAATGTAGATAAAGTTGGGAGTAAAAAATTGTGCAATTCATAAAGTTTAGAACAGCCTCCCAATTAAAGAAGCAAATGGCAATGGAGATTACAATGGAGATCATTTTTAGCAGCTTTAACGCTATCTAAATCTTATGAAACTTGAATAGGGGAAACTTTTTCACCTAAATACTAACCCTTTCAAGTTTAAAAAGATTTAGACAGCGCTAAGGCTGGCAAGATGATCGTTGACAAACGTTCCCCATTACCATTTGGTACTGTAATTGGGCGGCTTGTCCTAGGAAAGAAATGGACAATAGCCGAGACAGGAAAACATATTCGTTGAACTTACACTGTTAAAAGGAGTCAAAGAATCACAGAAACTTTTTAAAAAGTGGTTCTTACACCAATGTTCTTTTTGTTCTCTTTCTACTGCTCAGTATTCAAAGTTTTGCACAAAAGTGACATTCCTTGTCCTAGTGTTTTAACTTTGAAACTTGGGTAAACTTAATACCCTCCATCACTTGGGTTAAAATAAGGATTTACCACTTTTTGTACAATATCAGTTGTATTATGTTTTTTATAGTTTATCATAGATATTTTAATTTCAGATGTAGTCTACACACGAGTGTTATACACAAGTTCAAGGTCACGCAGAGGGCTATAGAGAGAGCTATGAACTATGAGGAGATCCGTAGAAGAACTACATAACTCTCAGAGTTAGCAAATTGAAGTGGCAATGGTCAGGCCATAACAACCGTTGGGAAATAAAGGTTCTCAAATGGTGACTACGAACCGAAGGACGCAGTGTAGGAAGGCCTCGATGGGCCAAGCACATTTTAAAAGTCGGAGAAAGTCGGTGTATGAAGGCGTTTCAAAAACGTTCATGGTGGCATTCAGTAGGGGAGGCCTATTTACAGCAGTGGATATGCTGATGACGATGTCTTCGATGTATTGAATCTTGAAGAAAATCACATCTCAAGAAACAATCATAACAAGAAGGAAATTCCGACGCATCACAGATTTTCAATGGTATTGATGTACGTGAAAGAAAACTTGCGAGGTCACTGAATACTTTCAACACACTGGTTCTTTTAATATTAGGTACTATACTTACCCTAGTTGACTGAGAATATATATCCAGGAACTGAGTATTACACATTTATTTTACGAATGGACGAAGATATCGTATGAAACAACCAAATTAACTCTTTTGTAGTCACGTACCGTGGTGTGTTCAGCCTAAGAATAGAGCTCTCCTTCTCCTCCCGTGGATGTATAGTAAAAACCTTACAAAGGGATCACACGAGAGGGTGGGAGCAGCATCCACCTGAATACTCAACACCAAACTGCGATCACCAATCCGCCTACCAAGCGTGGTGATTATGGCAAATCCCCCCATTGCTTCTGCCCTTGGATTCTTGTAAACCGCTGTTTCGAAAGTTAAATATATTATCTCTTCCATGCCTTTACGTGTATGAGACTGCGTGTTATGTTAAATGTCATATGTATTTATTTAGGAAGGCTAGCGACATGTATATGTGTAGCACTAGGAATGGTGAGCGTTTTGTGAACGATTTTACTCCGAGAACTGCTCTGTACAAAAAAAACTGCTATAACATGAGTTTGATCATCTATAACATCTTACCTACAAATATCAAGGATCAACCTTTTATTCGATTTGAAAGTATGTTGCGGGCCTGGTTGCTGGATCAAATTTTTTACTCGGTAAAAGACTTTATGAATTTATAGATGTATAATTATTAATTTATTTCAAAATATCTATTCCTTTATTTACTTGTAACTAGTTTTAATTTTAATTTTTGCATGCTATCTTTCTATACAGCGCAATATGGGTCTTATATTTTAATTGAACAGCCTGTATGTACCTATTTCAAGCAATTAAAGATATTCTTTCTTTCTTTCTTTCTTTCTTTCTTTTTGCATTGTATGGTGGAGGCTTTGTCCACCAGTGGAAGTAGGCTGTTGAATAAGAAGAAGTCACTAGCACTAATAGGTATGTGAGCACTGGACGATATTTAATGGATTCCTTAGTCCAAAAAGGAAAAAATCTACATCAGTAGAGAAATGTCGTAAAACAAATTATACCGCTTTATATTTCTTTATTCTTCACAAAAGCGTACACCGTAACATAGCCGCTGCAAAATGCTCGCGCTCTTAATAACAAAACTTGTTCGTCCCACAAAAAAATAAAAAATACATGTATTGTGCACCAAATATTTACTTTATACGATGTACCTCCGTGGTATTTCCAGTTGTAGTTTTTATGTAGTATCAGAGGGATTAATACTGGACAACGCTTTTGACAAACACACACTATAATTTATTATTGAACGAGCGAAGCGAGTTCTCTGAGTCAAGTTGGAAGAATCGGCGTTTGTATGTATGTATGTATGTTTGCCCGATAAAAACTTCCAAACCGTTAATACGATCTTTATGAAATTTGGTATGGAGATAGATAGTATTGGTACAATTTGTAGGTAAGGTTATGAGGTATATCGGCCAGGGGGTTGCTGAGATATTGGGGTCCAAGAGGGGGTAAAAAAAATAAAAGTGAGACAGTCAGATCAAGTGGGGTGTCTAATGAAAGCGCTTTGATTGGACATTTCAAAACTGTTTTTAATAAGTATGTATCCTTAGTAGTTTTCGAGATATTAGGGAAAATAAAAAACGTAAAAATCAAAAATTCTAGGGTACTTCCAGCAATCCCTCAATGCTGAAATTTGGTATGCTTGTGGCTTTGGTGTCAAAATTACAGGGAAAAGTCTGAAATTGAAGAACTTAGAAACTTACTCCATAAAAAGAAACCAATATAACTTTCATTGTTGACTTATTTTTAGAAATTTGAATGACGTTGGAGTTCTATGGTTTTCGTCAAAAGGACGTTATCAATTAATTCGTCAGGTACTTGATATAGGTACTAACTGGTATGTAGTATTACGCCCCGTTGCTTAGCCCTATTCAAAGGTTATTTCGATGATGTGTAGGAAATTAGAGTAGTTACTGGTAGATCCTGTACTGTACTGGTAGACCTCGAGGTGAAAATTTTCAAAAATAATAATGGAAAATATGGAAATTACTTAGTTAAGTAGTCGGGCTGATAAAGGTGTTATCGCGAGGTCTCAGTTCGGGGCGAACCACTAACCTACTGAAGTTTTTTGTAAGATATTTAGCAGTTGCAGTTGATTTCACAATGTGAATTTTTGATGTGAATTGCAGTCAAAGTATAACTTTAAAATAAACACGCCCTTTCTCTCAAAACGATAACTTACTTCAAGCTATTGCTGACTAAATAGGCTAAAAACAAAACAAATGAAAAATTTATGTTTTGTACTGTGTGCAAATTGCCCCCATTTCGAGATGTTGACGTAATTAGTATCGAATATACAAAGTCTACTTTAGAAAATAATTGTAGCAAGGATATTCGTGTTTTATTTTTTCCAGGGGGATAAAAATTCGTATAATTAACTAGTTGCGCCCGTGGTTTCACCCGCGTGAATAATGATGAAAATTGATGATGATGATGATGATGATGATGAAAAGTAGCCTATGTGTTAATCCAGGGCGTAAAGTATCTCCATTCAAAATTTCACTCAAATCCATTCAGTAGTTTTTACGTGAAAGAGTAACAAACATCCATCCATACTCACAAACTTTCGCGTTTATAATATTAGTAGGATAATGATATCTCTGTTACAAATTGATTGATTGATACATCTCAGATTATTTAAATAAACATTTTATTTGACACTAGGATAAATTACAACAAAAACAAGAATAAACATAATTAGCACAGAACAATGGGTGGGCTTATCGCCAAAAGCAATTTCTTCCAGGCAACTTTGATGTACACTGAATCAAAAGACTGATACATGCGCTTTAATGCTCAACTCCAGTATAACATCCTCCTCGTCTGTGTGTTCTTAGTAGGTACATATACCTGAGTATGCAGGCATTACGTTTCTGTGCTTATTTTCGTGTAATTTTTGAAATTTCAGTTTTTAATTGTACATATTATTTTCATTTATTTTACATTGAGTTTATCAACCCTCAAAAAAGTTTACAGTAGGTATATACACAAAAAACCTTAAAACCTACGACGATAGCAGATAGTGTTTATACTTTAATGTAAGTAACTTATATGAATACTTAATCTCTAGTATCTAAACTAGACTAGATATCTTTGTCGCAACAAAATCTCACAAAGGAAACATAGTACTGTCAAATTAGGTGTTTTTTTGCACAAGTGTGGAACTAATTAGATGTAATCATGAAAACTTTTCTAATTGTCTTGTATGGCTTAAAAATCACCTCTAATAATAAGCATCAGTAATTTCACCCTCCGGAACAGGGTGAAATAGGGTGAAAACCATAAAAATATCCGTAACTTAATGGGGGAAATAGAAGTAGTCGGTGCAATTTGGCATAGACTTTGAATCGTTATGATCTACATTTGCACCAAGTATTTTTTAAATACGACATACGGAACATACAAAAAAAAATCATATACAAAAAATTTTTTTGTGGTTATTACGGCTCCGGGAAAATTAAGGTAGTCGGTGCAAATTGATATATTTTATCAGAAAAATGTTCGAAATACATTACCAGGTTTGCACCATGGTGCGTCTCACGGAAGGCACTTTTCCATATTTTATTGTCGCTCTACTTCGGGGAAAATTAATGTAGTTCTGGAAATCGACTTAAACTTATTCATTTAATTAGTACTACATCCGCCGGAAGTTTAATGCTGTTTTTTTTTTACGGAAGATGCATTTGTTGAACACTGTGTTCCCTACATGCACGTGGTTTTTATTAAAATCATAATGCACTAAGACAGTATCTCTATACGTAATTTAACTTGCATCAAGTAATTTCTTTCTATTTTAAAATTTACGGCCTTTTTAAGTTTGTACCTAATATTTAAAAGGGTTCCGTAAGCGCCAGAAACGGTGCAAACCTAGGATAAGCTTCTTTTCGTGTCATCTAACGTTTCCATAAGAATCCACGACTACACGATTTATAATAATAATAATAATAATTTATTTATTGAGTCAGATACTTAAAATCCATTTTTTGTTAGTAGGTACACTTAAATTATTTGTTAAAAAATACATAATAGCCGTCAGACAGTAACTGGGAAGTAGGTAATTAAAAACTTTTGTCCGAATCCCGACCAAACAGACTCCAGCGAGACGCCTACCTGATCAGGACTCGAACAAAAGCCTTCATTACTGGCAGATCGTAACGATCAGGAATGACCTGCAGGATGCTGTTGGAACTGCTTCGCACTCTGCTGAGCAATGAGCCAGTTTTCTTACGGATGATGGCGTGAAAACCAAAGATTTAGGATCGTGGATTTAGGTCCACACTTTTTGCTAATTTGCCTGTACTAACATAGCAATACAGCTCAAACCTATGCAATCGATAAAGCCATTCCCACACTGAGACATGCTAGTCGCAGAGATTACCGCAACCGCACTGATTGCGTCGCTTACGAATGGGATATGGATAATCTGGTATCAATGCACTTCTATAAAAAATATCAAATGCCTGTTGCTGATTTACGGCACTGAGACATGGTCGCTAACTGTTGACCTTATACCGATACTACTATGATATATACTTATGACACTTTCTGAATGCAAATGCTTGGTTTGTTGCTGAAAATATCAAAATCACTAATTATGTATGCCTACAATATTTGAGGAGTTCCCTCGATTCCTAATGGATTCCATAAACAGAACTGCATTTTGAAAAAAATGGGACCAATCTAGAAGTATATATATTCAAATAAAAAAATAATTTTCCAAATCGGTTCATAAACGCCGGAGATATGAGGTAACAAACATAAAAAAAATAAAAAATATTACAACCGAATTGAGAACCTCCTCCTTTTTTGTGAAGTCGGTTAAAAATAACATTCGTTGGGGAATAAAAGGGTCAGGCTATTTTTTCCAGGCTGATGATAATGCACATGCTATTTACACTAAGATTGTTAGTGGTATATTTAGGTTGGCACTACTGCTTTGATTCATCATCATCATCATCAGCCTGTAGAAGTCCACTGCTGTGGGCATAGGCCTCCCCCTTAGAATTCCACAACGAATGGTCTTGAGCCGCCTACCATTCACCGACTTCTTACGATCTTTATGTCTTCTTCTAACGGTTTTGTGGTCGCCACTCGAGAACCTTTATTCCCCAACCACTGTCAATTTTGTGAGCTATATGACCTGCCCACATTATAAAAATTCCATTGCCACTCCAACTTCCTAATTCTGAGAGCTATGCCAGTGATGATTTTTCTACGGAATTGCTCATTTTGGATTTTAGCACGTAGCTTTTGAATATGGTCAGAAACTATGCTATTTATGAGAAAATCTATAATAGGCTTTCTGACTGCATCTCTGTTTTTGTAGGTATTCTTTAATAGCTGTTAGTTTACCTACAAAATAAATAAATAAAATGGCTGTTGGCGCGTATCTTCCCTCCATGTTTCATGATTTGCAAGACCGTGCTCGTTCGTACACTCTAGCAAATCAAGAGTAGACTGAGCGAAAACATTATATTTGATGGTAATGACTGAATTTTTACGATTAGTGATAAATTTTCAGCTATTACCACCCATCATTGATTTAATTTCATCTGTTCAACTCAGTCAAATGCTTCTAATAGCTATTCCGGACTGAATAGCTCGTAAAATATTAAGCAGGCGAAATAAAATTTTCACTTAATTTTTATATTAAAACCGACTTATCCATCCGCTGCTTTTATGGGCCATAAAAAATAGCCATAAATTAAACTTTGAAGGGAAATTGCTTTACCTTTAGGTATTTTGTATTCAGTAACGTCGTTTGGTTCCTAACAGTTGGTATTGCTTTTTAAGACTGCTCATTTACGAGTGTTCTTTGTGACCCGATGAGTTGTAACAGGTGCTAATAGGCTTGTGGTTTTAATTGAAAAATTCAATGTACTTTTACTAAAAAACACAAATATACAAAATGTATGTTGTAAAAACGGTAATTTTAATGTCTATCGGTAAAGGCGCCGATAAGTTTCGATTAAAATTTTGAGTCTTCTTCATCGTATGCGGTGAACTGCCTCCGTCCGGCCCCCGTATTGTCTATCAAACTGGTAATCGCTTTCGAATAATATTTTAAGGTACATTGCACTTTATGTTTTTAATATTTCTCCTCTTGGAAAAGAAGCTAAAACACGCAGCGCAATGTACTGCAAAATTGTAATCAAATTGTAAATCCCGTAACTTTCCCTACGTAGTTTTTGTAGGTTTTTATGGAGGTAAGCAAACTGATGATGATTATTTTGTCAAGCCAAATTCGCTTCCATCGTCGGATTATCTATTTCTTTTCTGATGTGACCTGGTGTAGTTTACAGGATAGATAGATAAATAGATCATCTTAGCCTGTAGAATTCTACTGATGGACAAAAGCCTCCCTCCTAGAATGCCATGACGAACGATCTAAAGCCGCCTCCATCCACCAACTTCCCGATCGAGAGGTGGGCTTTCATCTACTGCGTTGCGTCGTCTGGTTTGTGGTCGCCACTCGGGAACCTTTGTTCCCCAATGGTTGTCAGTGCTCGAGCTATTATAAGCTGCTCATTGCCACTTCAACTTAATTTCTTTGAGTGCTGTGTCTGTGCTCATGGTTCTTCTGCAGATTTCCTCATTACGGATTCTATCACGTAGAAAAACTCTTAGCATAGCTCTCTGCATAGACCAAAGCACGACATTGATTTTATCAATACAAAAACAATACTATAGATTAACACATCGTTGTAAACCAGGATAATAAACTAAGATTAGTTCAAACTAGCACTCCGATGCGCGGCTTTGTCGCTAAAAAAGTGTTTTTTGTCCAGGCAACCTTTTGAATGGACAGTAATGAGCGAAGCAATAACGGACGGCAGCGATATTTTTAGATGAAACCATACATAGACACATGTCTTTTACCCTAAGGGGTAGGCAGAACCTCAATGGGCTTTAATTCGCCATGGGTCGTACTTTTGCAGGAATATTGACGTGACCGGTAGTAAACTCACTGCCGCCATCTTTATTATGAATGAGTGGTTACTGATAGATCAAGTGGCTATGATCTGGTGGCTATGATCCGGTGGCAATAATCCGGTGACTATGATCCGGTGGTTATGATCTGTTAGGTATGTTCAAGGCTGAACATGCATTCTAGCATCAGCAACTTCCGCACGGACAGATTCCTCAAACGTAGCAGAACGTGACTAATATACAATAGGTCAACTATAGTTGTGTGTGTTAGACCGTAATTATTAAGAATATAAATAAGAGTTAATTATGTAAATAAATCAGACGTTACCGAGCAATTGGTGGTCTCATTCCAACGGCGTGGCCAGGGCTACTCTCTGGTTGCCGTTCCTCACAACCCGCGGAAGCGCCGAGGCTCTGCTTCGTCGCTGACGTATTCTAACCTCACCATACACCTCTCACGTGGCGAAGACTCCTTCACGCCCTTAATCAGTCTTGTGAGCCTGCTCGACTGGCGTGAGAAAACCATCCGTCCAGATACCTGGATCCTACCAAAACTCCGTCTGCTACCTTAGGTCTCCTGGTAGCAGATATCCCGCACGTACTATATACATTTATCTATCACCACTCTATGACAGGGCTAGGGAACGTAGGGCTGTCACGGACGTCAGGGAACTAGGACGCTAGGGACTTGGGTTCAGGCTGTAGGTTCACTACCTTACCGTAGTTATATCGCATGTGCAGTTGGGGTTCCAAGGATAAGCCTTCCCGATTGTACAAGGTATGATCCGGTGGCTATGATCTGGAGGCTATGATCTGGTGGTTATGATCTGTTAGGTATGATCCGGTGGCTATGATCTGGTGGCTATGATCTGGTGGATATGATCCAGTGGCAATAATCCGGTGGCTATGATCCGGTGGTTATAATCTGTTAGGTATGATCCCGTGGCTGTGATCTGGTGGCTATGATCCGGTGAACTTTGATGTTACTAATAGATCCATTAAATTTTTAGGCAGTTTTCGATTTACTAATAGATCCGATGACAATTTTGGTACTGAAAGTACAGTCTGCGAAAATTCAAGGAGTTACTGTATTAGACTATCTTTCTAAAATAACAGGACATTTACAACTCGGCTAACGCTTTCTCTCACTAAAAACACATTCCTAAATACGCCAGCAACCAGGCCAAATCTTGTATCAGTAAAAATTCCAAACAAGTCCTGCTAAATTATGAATGGACAAAATACAACTTTTATTCAACCAAAATACAAAATATTTCGAAAAAAGTCTGATAGATGGCTACGAAGTTACATGTTAACATAACATAACAACCAACAAACAGATACGTGGTCTTGATACCACACTAGGATTCTTTGTGTCGTGAGTATCAGGCACTACGAGTACCATGGTACCTACCATAACACTAAGACCCGGAACAAATATTTGCAGATTACACAAAAAAAAATCCTGCAGCGGGAATCGAACCCGCAACCTTTTGCATCTCAGCCGGCTAGTCGCCTGTCATGCCACAGAGGTCGTTGATGTTATTGATTGAACCAATATGTACTTCACATTGGTTAGCCTTACTTATTTGCATTTCAATTTATAATAATAATGATTACAACATCACTCTCGACAAGCTTTTCTTCGACTCATTAAAACAGCTTTAATATAACATAATAATCTTAACAAAGAGGCAAGAATTAAATTACATCCTGGCATGGTTTTCATATGACCCAGAAAATTAACAAGAAACAAATTCTTAAGGTAAAAATATATCAAAATATAAGGGGAAAAATATATCAAATCTAAGAAACCCATGTAGATAGATCTACGCCGCTTGGTACGCTAACCAACTAAAGGTGAACCCAAATTAGTTTTGACGCGTGCAGTGTTTTTTTTTCTACAAGGAAATCGTAGATTGTTGCACCGAGCGGAAAGTGACTTTTTGTTGCACCGAGTGTGGACCGGTTTCCACCAGGGCGGAGAGGAGAGAAGACGAGAGGACTTGTGTTTGAATAAACCAATCCAAATTCGTTATTTCCTTTCTGTTTTTACCTGTCAAACCTGCCTGCCAATAACCTGCCAGCTTTGCAGCACATCGTCTCCTCGTCTCCTCTCCTCTCCGCCCCGGTGGAAACCGGCCCATTTGGATAGCTAGCGAGTTTGGGCTCTAAAACATGAGCACAACAAGCAGTCACTCTATGCGAGGTTCGCAATCTGCTTTTCACTCAACTACAAGAATCCATTTTTACAAAATTTAAACACTTGGAACTTTACTATGTAAAACTCGGTCGCATTCACTCGATACAAAATAAAACAATTTGTTTTTATGTGAGTCGTTCTTAATCCGCAACATGCTCAATTTAATGAATCGTTTCCGCTGCTTTTCTACAAAACATGCTCCTTGTACCCCCGTGATATTTTTTTGTGGCACCGAAAATAGTAATCAGCCATATATTTTTTTTCAAGTGAGATCTGTTTACCTATCTCAGCTATTAACTCAGTTAATATCGTTAGCATATTGGATCCCATTTGTCTATGCGCCTTCATGTGACACTAGCACTGGCGTGCAATGAAAAGGGAACACTTGGAAGCGCGAAAATATCTACTTAACTTTGCTCGACTTGTGAAATAAATTGTTTGTGAAAGAGAATTTAATTAACTATTTAAAAACCTTTTCTTCCATGACCTATTTCTAAATTTCTGTTTTTTTATAACTCAATATCTCGCTAGTTATGAGGTATTGTGGGTTTTCTGTGTGACCCTATTTAATTGCACGCCAGTTTATAAGCAGGTTTTATACGGGTCATCCACTCGACGCCACGCGTGCGATTGTATCCGTATGTCATTCTATAAACAAAACGTATGGGAATGGCCCAGAAACATCAAACACCATTCACATTTTAAAATTATTGTTATAGGGTTAAAACGTTATTTTAGATAATTTACGGCTATACACAACGTACTTTACTATTCTCCTGCTGACGTTTCGTTGACCATTTAGAGGTCCCATGAGGACCGACCGCGACCACGCTCGGAGGCCGTGAGACGGGAACTCAATACGTGGTGTATAGTCGTATTTTTTTTTCTAAACTGTTACCACACATAACATAACACCCAACAGTCACATACGTAATCTTGATCCCACACTAGGATTCCCTGTGTCGTGGGTATCAGGAACTACGAGTACCATGATACCATAACACCCAGACCCAGAACAAAGATTTGAAGATCATATAAACATTTGTCCCGTAGCGGGAATTGAACCCTCGCATCTCATCTCAGCCGGCTACTTGCCCGCGCGCCACAGAGGTCGTCAAAATTATATTAAAACGTTGTGTAAAAATCTCCATGGTAACTAATTAATTAATCCAATCTACTCAGCTGCATAATTCAAATAGCAGGATAATTAGGAATAACAGAAGTGAGTATTACTGACGGTTTATGCTTAGGGTTCTATGTAAATATAACAACGCCCACTTCGTCATTAGCATAATTATAATGAATTTATGTTGGACTGATAAAATTATTTTACGCTACTGAATTTACCGGTAAGGGTTTTCAACCACTAGAAATCTATCTACGGTTAGAAACATGTCAATTGCTCCACAATATTAGAGCAGTCATTTAATTACATTAAATTTATTAATTGTAGTATTACTTGATTTGTGATCTGTTATTTATTATACAGGCACCTCGTCTTTCATCTCTCGTTTCGTAACACCTCGTAGACTCTCGTAGCACCTCGTAGACTCTCGTAGCACCTCGTAGACTCTCGTAGTAGTAACAATAAGGCAGTTACTTACGTATTGCGTATAGTGAAAGCAACAACGACATATTCGTAAAACCTTAGTTTTAGTGTAATAACACTAAACGCGATTTTCAACCTCACGTTACATAAATAATTGAAATCTGCCGAGTGAGTTCGTGTTTTGGGGTTTGGATTTTTGACATCATCATCAGCTAATAGATGTCTGTTGCTTGATGAGGCTTCCCCAAAGAATGCAACGGGGATAGGCCATTATCACCACGCTTGACAGGTAGATTGGTGTTGTTATGTAATTAATCATAGGAAGCTGCAGATCATCCCCTGGGGTAATCTCTTATTCGACTTTAACAACATCATTGGACACAAAGTGGCATAAAAAAAACGTTGCGTATAAAGTACTAGTATCTTTCTACCATCCAGAATTAAATAATATGCAAAAAACTCCCTTACTATGTAATTTTCACTACATCTACTCCATAGAGAATGAATTAGCATACAAATAACATGGAACCACGGCAAATGGTACGTTTGAAGAGAGTTACACGCTTCGCTCCAATTAGTGTGTATAAAACAATTGCCGTGCGTGCGGCAACTGTGAGTAATCTTACTTATGATTTATTGTTGGGAACCCTAATTGGGAGATGTGGACCAGCTTTTATCCTCTAAAAGCTTCCATGAATAGGTAATGCATTCAATGTACAAATCGACGTATTTTTGTCTAAATTATTTGCCTACCATTAAGAGACAGCGCAGACCTGTGTGGTTATTCGCTATGACCCAAAAGATTCCTTGTCAATAACGTGTGACGTCACCCATACTATTCAGCGATGATTCCACGCAGATATCGTAACGAGCCCACTTTATGTTACGTTTAGTCATAGCGAATAAGGGGGCTGAGTCAAGACAGTTTTGTTTTCCTTTCAGTTTGACGACCTCCGTGGCGCGGCGGGTGAGTAGCTGGCTGAGACGCAGAGGTGCAGGTTCAATTCCACTGCGGCACAAATGTTTGCATTATCTGCGAATAACAGTCCTAGAAAAGGCCTTCCCAGGACCCTACCCAACATTAATAATAAGAGAAGACTGGATTCTCATACACACACAAGACTGAATTCCCCCCTAACACTCCATATATTCACATACCCACACATACACTCAACGTCACAGTATTTGTTTTAGCCTATTTACAATTTATAGGTACGTTTTACTTAACTTTGGCAAGTAGTTTTTTATTTTTCTTTTTATTTTTTATTATGTAATAGTTTTTTTTTCTGATTTAACATTACGAACCTTCGCCACGAACACGCCTTTTGTGTTAAGAAGGAACTGCTACACAGTTTTTTATAACTCAGTTGTCTATTGAAAATATGAGATGTTGATGAAAATAAAGGATTTCAATTTTTTTAAATTATTTATTATCCTTTTACTCAAACCCTGGAAAATATGGGCATGCCAAAAAAACCAGAGAGAGAAATCAATGAAGGTGTTCTTTCACATATTTGATATAATAACTTTTTGTACAGAACAGAAGTTAATTTTTGAAAACCAAATAAGAAAAACCAACATTGGCAACGTTATCCTAATATTTTTTTTTTTTTATAAATTTCATTACACTGACGTTCAGTAGTTTTACTAAGAATTGCCCAAGGCTTTACACAACACGTTGCAGCGGGCCCTCTTAGTTTGATCCCATATCTATTTTCGCCAACATAAATAACCCAATAGACCTTTTCACACATTCAAAGCTTTAATCTGAAGCAAATCAATCAGTTGCCGCAATAAATAAAACCCTTTACAATATCGCGAAAGAAAGCTGTAAAAAGTCAAAGTTGGAGTTTGTATAACAATTTATTTCCGTAACTTTGTACGGTTGGACGTTATCGGATAATTTAATACGTTTCTACTCGGTTTTAGTATCCGTAATCGGTGAGGTAATATAACGTGTAATAACATTGTCTGCTTCACTTGTTTTTACGTTGCAATTATACTTTCAGAGTGGCGATTACGTAATTATGTTGCTATTGATTTGAATCGATTTCAATAATGTTTCTATTTGAAACTACGTTTATGTGATTACCTAATTTTTGCAGTCTTGTTGCAATTAACCTTTGTAAGCAAAATAAGTAAATTGGGTAATCGCAAGAGCGTCATTTCGGATAGAAACAGCATTAAAATCGATTGAAACTATTAGCAACAGAATTTTAATGTTGATTATGATGATAATTTAAATATTCAAATTATTGTTTTAAAAATTAAATCTCATTCATTGGATGGGTACTAGCTGAGCGAACAGCCCGGTAAGTCATAGTCATAGTAATTTATTTGTCAGAATGTAGGTACATGATGTAGATTTCAAACAATTCAAATAGATCCACCACACTCTTACCGTCTTTAGGCATGCAAATATATTATGTAGTTACAGGTAGTTAGGTAAATATTTTTAAAATATACTAAAAAAACTAAACATTGCTCAGGTCATCCGTTAAAAACTCTGTCACTGTTTAGTAACATTTCTCAAGCAGAACTGCCTTTAGCTTATTTTTAAAACGTATAGTGTCATTCTCTTTTATGCTCTCTGGTACCTTATTAAAGATTTTTGTAGCCATACAAAAAATACTATTTTGCATAAGTGTAGTTTTCGATTTTACATTACATAATCTATCCTTATTACGCATATTAAAATTAGTGATGTCACAGAATTTCTTAAATTTACTGATGTCATTTTTTACAAATAGTGCTACTTCATAAATATATAGGCTAGGTAATGTCAGAATTTTATAAGATTTGAAATATGGTACACAGCTGTCAGTACTTTTTAGCTTGAAAATAGCTCTCAGACACCTTTTTTGTGCAATAAATACATCCTGTTTATTTGTACTATTGCCCCAAAATATTACACCGTATCTTAAGTTAGAAGCTACAGATCCATAGTATGCAGTCAATGCAGTGTCATTGCTCCCCACTCTTGACAAATGATGCAAAGCGTATGAAAAACTATTAATTCTTTTAACTAAATTTTCTGTATGAATTTTCCATGTTAAACTTTTATCTATAAATAATCCCAAAAATTTCGTAACATCGGATTCATTAATTAAATCATTTTCATATTTTACATTGATATTATTAGATTTAGAAATTCTTCGATAAAAGTGCATTATATTGGTTTTCTTTAGATTAACACGGAGATTATTACCTTCTAACCAGGTAAGACACTACCTATATAGAAAAATAATTATGACTTCTGCATCTCGCTCTATCAAAACGAATTAACTTAGACACCGTATTAAAAAAAATAAGTTTTTAAATCATATTCATTTCATGACCTTACATTATTTTTTCACAGACAATAAATAATAAAATAAACTCATCAATCTTCAAACATTTTTCTCAAAAAGTCCGAGGTCGTAAAAACCGTTTAGCAGTCCGCGATTTGAGCATGAATGTGTGAAAATTAATAAATCCTATCCCTCGCATTGTGGCCCAGCGGCCCAAGTGAATCGGTTTGGCCACAGCTCAGAGAAGAAGCAATTAGCTCACTCTATACTTAGCAGAAGTTTTATACAATATGTATAAATAAAGTTCCCGCACAGAGGGCCTTGTCTACAAATTTAACAAGCATCTACAGGCCCACGTAATGTTTTGTAGGGGATTTTTGCCAAATTGTGAAAATGATGGTTCTCAAAGTGTCTGCTAGATGGACTTTTCGGTATTGCTATTACAAAATGGAAGCTTCTATTTTGGCTATGTAAACTACATGAAACTTTATACACATGATCAAATACACTTATAATATCAAGACCCGTGGTGCGTCAGTTTTTTGTAACTTAGTTTTTTTTTAATTAATCAAAGTCAAGTCAAAGTCAAAAAGAACTTTATTCATTGAAATCACAAGGATCATTTTGAATCGTCTTATATAAAATTAAATTACTCCTGTTCCAACGCGACCAAGCCTAGAAGAATCAGGCAACAAACTCGGCTTGGCTCACATAAATGGTCCGTCTTACCACTAGGTGAGAAGCGCCTGTGTGGTGCCTCGGAGCAAGGAGTTGCTGATACATAGTAAATGAGAACTTAAAAACCTTAGGAAGGTAGTCAAAAGTAAATAAACATCAGCAAAAATATGCAAGACAGCACACGCTACGCTTGTTATACTTATAAATAATAATCTAATACAAACATGTAAATAGGTAAGTACAGATATTGCAAATTTCCATTTTAGCAGTCGAGGGGCAGAGCGACATCAGGCCACGCGGCTTTATCATTAATATAGTCATCAAGAGTGTAATACGCTTTCTTAATTAGATTCATCTTTATGTAGGATTTAAATCTTCGAATAGGAAGCTTAAATGCACCTTCTGGAAGTTTATTATAGAACCGTACAGAATTCCCCATAAAAGACCCACTTACTTTCTTTAATCGAAATTTTGGTATAAGAAACTAACGCACCACGAGTCTAGATAATTAGTGTACTGATCATGTGTACAAAGTTTCATGGAGTTTAAAGGAATAATAACCAAATTAGAAGCTAACTTCGTCCGCGTGCAACTTAAACCTCAGCACTGTTATGGACTGTGAGTTGCATTGTTTCAGTGTACGGGTGCATGGTTTTAATAGTACGTGAAAACGATTTCAATGCCGTTCCTCATGTGCATATTGCTATCCATAATACGTTTTTCTCTAATGAACCAGCTGTTATGTACTCACGCTGAAGCTATACATACGTATACCTACTCACGAAGTCCCTGAATCGGTTATGATAAATGTATTTGTGCTAACGGACAATGGGTCTTTGCTTTGTGCCTTTGATTAATGACAGTTTTAAAAACCCGATTCGGACAACCCAGATACGGCAATAAAAAATATGTTTGTCGGTGGCAGATTTCTTTATGATATAACTTCGGTGTGACGATATAATTTCAGCATTTAAAAAAAACTAGCGGTTATCCGCGCGTATCACCCAAGTTTTTCGCCTGAGGGAACTGTATTTAGGAATAAAACGTATATCTTTAAATTCAGGGACCCAATTTTCCAGTCACAATATAATCTCGGTGCAGGCGCACTGTCACGTATAGTAACTATTACTTAAAACGCGAAGATTATGTTATAGTTACTACACGTGACAGTGCGACTGACACGAAATTATATTGTGACTGGAATGTTTTTAGATTAGAGAATTGGGCCTCAGGACTCAACCTATTAAGTATGTACCTACGTACCTAATTTCATCAAAATTGTCTTAGCCGTTTTGGCATTCTGCATGCATCGTCATTGAGCTAATTTATGTACATTTGTATCCCTAGACATCCCTGTCTAGGTTCTTATAAAGGTTACTTGTCCCCGTTCGTAAAATGACTGCAACTATTATGCGGTCCGCTTTTCCGTTCTACTCACAAAGTATTTAATTTCTGTTAATAATAAACAAATAAAAACCAGTTAAGTGCGAGTCGGACTCGCGCACGAAAGGTTCCGTACCATTATTTATAAAAACGGCAAAAAAAGTCACGTTTGTTATATGGGAGCCCCCTTAAATATTAATTTAATATATTAATTTATTAATTATTAATTTGTTATATTATGTTTGTCTAACTAAAGTATTGTAAATTTAAAAAAAAAAGTGTCGAATTGAAACTTTCTTGGTTGGGAATCATTTTGAATTGAAAAAACGGCTAATTACCACTGTTTTCCGTCACTTTTGCTGACGTTTCGAGACTGAGTTGAGTGGCAATTAGCCGTTTTTTTTCAATTTAAAAAAAAAGTGTCTTGCAAAATACGTTCTTTATAATTTGAATGACCCGAGTACTTAATACCAAACTACGATCACCAATCCAACACCAAGCATGCTTGTGACTATGGCTAAACCAAAGTCAAAGTCAAAGTCAAAGTCAAAAAGAACTTTATTCATTGAAATCACAAGGATCATTTTGAATCGTCTTATATTAAATTAAATTACTCCTGTTCCAACGCGACCAAGCCTAGAAGAATCAGGCAACAAACTCAGCTTGGCTTACATAAATACCATGCACGTCACTTTTTATCATAAAACTATCCAAGTGTTTATGTGTATGTAATAATATTTCATAGATATATTGCGATATTACTGTAAGAATATTGATTTCTTTGAAACGCTCTCTCAAGGAGTCACGCAACTTCATTTTATAAATGGCACGTATTGCCCGTTTTTGCAAGACAAAAATAGCTTGGATATCTGCTGCTTTACCCCACAGTATGATACCATATGACATAACACTATGGAAGTAGCTAAAATAAACAAGCCTAGCTGTAGCTTCATCAGTAAGCTGCCTTATTATACGAACTGCATATGCAGCGGAACTAAGTCTACCAGCAAGAGCCACAATTTGTGGTGCCCACTGCAACCCTGCATCAATATTAAGCCCTAAGAAAATGGTAGACTTGACAAGATCAAGTGTCTCCCCATTTATTTTAATATTAGTTGGATAATGTTTTACATTTGGCAATGTGAATTTGATGCATTTAGTTTTTTTAGCATTAAGCAAAAGATTATTAACTGTGAACCACTCAAGAACACGCGATAGTGAATCATTTACATCATCGTAATTAGATTTAGATCTATCAACTTTGAAAATCAAAGAAGTATCGTCAGCAAACAGAACTATGTCACATATGTCTTTCACAAAAAAAGGGAGATCGTTAATGTAAACTAGGAATAAAAATGGGCCTAGTATTGAACCCTGTGGCACCCCCATGACAATAGTCGATCCTGAAGACCTTTCACCACCAACATCAACTTTTTGGACTCTATTGGATAAGTAAGAATTTACAAGATTAATTGCCTGATTTTGTATGCCATAATGTTTTAACTTGGAAATTAAAGTATCATGCCTCACGCAGTCAAAAGCTTTGGACAGGTCGCAGAAAACTCCGATCGCGTCCTGCGAGTTCTCCCATGCTTCAAATATGTGTTCTAAGAGCATGGTACCAGCATCGGCTGTCGAACGACCCTTAGTAAATCCAAATTGATGACTATGAAGAAGTCCGTGGAGGTTGAAGTGTGACAATAACTGAGTAAGAATAAGTTTCTCAAAGATTTTACTTAACGCAGGCAATATAGAAATTGGCCTATAATTACCTGGATCTTTTTCATTACCAGACTTGAACAAAGGAATTAATTTACTATGTTTCATAAGATCAGGAAAGACTCCCTCGTCAACACATCCATTGAAAATATAGGCCATACACGGCGCAATATCAATAATTATAACACCTAACACCTTTGTAGATATTCCCCAAAGGTCTTCCAACCCCCCATTATATTCAATGAGGGGAGGTCAAGTCCAGCAGTGGACGTAAACAGGCTAGTGATGATGATGATGATGATACAACCCGAGGTTTCGAGCAATTTAGATGCTCCTAGTCATGTAAGCATGTTTTGTTACATCGCAAGATCCATCACTCAAGTAAGACCTGCATAGCCACGACCTCTTTGTCAAGAGAGTCATGTATGAGGGAATCCCCCACGCCCCACAGCGAGAATAACACTTGTACATGACTAAGGAGTACTTACTGATAGATCCTGTGAACTTTGGTGTTACTAATAGATCCCTTAAATTTTTAGGCAGTTTTAGAATTACTAATAGATTCTGTGACGAACTTGGTATTGAAGTAGTACGGTCAGCGAAAATCCAAAGAGTAAATTTATTGGAATATCTTTCATTCTTGCAGGAGCCTTGCATCTAAATTACTCGAAACCTCCGGTCGTCTACTCGAATATAATCAACATAAAGTTAAAAAACAATGTAATCATGAATACCACCTACGAAAGTTATTGCTTTATCAAAAAACTTACTGTTATTGCCAGTTTGGCATTATAACATATTGTAAGAACAAAATCAAAAAGAAAACGAGCAATACAATAAAACACTGAAAAGGAACTAAAAGTCCTTACTCAACATTAACGCACAATAAACTGAGCCCTTGTTTGCCCTAGATTCAAGACTCTGCCCTTTGATTGGAGTTCCAAAGTCAACTTAAACTCAGGTCCAACTAATAAAAGCGGAACAAAACTCTGACCATAAAATGGAAAGGTAAGCAATATGAGCTGAAAAGGGATCGCAATGAAGTCCAAGTGAAACACAAATAAATCAGTCGGCGTGTTCGGAATCACGTCCGATCTAACGCAGCTTGTTAACGCGAGCAAACTTGTTCCGTTCTCTCCCTGTGAGCTCATGCCACACGATAAATAAGCGTATAACAAGTCCTGCTTAAAATATTATTGGTAACTAGATTGCAAGTAGTTATTGTTTGTTCCCAACATTTCTGTCTTTATCTGCTTAAACGTAGAAACCTATTTTTAACCGACTTCCCAAAAAAGGAGGAGGTTCTCAATTGGGTTGCATTTTTTTTTTGACGTGACAACGTCTTATAATTCGATAGAGCCGGCTGCACGCACGAAAAAACATGACTCATGCGGCGTTACCTCGCTCTGAGGCGTTCCATTTAAGGCTTGAAGTGCAAGCGAGAGCGCGGAACGAGCGACAAAGAAGCACAATCGGCCACAATCGTCAATCAATCGGGGATCGGGCAATCGTTGTCACGTTCAACTATCGTCAGTAAACCGACTTTACAGACAACCAATTTTTTTTTATGTTTGTTAATCTCCGGCGTTTATGAACCGATTTGGAAAATTCTTTTTTTATTTGAATAGATATACTTCCAGATTGGTCCCATTTTTCAGAACCCAGTTCTGATGATGGAATCCATGAGGAATTGAGGGAACTCCTCAAATATTGTAGGCATACATATAGCGATTTTGATATTTTCAGCAACAAACCAAGCATTTGCATTCAGAAAGTATCATAACCCTTTCACCACTATGGTTTTTTCATATTTTTTTTTCATCCAAATATTTAGTCGAATACAATGGCGGAAGTCGGTTTTTTAAATGAAAAGTTATATAGGCCTATGTTCCTCACTGGACACAATGAAAATGGCGGAATTAAAATAATTTTTACTCTAAATTCATCTTTATTATCATCATCATCAGCCTGTAGACACCCATTGCTGGACATAGGCCTCCCCCATAATATTGTCTTGAGTTTTCTCCATCTCCTGGCTTCCTGCATCGTTTATAATGTATTTTTTCCTTCCTTTACTTTGTCATCCGGTTTGTTTTGTCTGTGATCACCATTTGAAAATCTTTATACTCTAACGGTTGTCGATTCTGTAAGCTATATCACCTGCCCAAGTGCCCAGTGCCACTTCAACTTGCTAATTCTGCGGGCTGTCAGTGATGTTGGTTCTACGGATTTCCTAATTTTGAGTATTAGGGGTTATCGCAACAGCATGGTTACGAGAAGATCTTTTTGCAAAGACTGGATAGACTTCACTGCCATATTTTGTCCTATTTCTAATTGCTTGCTGCAAAGTATGATTTAAATTGATATCTTGAGAAATGGACCTAGGCCTCAGCCCTGAACAAAACTTGCACTCGATTTTAGCGTGAGCCCCGGTAGGCACCGTTACGCTTTATAATCGGAAAACTCTGTTTATTTTGCGATTGCAAGTCAGATTAGTCACTGTTCTGAACTATATTTATTTAAACTGCGGTTTCTGCATCTCCACGCTGGAGAATAAAGCTCAAAAAACGAATTTTTAACATGAAAAAATGTTGGAATTTCTTTTTTAGAACACAATTTTTTTAATTACGGGTTTGGTATATTTTCCCAGCCCATAACAAATACAATATCTCTTAGTACACTACCTAGGTCGCACTCTTCTTGACATTGCACTGCGCACGTCATCCTGAGACATAAAAGAAGATAAGTCTCATTTGCCTGTAATTTCACCTTCTAACTGGAACACAGCAATGCGAGCACTACTGCTTTGCGGCAGAAATAGGTATGGTGGTAGTACTTCCCCGGACGAAACTGTTTTAGAAAGAGGCCACTTTCTTTCTGTTAGAATTTCACAGACATAATCTGGCAGGTAGATGCTCGTGCAGTTAATGTACGAGCATCTACCTTATTTAGACCTCTGTGGCGCGGCGGGTGAAGGTTCGCCTGCGACGCAGGAGATTGTGGGTTCGATTCCCGCCTCGGAACAAATATTTGTACGATCTGCAGATATTTTTTCAGGGTGTTCTGGGTATTTTCTATGTATAATAAAAAATATCTACCTATGTAATGTATTGTTAAGTATATCAGTTATCTAACTATAACACAAACTCTGCTTAGCTTAAGGCATACAATACGTAATAACCACAGGCTTGGGGCTCGATAATGTTGTGTGAAATGTCCAGCATTTATTTATTTATTTTATGTGTTCCTCAGGTATATCAAAAATGTATATACCTGGGAACACACAAGTTTAATGGTAGCCCTACCACTTCAAATTCTTCAATGCTTTCCGAAATGGTAATCTACACTACAATCTTCTCTAGGCTGCAATTAGGCATCCGCTAACTACACAAGCGTGATTACCGCTTCTAAAAAACATAACTCGAATTTGAAAAATTTGAATGCTCACTTCTGTTTCGAACACGAGCTATAAAAATACACAAATCCAGTCTCCTTTATCCATCCGGTGGAAGCCATAAAAAGAAGGTTCCGTACAATTATTTTTACATCAGTACCGGAACTTGTCCGGACACGATAAAGAACCTAACGGAAAAAGATATTTACTAGACCGATCTTCAACAACTTTCTTACGATCTAAAAACCAGCCTTAATAACATGATGCAAAGGTTGAAATTGGGGTGTTTTTTGTAGGTATTGTAAAATGCCTACAAACTTAAAGGGCGTGATAAAACACCTTAGGTCGAGGCGTGAAATCACTGAGTAATAATTGTTAGACTTGTTTCAGTAGGTACTTCGAATGCATGGTTCGATAATTTTTAGAGTTGGGACATATTCGTGGAGGAATCTTGAAAGGTTTTGAGTACCTACTTGATTGGAACAATCATTTAGCCTGCAAAATCTTCATCTTTATTAGCTAGTAGACATCCACTGCTAGATGAGGCCTCCCCCATAGCAATGCATAGAGTGCAATGGGGGGGATTTGCCATAATTTCCACACTTGGCAGGCGGATTGGTGAACGCAGTTTGGTGTAATGTACTTAGGTAGATGCTGCTGCCCATCCCCTTGCGTAATCTCTTATTTGCCTTTTACGACATCCGCAGGAAGAGTTGGAAGAGTCATATTCTTAGAGCGAGACTACCACGGCTCAAAACGGCTTAGTAAAATTTAAACTCAAAATATTGGTCTATTCCCAACCCTACCACAACTAGTTACCGATACAGTCGTAGGTTTTGTAAAGTATTGGTAAGTGGCTGTACGTTGGTCAGGTTGATTGGGGTAGAAAACTTTTTGAAAGCCTTTCAAAGGTTCGCTCCAAATGGGGTTTCGTAGGTGTTGGGAACTAAGACAATGTTCCGTTTTGTTGTTTACTACTAAACGGATGAGTGTTTTTTGTTTAGTTTTGTTCTTTGATACGATAAAATGTTGTGAAGTTAGTTATGCCCCTTTCTTCTTACTTTTGCGGGTATTTTTTAAAAGCTTCATTTTCACGCGCGTGCTTCATTGACATACATGGTCGATAGTTGGAGAATTGATTCCATTTTCAAATATTAAATTGTGGTTTGTTGTGTCGTGACGCGTCAGAAGCGTATCGGTTTCACACAACACACAAACACATTATAGTACCTACAGTGTGGTGTGTTGTGGCGGCATCTTGTGGCGCGGACTGCTCGACTGCGATCGCGCCAGAACGGTGGTGTTGGTTCTGACGCGTCACGACACACCACAATAGTGTGTTTCAAGCATTAGGCGTTCTGACATATCTGTGCCAACTGTGAACTGATGTACAAAGGACGACCTCTGTGGCGCGATGGGCGTGTAGCCGGCTGAGATGCGAGAGGTTGCGGGTTTAATTCCCGCTGCGGGACAAATGTTTGTATGATCTACAAATAAATGTTCCGGGTCTGGGTGTTATGGTACGATGGTACTCGTAGTTCCTGATACACGACGTAGGGAATCCTAGTGTGGGATCATGACTACGTATGTGACAGTTGGGTGTTATGTTTTGTTAATAAACAGTTTTTTTTTGTTTATATTGCTTAGTTTGATTAAATAAAAATACTAAATTGTAGTGGTGATTATGACGAAAATTTAAATACTATTATTTTCTCGAAAGATCTCGTATTTTTATTTTAAATACGGTACTCTAACCACTGGGAGTCATCTACTAGTAACTATAGGTAAATTTCTGTTGCTGGCAAGGTATGCAACCGGTTTCCATTTTGAAGAGCAAACTTTGATGGATTTAGAAACTTTTGAGCCGGATAACGAACATAATATTGTTACAAACTATCGCATGTATTTCCGAGAGATTCATGGGGTTGAAATGATCATTAATCACAAGCTTTTATTATTATTATTTTCAGTGAAGTAATTTCAAAGAATGATGGACTCCACTCGATAATGGACTAAAGACATTATAAACGTCGCAGGAAGTCGGTGGCATTCTAAGGGGGAGTCCTATGTCTAGCAGTGGACTTCTACAGGCTGATGCTGATGATGATGATGATGAAGTGCAAAGAAGAATGGCGACGTGTAATACATTTTGAGGACCAACCTTTTTTCTCAATGTCACGATACCAACTAATACATTTCCTTGAACTTTTAACTATGGATTTAAATACAACTATAAATCTTTCACCAACCATCGCTGGCTTTTATCATCACTGTGCAATGCTCTATCTGCATCAAACGTATTTGTCTTGTTGTCTATAAGACTGATGTATGGAACGGCATTGTCAATAATTGGACTGACAGACAACGCTTCGTCCAATTCGCTCCAATTTCATAAATCAGAGGTACAGGTTACACTAGCTTTCAGCCCGCTTAAAGCTTGTAAAACTGGGCTAGTAGGGAGTGACCCCAATTGATCCAAAGGTTACTACTAAGTCGCTTTGATAGTTTAAAAATGCGCGCCGTACAAAGTGCACATACATAACTTTGTAATTGTACATTGTGATACAAGGGTGTAACAGTCTATTGATATTTGTGGGTTAACCTTTACCCTCGTGTTTCATAGGACGTTTTTCAATAGATTTGTATGGTACAATATGACAGGAACATAAAATACCTACACTGGTAAAAAAAAGTGAAATTATTTTTTATTTACAATATAAATTATACCTAAGATAGAAGTTTGGTGAATAGTTGAAACCGCGGCAGTCCGACACAGTGATGGTGCTATTTTGGTGTATATTATAATGTGTTAAATGAATTGAAGTGCGTTGAATTTTTTAAATATTTATTTGAAATTTTTGAATTATTTTTTGTTAATTTTTCTGCTTGGATTGTTTAAATTTAGTAGACTCTCGTAGGCGCTTCTTCTATATACCGAGTTATATTGCTATGTTTATCTACTAGGAAAACTGTTTCGAAGGCCAATGTGATCTTTGGTTCAGGGCCAATATATCATTTCTGCGCTTATCACCGTATCAATCATAGGGTGTTTTGCCCAATTGCTCGATTTCCGTAATGTGTGCATGCAAGCACCATTAAACTAAAATCAACAATGGTTATAGCAATATGCCAATGCAATATGTTGTCTGGATTGTGGTCACCGCTCGAGTCTATATTCCCCAGAGGTTAACAGTTATATGTGAGCTATATGGCCTGCCTATTGCCACTTGCTAATTCTTAGAGCTATGTCAGTGATCTTATTCTTCTACGGATCTCCTCATTTCTGAAAACAGCCACGTTCAGAAGACTAGCCCATAGGTATCTCCTTGTCATGGATACCGCAGAGTTTCAAGACGTGAGACTTGAAGTCTTCAAAAAAATTTTGTGCGTGTTGCCAGTGATGACTTCCAGCACTGAGACGTGGTCGCTAACTTTTGACCTTATACACAAATTCAAATTCATGCAGTGGGCTATAGAGAGAGCTATGTTTGGAGTTTCACTACGGGATAGGATGAGCCGTTTAACCCTTCACAAATTATCGATCAGTAGCTTTCAACCATTTATCACCGTCTGGCTACTGGCGACACTATCCATGTTATTATGCAGATAATAAGCACTGAATGCCGGGTTCAATTACAATTTATATAATGTTACACTGCTTTGAAGGAAACTAATGCACTGCACAGTGTAAGATTACTGCATAATTTTATGCAGCTAAAAAGGTTTGAGCTTTTTACTTTACAGGCACATTTGACAAAAAAGATGTACTAAAATGTTAGTTTTAAGTATAAAACTTTACAATTTAACACTGTTGAAAATACGTCTAGAAAAAGAAGAAAGAAAGAAAACACGTTTATTTGTCCCCACTTAAAAGAAACAAAATAAAAACAACAGTAGGTACCTACCTACCTAAGTAGTAGGTAACTTTACAAAAACTAAAAAAAAAACACCAAATGGCGTAATCTCAGGGCGTAATGCATGTTGTCTGTCACGTCTGTGTTTTTTTAGTTTATGGGTGATCGAATTTACCTGTAAGTACATTTTTTCTGCGTTTAAGGGTTGGCAGCGCGCGTGTGATGCCTCTGGTGTTGCAGGCGTCCATAGGCTACGGTAACTAGACACTACTAACTAGCTAGCTAAGTAGGACTGCTTAAATTTAGCACACTTAACGGCAGAATGTACTGAAGACTTTAATTATATTTATCATCTATGTTTTATACTAAGCAAATAAATAATTCATTCATTCATTCAACTATTTTCCATCAGGTAGGCTGTATGTTTGATTGCTTGCCTAGAAGTATAAAAAAGAAGAAAATAAAGTGATTTTGTAATGGTTCCGTTGGTTGTAGTACCTTTTGAAGTAGGAACCCAAAAAAATTAAATGGGTTTCCGCAAAAATAAAGGGAATTTTAATGAATGAGTGCCTGTTTTTATGGTATACTTTTATAGAGAATTAGTGCTGTTTCATTGCAGTGGGTAAAAATTATCGGCCTTTGTAGGCTAAGTGTGACATTACCGGTTCTTAGCAGTTGTAGGGCGTTGCAAACCGATTATATGCGACAAAATTGCATGGCGCGCACAACATGCAATATTGTTTTCGCTTTGAGTTTGTGTTGCAATAGATTTTTATTTTCTTCCTTACATTTTAAATAATGTTTCATGAAATTGTTGTTCAAATCTTAATCATCATCATTATCAAATGAAGTCAAATAAACAGTAACAAGCGAAGCCGTACCGTACCGCAGTGCACAGAGTAAAAATATTAATAATAGGTACTAATGATAGATGGGTAAAAAACAACTTTTACAAAATTCGAATATATTATAATGTACTATTATAAAATGTTGACTAATAAATAACGAAAAGAAAGAAAGAAAGAATATACATTTATTTGTCCCCAAAAAACACAAAGGTAACATGACATAAAATAAACAATAATGGCGTAATAATATTTAACATGAGTTAAAAACTATATTACGCCATAATAAACGAAAAAAAATCCCAACTATTCTACTTATACTTTTAGGATATTTTCACATTTCCTACCAAAACGTGAGTAGGGCAGACAAATAATAAATTTTTCATCCCACCATCTCGGAAAGAGTATTTTTGCTATTCAATATCTGAGTGTAAAAGCCGGTTTTATCCGCTAGAGGATAAAGTAAAATTGAATTTAGAACATCGTGTGCACTAAGTTTGTGAATTCAAAACATCATTAAACCTATTTACTTCTACCTCCATGGTGCCGAATTTATCATACAACCTTTTTTAATTTGTTAAAAACTCTGACTCGGAACCTTCTTGGTGTATTACTTTTTTTAATTTGCTTTACGCGCGCCATTTTCTTTTCACGTCATATTGTTAAAACCTTAGGTTAAAAACAAGAAATTTGAATATAACCTAAAATGAGTGATTCTAGCAACGAGGAAGTTTATTTGACGGCTACAGAATTGACTGAAACTGTTAAAAATGTGCAAATGTTTTTTTTTGCATTTAGTAATTTCCTCGCTGAGGTGGGATGAAAAGTTACGTGTTGCACTCGAGTGCAAAGATTTTTCACCTCGTGCTCTTTTGATTCCCTCGCTAACGCTCAGGATTCTAACATTTAAATCACTCGCTGCGCTCGTGATTAAATTTTAGAATCCTTCGCTTGCTCGGTCATCAAAATTGAGCACGCGGTTAAAAAGCAACTTTGCACTCTTGTATAACAAAACTATTAAGTTGTAGCTCAAATGCGTGCAGTCAAGATGATTACTAGCGGCAAAGTGCTACTACAGGCACACAATTTCACACAGGTGCACAAAGTCTCTTGCCAAGATTGTATAGCTACCGTAAGAGGTGAAACTAATGAACAAAAAGATAATAGCAATACTTAAATAAATAAATAATAAATAAATAAATGCCGGACATTTCACAAAACATTATCTAGCCTCAAGCTTGTGTTAGGGTACTAGAGAACTGATATACTTAAAACAATACATTACATAGATAGATATTTTTTATTATACATAGAAAATACCCAGAGAACACTCTAAACAAATATCTGCAGATCGTACAAATATTTGTTTCGAGGCGGGAATCGAACCCGCAACCTCCTGCGTCGCAGGTGAACCTTCGCCCGCCGCGCCACAGAGAGGTTGTCCTCGAAATAATCGTTGTCGAAATAATATTCATTACCAACGCAAACATGATGTTCATCACCAAAAGCACCCAAACGAAATAGAATCTTGAAACGTGCCTTCGCCCACGGCTACTTATAAAGTCACAAAAGGGTCCTTGTAAACTGATGAAGTTACTTGCCTCGAGGCAAGGAGTAAACTAATAAAGGATACATTTAATTAATACTCGTATATAATTCCGAGTTTCAACACATAAAGTTATTAAATCAAAGGTCAGGTTTGAGCACAGAATTAGTCTTGCACATGTTAACGATCTATACAGGCTTAGGGTGGCTAAGGTGACCACATAATGAGAGGAAAATCGAGGACTTTCTGTCAAGGAAAATTTACTTAATATGTGAACAGTTTTAAAGTAATGTCTTATGTTACGTATCATTGCAATACAATTCGGACGACGCGGTAAAGGAAGGCTTTCCGCTCGATGGACTAATGACAATAGAAACGTCGCAGGATGTCGGTGGATTGAGGCGGGTCAATACCATTGGCATGGCATTTTAAGGGAGAAGCCTATGTCCAGCAGTAGACTTCTTCAGGCTGATGATGATGATGATAATGATCATTGCAATTTGAAATAATTGAAACTGCTTACGCAGAAGATAAATAATACAGTGTAAGAAAATAATTGTTGTTATTAAAATCTTCAGATTGGTGCTCTTCGTAGAATATTAAGGACGTGTGGTGGTGTATCGAGTCAATGAAAAGACACCACCTTCTCCCGAGGATGTCGTAAAAGCCAAGTCTGGATAACCAACAGATGGGCAGCAGTATCCAACTGAGTACTTAACACCAATAATTTTGCTATCACTAATCCGCCTGCCAAGCGTGGTAGTTATGGTAAATGCCCCCATTATAATTTTGGGGGATGGCTCATCCAACAATGGACATCTAACGGCTGATGATGATGACTCCTCTGAGGCCAAACATTACTATTTTCAAAATGATGAACAACAAAATAATATTATGTGTATTAAGTCCTAACTTATTTTAAATTATAGTCACCCAAAGTAGAAAGTCACATATGACGAGGTCGGCATAGAAGCGTATTAAATTCAGCTAATTCTCGGACAAATCGAGCAAGTTCCCAAGTGGGGTCCAAGAGACCCCTTAACCCCATGTAGTATCACGATATAGGATGGGTTAACGGCTCAGTTGTGTTTTGGTGTGCTATCTAGATGTTTTGTAATTATTTCGGTATTCTGAGTAAATTAATTAAGGTTATTTTGAAGTGGAACTGTTAAACGTTTTAAATGCCCTATCAAACTTACTACGTGCTGACTCTGTGGTAACTTGGGATGTCACCAAAAATTAGACAATACTGTAATGGCCTGAGAATAGACTTGTGTAGTCACGAAAATAACAAAACAAAAAAAAACACAAAAACAGGGACACAGAATATAATAACTAGTGGTTCGCCCCGAACGGAGACCTCGCGATGGCACCTTTATCAGCCCGACTATTTAAGTACCTACTTAAGTCATACTTGCCAATTTTCCATTATAGTTTTTGAAAATTTTCACCTCGAGGTAATTTCCTACACATCATCGAAATAACCTTTGAATAGGACTAAGCAACGGGCGTAATACTACATGCCTGTTAGTATATCAAGTACCTGACGAATTAATTGGTATCTTCCTTTTGACGAAATCATAGAACTCCAACGTCATTCAAATTCCTAGAAATGGGAGGTCAACAACGGATGTTTTATTGGTTAATGTTTTATAGGATACATGTCTCGAAATTCTTCAATTTCCGACTTTTCCCTGTAGTTTTGGCACAAAAGCCACAAGTATACCAAATTTCAGCATTGTGGGATTGCTAGAAGTACCCTAGAATTTTTAATTTTTACGTTTTGTTATTTTCCCTAATATCTCAGAAACTACTTAGTTTAAATACTTATTGAAAACAGTTATGAAATGTCCACCCAAAGCGCTTTCATTAGACACCCCACTTGATCTGACTGTCTCACTTTTTTTATTACACCTCTTAGACCCCAATATCTCATCAACCCCCCGACCGATATAGCTCATTACCTACAAATTATATCAATACTATCTACTCTCATACTAAATTTCATGAAGATCGGTTTAACGGTTTGGAAGTTTTCATCGGACAAACATACATACATACATACATACATACAAACGCCGACTCTTCCAAGTTGAATAGAAGAACTCGCTTTGCTCGTTCAACAATCTAAATATTTTCAATAAGTGTCCAAAAAATTGCCACAAATAGTTACTGCTATTACTACTAAAAATGAAAAATGAAATGAAAAAAATGAAATGAAATTAAATACACACACAACACTGAGATACACAGGTCAGACAGGTAGAATAATATAAAGGAAAGCATAGAAAACTACTTCGCATACTACTACGTGACGCGCGATTAAAGGCCACAGCATACCCGTAGGCCTAGTGTGAGCATCGCGTTTACGTGGCAACCGCGTAAACGCGCGTTGGTTGAGTAACCGGCAAAATTAAAGTATACGTAAAAACTGAGTCCGAGTAGTTTTTACGTATACTTTAATTTTGCCGGTTACTCAACCAACGCGCGTTTACGCGGTTGCCACGTAAACGCGATGCTAACCTAGGCCTACGGCTGCGTACGCGTATATACACGTAGACGTGCACGTCGACGTACCATGACGTTTGTAAATTGTATAATACATGGCACACCATGCCATGTCTTACCTTTTTATCGCACGGTCTACGTTACGTGCTGCATACGTATCCGGTGTGCTTTGGCCTTAAGCTTCACATAATAACCCAGAAGAGCAGAAATTATTGTCATCAAATAATAAGACGTCTCCAATGCAATGTCGTTGCAATATTGTCGGTTCGTGTCAAAAATGTTGCTTTTTCTAAGGCTTGCCTGCAACATGCACCTGTATTATACTAATAAACCCCGATTTACGTAGCCTTAGATTGTATTTCAGCCAGGTAACGGCATAAAAGCTGTGCAGCAACGAGTAATATCTCGGTTCAAAAAGCCCGTGCAAAGTTATCGTTCATACAATCTGGGTGGTTATTCGCTATGACCTAAGAGATTCCTTGTCAATAAAGTGTGATATCACCCATGCTATTTAGCGATGATTCCACGCAGATATGGTAATGAGCCCGCGTTATGTCACGTTTGGCCATAGCGAATAAGGGGGCTGGTCACTAATACATGTTTACGATCAAGAACGTTAGAGCGAGAAAGATAACGTATGCATGCGAAGATTAAGTAACAGTTACTACGTCTTTGCACGTAGTGACAGGACGGACGAAGCTACTGACTGAGATGAGATTATACTGTGTAATGTGACCGAGATGAGATTAATTGAATGTTTTATAATTATTGGGCATCAAACCAAACCGGAGTCATAGACCGAAGTCCGAGTTTTAACACGCAATTGACACGGTCGAATTGTGTAGTGTAACAAGAGTTTTTGAATAGAAAATGAGGTACCAAAGTGTACGCTAGATGCGTTCATCAGTGGCTCCATACAACGAGTCAAATGCTTGTTAAAAACTTAGACTCATGGCTCGGGGGAAAACTGAAACCACATAACGGGAAGGCGAGCTGTGTTGGCCGAGCTGAGATGAGACTGTTTTTTTTTACATCGGGACAAATGCTTCCATATATTATTATAATATTGTGAAAATATTATTTATCGTCAATCTTGTGTTTCTGTAATGATGCAGTAACTTGAGAAATATTTACAAATCAGTCTACGTTTGAAACAAAAAGTAAAATCACACAGAACTTCACAGCATCCAGAACTAAACCAAAACCAAACCAAAACTTGCAAATAATAACACAAAATGTATACCTGTTACTGAAAGATTTATACAAAAAAAAAAACAAAAAAAATACGCCAATACAAAGTTAGTGCGACACTTTACAATGCGGGTTGTCGGCTACGCTACGAAATATTTGCGTCACTATTCTGGAACAGTCGAACAGTTTAAAAAGTGAAACTAACGAATAATAATTCAAGTGAGATTTCTTCACTGGTGAGAATTTAATTGTAAGACCGGTAAAATTAAATATGGTTCGTAAAAATGTCTCCATTTTCGCCGATACCAACCATCTAGGACCGAAAATATCGAACACTACACTTGGACTCCCTCCACAGACACACAACCCCTATGATAGTGATAGATCACTATTCCCTAAGTGTTCTTGAAGCCACTGCTCAGGGGGTTCAAGAATGGAATGGAAAACCGGAATGGTCTAAAAATACTGGTTATCAGTTACCATCAAAGTTATTTTCGAAAATTATTATGATCAGCATGAAATTACATAATTAGACTATTTTATACTTACAATTTGAATATGAAAGCTGTGAACTTAAAAAAAACACTTTCTTTTTCTTTTCTTTTTAGTATGGGATGTTGGGGACAACCGTTACCAACCATCAGGGAATAAAGGTTCTCGAGTGGCGACCACAAACCGGACGACGCAGAAGAGGAAGGTCTCAATGGAGACAAAAAGTTCCAAGTTCCAAGGAGGCGGCTCCACCAACATTGGCATTGTTGTGGCATTCTATATACACTCAAGAGCAATGAATCCGGGTCACTTAAAGAATCCTAAAAATCTCGGAAACTAAAAATGCTAGGTTAATGCAATAAATTGTATTTAATAGACAATGTAATACTCCTTAAATGAAGGTATTAAAACTTCTTAGTTATTGTAAAGTTATATCATAAAAAAATCAAATTTGAAAAAGGGCCACTTTCGAAGATGGAACTACGAAATTACAGCATTTGGTTTTGCTTTTGTTTGTAATCTGTCATTTATCATTGTTTGATTTCTGTTTTTTTGTTGTTTTTTTTCTGCGTAAACGCAGTAATGGAAGCACGAGGAGGCAATACGAAGTATTAAAATTCAAGAAAATCGTAATAAAGTTCAAAAATTTCATGTTTCCTATTTTTGTTTTAAGGAGAGATCAGCAGTTTTTTTCTTTATGTAATTTTGTGTTAATAAAATGTATGGTGACTCATATTTTTTTTACCTTCATTTAAGGAGTATTACATTGTCTATTAAATACAATTTATTGCATTAATCTATCATTTTTAGTTTCCGAGATTTTTAACATTCTTTAAGTGACCCGGATTCATTGCTCTCGAGTGTATATAAACGGTATTGAACCGCCTCCCCTATGGGAGGCCTATGTCCAGTCCAGCAGTGGACTTCTACTGATTGAAGATGATGATGATCAAAAGTACTACAAGTAGCGGCACGAAACTCTAGCGCTGACCGTTATTGGAAGTCAAAAGTAAGGTACCTTGGGGGGATCTCTATCTCTATCTATCATATAATAATTGTATTGCGTGCGCGACAGTATAATAGGTACCTACCCATGCGCAACTATCCCCTCCACGTTTCGTTCAGCGCTAGGCTTACGTCCCGCTACTTATAACAAGGTACTTATAAGGCGAGATACTTATAGTAGATTATGCACTAAGGGAATAAAGCAGTGTCTTATGTCGCGGTCGGCATATTGAACCCTGAGCGTCACGAGGGACTCTAAAGTTAACTCCCGAGTGTAGCGAGGGAGTTGTGTAGAGTCCTGAGTGAAGCGAGGGGTTCAAGCTGCCCAAGACGAAGACAGGCTTTATTCCAGGGGAGCATACTCTACTTTTCACACTTTCTGCGGGACAATAAAAAGCCAGGGCTTGTTTTTATTTTTGTGGTAGCAGATTATCAATAATCTCTAAAGCGTCTATGTTGATAAACTTTGGAGTAGAATCACTATCGTTTGTAATTTTTTATCAACATGAATATTGCAATAAAATTTACTGAAAATCACAGCACCAAACACGCTGTTCACATTCTTTGTAAACGCACCTTTTTCTTTTTTTTTAAGTTCTGCTTGTGGTGGCCAGTTCGAATTTCCAACAAACCTCTTTACAATGCCATATGGGCATTTTTTTACTTAGAGTTTTCCACGAGTCTCCATACGAGTTTGACGTTCCAAATTCAAATCACTTTAATCCCTAGGGAGTTTCATACAACTTTATATCCCTAGAGAGACAATGCTTTACTTTACGTTGAGGTTGCATGATTTGTAATTGGACATTGTCGAGCAGGTGGTGTGAAAAGATAATTAAGAGCTAAATTTGTACCGAAATCAAAATTGGAAAAGCTGATGTGGTCCTGCCAGGAAGTATCACGCCTTATTTTGATAATATAAAGCACTTGTCTTTATTTCCCCAAAGAGGTATGCAGAGCCCATTTAACTTTTGTCTGGATTGTACAATCGTAGGGTTTTTCAATATCGCCGATACAGGCCCTAACAGAATATGTCACCTAGTTCCGCCAGGGAATAAATTGCAGGTTATTTTCCGCGCCGTCTCCCGCCATATTGACGTTGACACTTAACGGCACATAAATCTCGGCTAGAAATAATTAAACAAAATCGCTGGATAGACACTTCTGAAATATACTGACGTAAATACATATTTTTGCCTTAAAATAAAGCAGAGCCAAGCGGATATCATAATGACTTTTGATGTGGCAAAATAATGAGTAATTTTGGAGTGGTCAAATTGACCGTGAATTTTATTTATCGTTTTCTCTAATTAGGTTTTTTCTAATTAGGCTATTTCTAATTAGGTATTTTTGTCAGATATTTTTATTTATGGGCAGGTCATATAGCTCGAAGAACTGATTACCGTTGGGGAATAAAGGTTCTCGAGTGGCGACCACAAACCAACGACGCGGTAGAGGAAGGCCCTCCACTCGATGGACTAAAGACATTGTAAATGTCGCAGGAGGTCGGTGGATGGAGGCGACTCGGGACCGTTCATCATGGCATTCCAAGGGGCAGGCCTATGCCTAGCAACTACAGGCTGATGATGATGATGGTGATGAGGTATTTCGGATTTACCTAAAGTACATTGTAAGGCTTATGTACTGTCAGTAGACGAAATTGATTGTTATAGACACAACAATGTCCTTACGCCATTTTGTGTATGATAATATATTATTAGTAGAAGTGTGAGCATTGATGTGTTTCGGTATGAAGGGTTACCGCTTAACATTTAGGTGGGCCAAATGTCACGTATAGTAAATATTACTTAATCTTCGCATGATACGCGAAGATTATGTAATAGTTACTATACGTGACAGTACGACTGGCATGAGATTAGAATGTTTTTAAATTAGAGGATTGGGCCTCAGATCAGTCATTAACAAAAAAAAAATGTTTTAATTTTTTTGCCTAGCGTTTCGAGGCCTAAGGTCTCAGATCAAAGTGGTTTAGTTTATTTCTCAGTGATTTGATATGAAAAAAGAGCTCATTCAATAGTTTTAGAGCAAAGAGCTTGTATAAGTTGTGTAGAGAAGCTTACTTGTTTTATATACAAAAAATACGAGTAAAAAAGGAATTCAAAGCATTCTTAAAAAATAAGTCACGTTTACATATCTAACATGGGTACAGATAGTATTTCAAATTCGTCTTATCGGTGGGCGCGCGTCAATTGCGCACGGGTGCCGGTGCGTATCATGTGTGAAATGGTGAATGGCTTCGGTCACACGGTAATGTAACATTGCATTTCTTGTAAAAAGAAAACGTTTTACGATACGAATTGCTAATAACCATATATAAATGACACTGGCGCTAGTGTCGCACTCAAAGCCGCAGTAAATACCTACTCGAGCGTACTAAGTCTGCTAATCAGTAAGTGCTGACGCGTAAGTTGCTGCCACGCTGTTGCGATGTCATGTCATGTGAAACATTTGTATGTTATAACGCAATAAAATGTATTTGAATGATTTGATATATTTGAAATTATCATGTAAGTAGATATAATTATAGTTTTTTTGCTGTATCTCATTATGTAGGCCATTGTACCTACCTACCTCAGGTAGTTAAGTAAGAAACTTATAATGGAAAGTAGATATGACAACTTGACGAAAGTCAACCCTGTCAGTTGCTGCGGGCAAGCGTGGGGCGTTCGGTTGGGAAAAGTCAGAGGAAGTAGCTATTTATCTTGGCCGCGCATCGGGCCACGCACAAAGAGATGTACGTGAATGTTTATCAGAGGCCATACCATGAGCTCGTATAGCGTTTCAGTTCAAAAACTATTCAGTACAAAATATCGGGTCCGTGATGTCCGTAGCTATATTTAAAGGCAATGTAGCAAAGGTCTATAGATTTCTAAAATTAAAGTTATTCAATGATGACGAATGTCAACGACGAACTGATATTTTGTACTGAATAGTTTTTGAACTGAATCGTTATAAGAGCTTATGGTAAGGTGGTTTAATGGTTTTACTACGGCGTTTTAGAATTAGGAAGGCAAGCCTCATGGATAAAACAGAAAAGAAAACAGGCATGTCATATCCATAAATCGAGCACTAACTAGCACGCATTGTAGACGTAGAAAATACAGCCAAACACTACAATTCTAAAATGATATTCATATCTATCCTGACGGCTTGAAATGCGCCTACACCCCAACAGAATTTACAAATACCATCTATTCACAACACATCGGTATAAATGTATCCAAATCAGGAACGTTGTCGGAACTCTGTTCACGCACGTACGCCTTGAAAAATGTCCCGACCTTTTTCAAACCTCGCTGCGCTCCGAATTTTGGGCCAGAATAAGGCGTCTGAAAAACGCAAAGCACATATTGATTGTGAACTATCGCCTCTTGAATAAGAAAACCTAAAGATTGCTGATGGACGCGGAAATGCTGACGTAAATGTACACAAGCATGCGCACACACAATCAAGTTATTATATAGATATATAGGTAGTATAAAGCACGTAAAACCCGTTTTTATTTTTAATAGTTTAATTTTTAGTTCGTATTATTTTAATACGAACCATCAAATAACTTATTATTAAGTCGGGGTGTGTCCGGCTTAAGAATAGACCTCTCCGTTTCCTCCCATGGATGTAATAAAAGCCATATTAAGGGATTACACGAAAGGATGGGCAGCAGCATCAACCTAGTACTTAAGGCAGTACCCCGACCAAACAGGGCGTCAAGCTGTTTATTTCAAGCCTTTCTACTCGTTAAATAAAGCAAGTAGAAAAAAAATTAAAAGTCACCACATATATTTGACATTTTGTCATCAAGTTCCACGATTGGTTTTATGATTTAACGTCGTAAGTACTCGACAATAAACCCATGATTTTTTTTTAATAAATCATGATTTTGTACATCTTCTCTTAAAGTTCACGTTACTGAATTTTTTGGTTTACACAATTGGATAGTTAATTTAATAGTAGAATTATTACACGATTAATTTTTTTTTAAATGGGTTCTCTTTATTTTTTATGAATTATATTTCATGAATCAGTGCGAATCTGGCTGTGCGCAAGGAGCGCCAGTCAGCCACCGGTTCTCGGACGGACGGCTAGACAGCAGTACTATTAGAACGGGCTACATAGGTGTCACTAAAATAAATAATTTGCGATGTATTGTAGAGGCGAAGTCCTCAAGGTCATTTGGTCAGGGTAGCGCCTTAACCCTAATACTGCGATCATCAACCCACCTGCCAAGCGTGGTGATTATGACAAATCCCCCCACTTCATACAATGAGGGAGCCCTCGTCCAGTAGTTGACAGTCTACAGGTTAGTGATAATGATTATGACGTGCGGAAATCACGAAGTCACAAAATGTTGAAAAAAAATACAGCTATCAACATTCAATGACCAACAAAATTCAATGAAAAACCCAATAAAATTAATTGACACAAAACTGTCTGTGTCATTGTTTAATCAAATCATATTCCGGAAAAGCGGCTTCCGGTTCACAAAAAAATAAAAAAACACGTTTTCCGCATCACAAACATATTTGTGTAAAAAATACGTTAAACACTAAGTATCAGGTTGAACGGGGCATATCGTTCGTAAAGGCCTTTACGCATCGCCGATGGTACGGAAAAAATAGGTTAAGCGTAAATTCCTTTTGTACGCAAGGGTTTTGGACGTATACATTCTGTCATATCACGATTTACTGATGAAGCCTGGATATTGATGTCACTGCGACAGGGCGTAAATTTTGTTCAAGGTTGTTGTCGATGTTAGATGACTTTTTGACCGACTGACATGGTTGCTTAACACGTCCATTGCTGAAAAAAATATAGAAAGAAAGAAAGAAAATACGTTTATTTGTCCCCACTTAAAAAGAAACAAAAAATAAAAACAACAGTACCTAGGCAGCTACCTACCTAAGTAGTAGGTAACTTTACAAAAAACTAAACTAAACTAAACTAAACTAAACTATATATACAGTTAGAGTAACCCGAAAACCGATAAAAGTTACCGTTTTGCGAGGTTAAAATGGAGCCAACACATTTAACACGTTAGTAATATAGTTAGTATAAAAAACAGTTTGAGTAAAACAGTTAATTTTACTGGTATAATAGAGTCAATAATTTTATTGTTGTTACTGTAACTGAGAGAAATTGTTAAAATTACTGTCACTGGATACGTTGCTATTATTGACCAAACACTTCCTGTAACTGTTTATACATTTTTATTTACTGTTTGCTTCCTAACTGTTTTTTTTTTCAGTTGCCCCAACAGTTTAAAATAATTAGATCTCACTGAAAAATATGTTGTGATAACTGTGTAAATTTTAATAGTGCACTTTTTTCACACAGTTAAATTTATTCTTTTTCAGTCCAGACGTCTGTGTTTTTGGTTTTTGGGCGATATACATTTATAGGCATTTAATTTTTTTTCTGCAAATGTTTTCTTTGGGTGATTTTTTTCTTTCAACATGGTAGCGATACGCAGGCATTTGTGTTTGACGCGGCCCACTCTGATACTGTGATCCACTCTGTAGTAACAGAGTGGATCACATGTCGTGTTTTAGTTCAAAAACCTCTGGTTCCCCTTTATACTTAGTTTAATTTTTTTTTTTTATTGTTTTGTATCTTTAGATTATTGCCTGGTTCTTCTTTTCTCTTATCACTTGTCTTGTTTAAAGGTTCACTTCTCTTACCTAATTTTTACTTATGTATTCAGTGGAGTGGAGTCCTGGTGACCTGTAACACAGGTTTTTTACAAACCTATATCAGGCACCAGTCTCTCACAATACAGGTTCACAGGTTTTTTTGAAATTAGTAAGGTTTTTCACTAAATGACCTTTGTGATGAGAAAATAAACGAATTTATTATTATTATTATTATTCCATAAATTCCGTTCATTTTTGGTTTGACCATAGAAGAACCAGTGGCAAGATGAAGAAGTTGTAATTGAGGTCTCAGTGTTTACTTGACTTTCGATGTATTCAGGCATTGAGTTAAAAATAGTGAATACTTTTTGCAATTGACAACGTCGCTTTGGAACTAGTCTGAGGAACTAGTAATATTTAAGTATTATGTTTATCTCTTCTTCTTCTTTTAATTATGGCCTCTGAAGAAAGTTTCCTCAATTTTGCAAGTGTCAAGATGGTAGGTATGTTATTTTTATAAAATTATGTCAAGTCTTTAAAGTCTCAGTCAAGTCATGTTCTAAAAAGACACCCAATACACTTTTACTTATTTAAATTCACTACCTACTTCTTAAATAAGCTACACTGGTTAAAATGCCACACAATATTAGGTTAAAGGTTTAAATGGTTCACTTATAATGAGTTTAAGAACTAAGATTATAACTAACTATTAGTTACTTAAGTACTAATAATATTCTAAAGATTTGGTGGTAACTTAAAAAATCTTATCATAGGTATACATATTTTTTAGCTATATTATTTATATGACACACGATTGCAGGAATTAGGTGTGTCCGGTCTAAGAAACCCCTCCTTCTCCTCCCGTTGATGTATTAAAAGTCTAACTAAGGGATTAGTGTTAAAAATAAATAAGTTTTTTAGATATAAAATATGTATGTTAGTCTTTAAGGTATATATTTAATAATATATATTGAATATTTTTGAATCAATAACAATAACATATACGACAATACCAATAACATCAAACAACAATCAATAACAACAAACCAAACAATAACATTTGAGTTTGGCGTCACTTAAATTACTTGCGAAAATTTACTGTACATAAACGTTGGTAGCTTTATCAATTCCAGTAGTAAATCAGAAAGAATCTTTACTACAAATTAAGTCCAGAGCTCAACCGTTTTGTTATGTGTAACGGAACCCTAACAGACCGTTTCCTTCGATACTAATTCAATTTTCTACCCGACTGCGTTCAGTTAACGAGGAGTTCCTCATTTAACGTGCTCGATATCTTTTTATTGTAGGAAGATGATATTTATTGTAGGTATACTTGCTCAGGTGAAAAATGAGAGCGTTAGAATAAAATAATGTCTACAATTTTTTTAGACGACAAAAGTTCGACTTGAAAAATACTTTTTACACTTTGCATTATGTTTTATTTTATAAATACATGTCTCATATACCTCTGTGGTGCAGCGGGTGAGTGGCTGAGATGCAATAGGTACGGGTTCGATTCACAAATTCGATACGTTATACATGTTGAGCCTCCTACAATTTTTTTTCCAATACTTATTGGGTCCAATGAAGAAATCTTAATGGACCAACAACATTTGGAAGTCGGTGGATGGAGGCGGCGCAAGACAGCTCGTCGTGGCATGTAAGAGGCATATGCTAATTTCGTTCCATCCAAAGGTTGCCTGGAAGATATCTCTTTCAGCAATAAGACCACCCTTTGTATTGCCTTTCTATCGTAAAATTACTTGTTAATTGTTTCTGTGTGGTGATCAATAAAGTGTTAATCTATTTATCTACCTATGTTCAGCAGTGGACTTCTACTCATTGGTGATGATGATGATGATGATGAATAGTCACATTTTACTTCTGTCCAAATAACAAGCTTTGCACTTTCTGTTTTACAGCTCCGGCTATATTTCCTGTTTAACAGCGTTTCAACCTTTTCTAAATGCCAGCTAGTAAATTCAACTTTAGTAATACGAAATAAAACTACTCTAGGTTAAATACCGTATTAAATGTTTGCCAAATGTACACACGACTCGCAAACAGCCAGAGTTTAAAGTAACAGTGTTGTCCATATTTGCACGTCCATCTCGAAAAAACTTTGTAAATAACACAGGGGCAGGAAAAGTTCACTTTTTAAAAGCATTTATTAATCTTTATGTTTTTTAGTAGAATAGTTATCTATAATATCAGGTATTGGTGTTATGGTACCATGGTACTTGTAGTTCCTGATACCCAGGACAGAGAATCCTAGTATGGGATCATGCGTATGTGACTGTTGGGTGTTATGTTTTACAGTTTTTATACTTCTGCAGAGGGCTTAGTACGAGTTTTGATGGTTTTCGAAACTATATGAAGTTTCCTTTATGTATGAAAATACATTTTACTTGCAGCGCCCCTAGCGAAAACGAGAAGAAAACTAAGGACGCTGTCAGTAAATGTATGGAAGGAAATTAAACTTCATATAGTTTAGAAAACTATCAAAACACGTACTAAGCATCACTATCATTTTCCCATTTTACTGTATACCCTGCTATTTTTGTTCAAAATAAATACTTTTAATTTAATAATAATAATAATAAATAAATATGCTGGACATATCACACAACATTATCTAGCCCCAAGCTAAGCAGAGCTTGTGTTATGGGTATTAGATAACTGATATACTTAATACAATGCATTACATAGATAGATATTTTTTATTATACATAGAAAAATACCCAGAACACCCTGAACAATTATCTGCCTATCGTACAAATATCTGTTCAGAGGCGGGAATCCAACCCGCAACCTCCTGCGTCGTAGGCGAGCCTTCACCCGCCACGCCAGAGAGGTCATCAAACCATCATCATTCTCATCAGCCTGTAGAAATCAATTGCTGGACAACGATCTTCCTAGAAAGCCACGATGAACGGTCTTCAATCGCCTCCATCCACCGACTTCTTGCAACCTTTATAATGTATTTAGTCCATCGAGAAAAGGACCTTCCTCTACTGCGTCGTCCGGTTTGTGGTTGCGACTCAAGAACATGTATATCCCAACGGCTGTCAGTTCTGCGAGCTTTATGACCCATTGCCACTTCAACTTATAGTACAGTCAAATTAGGTGATTTTTTGCAAAAGTGTGGAACTAATTGGATGTAGTCATGAAAACTTTTCTAATTGTTTTGTATGGCTTAAAAATCACCTCTAATAATAAGCATCAGTAATTTCATCCTCCGGAACAGGGTGAAATAGGGTGAAAACCTTGAAAATATCCGTAACTTAATGGGGGGAAATAGAAGTAGTCGGTGCAATTTGGCATAGACTTTGAACCATTATGATCTACATTTGCACCAAGTATTTTTTATATCCGACATGCGGAACATACAAAAAAAAATCATTTACAAAAAAAACTTTTTGTGGTTATTACGGCTCCGGGAAAATTAAGGTAGTCGGTGCAAATTGATATACTTATCAGAAAAATGTTCGAAATACATTACCAGGTTTGCACCATGGTGCGTCTCACGGAAGGCACATTTCCATATTTTATTGTCGCTCTACTTCGGGGAAAATTAATGTAGTTCTGGAAATTGACTTAAACTTATTCAATTAATAAGTACTACATCCGCCGGAAGTTTTTTACTTGTTTTTTTTTACGGAAGATGCATTTGTTCAACACTGTGTTCCCTACATACACGTGGTTTTTATTAAAATCATTATGCACTAAGACAGTCTCTCTATACGTAATTTAACTTGTATCAAGTAATTTCTTTCTATTTTAAAATTTACGGCCTTTTTAAGTTTGTACCTAATATTTAAAAGGGTTCCGTAAGCGCCAGAAACGGTGCAAACCTAGGATAAGCTTCTTTTCGTGTCATCTAACGTTTCCATAAGAATCCACGACTGCACGACTTAGGTCCACACTTTTTGCTAATTTGCCTGTACTATTAATTCTGAGAGCGATGTCTGTGATCTTGCTGGTTAATAAATAGGTCAACCGACAAATCCAACTCAGATGGGTAACGTTAGGGAAACAATGCAATATCTTCTCGTCACAGATACCGCAGAGCCTCAAGACGAACTTCTAAAATCAGTGCGTGTTACCAGAGATGACTTACGACACTCAGATGTGGTCGCTAATTACTGTTGGCCGTATAGACAAACTCAAAGTCACGTAGTGCGGTATAGAGAGAGATATGCTAGGAGTTTGATATACCTAATCCGAAATAAGGAAATCCGTAGAAAAGTCAATTATGTTTAATATGTTTGATTCAAAATTATCATGTGATTTCAAATGCTAACACTTTGACTTTGACTTTGTATATAATATTTTCAATAGCGACGACAATTTATTGCTTCTCGCTCATAAGCAATATACCACCTCCTTCTAACTGATAGCAAGACTTTTTGGAATTATTCAATGGTGTGAAAAACTTTTTGGTTTCCGTTGTTGTGATTCGCTAATTGAGTTATGTATTAATTAGATTTATTTGTTTGGCTGTTAGTGCTGCAACTATGCTACTACAAGCACTTACCACAGATCCCAAACTAATTGGTTTCATTAAACTTGCTACAACTCGAATGTTTGGTTCCGTAGTGTGGCTGGATCTTATTTATTCCGGAGCATTGCTGGCGAGCTCTAGGAAACAATACGTGATTTACTATTTTAGGAAATTCGACTTGGAGCTAAATCCATATAAACGTTTCGTATGAAAGCTTTTCAATCGACTGTGAAGCTGCAAATTTTTAAACGTTGGTTAAAATGTTTTCTTGTCTATTTTTTGTGTTTTAGGCTGTGTTTAAAGCAAAAAATTCGGAGATTTGAATTTACTTGAGTCAATCAATTATAAATCTCATACATAACTTTTCATTAAAAAACTGACTTCCGCCATTGAATTCGGCTATCTCATATTTTATTTTCTAAAGGCATACAAAACAATAACTTTTTGCTGAAAATACTAAAATTGCTATATGTATGCCTATACACATTTAAGGAGTTCCCTCAATTCCTCATGGATTCCATCATTAGAACAGGGTTTTGAAAAAAAGGGGACCAATCTGGAAGCATATCTATTCAAATAAAAAAAGAATTTTACAAATCGGTTTATAAACAACGGAGATATGAGGTAACAAACACAAAAAATAAAAATAAAATACAACCGAATTGAGAACCTCCTCGTTTTTATGAAGTCGGTTAAAAAGAACAATTTTGAATGGAAAAATATCACAAACTTATTTCTAATTAATTCCATATTATTTTTAATTTAATCACCAACGTACACTGCTGGACAAGGGGGAAAGCCATAATCACCACGCTTGGAGGGCGGATTGGTGATCGCAGTTGGTTATTATTCAGATGGATGCTGCCCCTGGTGTAATCCTCTAGTCGACTGTTACGTCATCCACGAGAGGAGTAGGAGGGGTCTATGCTTTAATTCTAATGAATAATTAAAATAATATTATGATTCTTTAGACGTCTACTGCTGGACGAGGCATCCCTCATATAATACTTTCAATAATCACCACCGGATCGCAGGCGGATCGATGATCGCAGTATTGGGGTCGAGTACTCAGTGAACGATTTTACTCCGAGAACTGCACTGTACAAAACAAACTGCTATAACATGAGGTTGATAATTAGAATATCTTACCTAAAAATATCAAGGATCTACCTTTTATTCGATTTAAAAGTATGTTGCGGGCCTGGTTGCTGGATCAAAGTTTTTATTCAGTAAAAGACTTTATGAATTTATAGACGTACAATTATTTAATTATTTCAAAATGTATAATTATTCCTTTATTTAACTAGTTTTAATTTTAATTTTTGCATGCTATCTTTTTATATAGCGGAATATGGGTCTCATATTTAAATTGAACAGCCTGTATGTACCTATTTCAAGCAAACAAAGATATTCTTTCTTTCTTTCTTTCAGGTGGATGCTTCTGCCTATCCCCTGGTGTGATCTTGTGGTAAATATGTTCGTCATAAATGAATGTGGGTAGAAATATTTCGTCAGTTGGTTGTGATGTGATTGTTGTGAGTCATTATAAACGATCAAGTGATAAGCATAATTCCCTTGATAAATTTTCCCTAAAATACAAAACAAATCCGTTAGTCAGTTTTTACGTCATTCATGGTAGGAGACGGAGAGATGTGTTCGTAGGCTGGGCACACCACAATCAATAATTAACTTGACTAATTAGAGATTCAACTTTTGGTTGGGTTATCTACTGTTCGAGTGCCCTCATCATCATCATCAGTCTGTAGTAGTCCACTACTGGACATAAGCCTCATCCTAAAATTTCATAATGAATAGTCTTGAGCCGCCTCCATCCAGCGACTTGCTGCAACGTTTATAATGTCTTTAGTCCATCGAGAGGGGCCTTCCTCTACTGCGTCGTTCGATTTGTAGTCGCCACTCGAGAATCCTTTACTCATAGGTAAATACACGATATATGAAATACACTTTATACATAAGTTCGATTAAGTATATATAAACAAATGCTCTCTTATTTAGTTAAGTTAATACCTGTACTGCAGGTACTCATAAAAAGTTAAAACCTTATGAATATTTTCATCATAAAATGGAAAAATAAAGCTATCCATTATACTGTTCCAAAAAATAATTGTGCCACCGGTGTCACTTTCCTTATCAGTCCCATAATAATTAATGTACGTTGAGGCACTTTACATCGACCACAGAAAATTAATAGCTTTTACGTGCAGTATAGACACTATACTCTGATTTTTAATCTGATACAATTTTTGTAAACAAAGAAATGTCAAGATATGCCACAGTGTGTATAAGTGTCATGATTGTATATCATATGTATTCACATATGATACACATACATGACACTTATACACATTTCTTTGTTTACAAAAATTCTCTATGATTAAAAATCAGGGTACAGAAAAATATTTTCCATTTCAAGCCATTCCAAAATTTTGGGCCACAACGTCTACGGAAATAATGCAAAATGGGATGCAGAGTCAATGGTTCTCAAATCTTGGGCCACAAAGTCAACATCCCTTCCAACATAGTTGCAAAGCACATACCTCACACTGTATCGTGACTTGTTCAAATGCAATAATGATTCGAACTATTTATGTAGTTTTTTTACCCTCAAAAGATGAAGATAATGATTAAGTAAATTTACCTTTATTTACAGAAAGAATAAGACTAATAATACAAACAAGTAGAAACCTATGCAATTACAAAATGTAATAAAATAAATATAAAACGGTTGCGAATGTTAACTGATCCCAGACAACTGATCTCAACTGAACAACAAAATATTATTTAATTTTGGGTTAAAATCGCTTCTGCTTCTGAATGCCTGCACTGATTTTTATTATTTTTGGGCTTAAATTGATGCGACTGTTATACCAAAAAATTGGATTTTAAGTTTTAAAATAATTATTACTAAAACAAACATTACGCGATGGCGACTCGGGCGTCAGTCGAACTCAGTCGCTGCCATTGGCTGGCACTGGCTCAAGATCGTGGACAATAGTAATTCCCATAAGAGGTGTGTATTATAAAACTACTGCTTATAAAAGTTATCTTTACTGTGCCATATACATTACCGTAAGCCCCACTATGACGTCACCACCCTATGCTATGGCAATAAATCAAGATTTTTTAGTGTCGCGACTTAAAATTTTAAGTATCATGAATAAAACATTTCATTTTCGATACATGGTAAATCTGCAGTAGTTAAGGAAAGGAAAGGGAGATTTTATATAGTTGGGTGCTTAGAAATTTATTGTGGTTTGTCATAGGGTCAGGTTTGGGTATGCACCTTTGTATCTATAAGGAAGAAGTCACCGGCAGCTAGCAAAAGGCGCTTACGACTTTTTGCACGCAAAGAAGTTTTTTTGGAACAATCCAATTGTTGTCAGAAAGACATCGTTTCTAAGCGATATGACCTCCCATTGTACTTTTAATTATCATGTTAAGATTTGTTTATTTTTTATTATGAACAAATAAATAAATAAGTTTTTTTTATTGTTTTTTGTACAGTAAAGTATTTTCTATTCTATTCTCTTATTCACTTTGTAAGATCGTTTGTTCTTATAAGAAACTACTCATTTTATCGAGACACGTCGATAGGGCAACCAGGTACTATTCTCTTACATTACTGATACGAGTACCTGGTTCCATTTGCGATGTACTGAACCTTCGGTGGGAGGAAGTAATTAATAAAGTCCGTTCACTTATAAACGTATATTTTATATGTAGAGTACAATTCTGAAAGGCTGACGGTTAGAGACTGGCCTGCCGGCCGAGCCACAGATTAGTATGTAGTGGGCCATCTTGCTAGATCAGCAAATGGTGCCCCTACAGTCATCCCCTTCTTAAAAAATATTTTTGTTATATAAATCAAAAATATTCTAAATATCTAAATTCTAAACTTGTTATAAATTGTACAAAAGCTTCACCAATGTAGATTACAATATAGTCTTTATGTATGCTAAGCAAAAATTGAACGAGTTCTCTATTACAAGGTATCGGTTACGAGTTACTACCTACCGTTTACAATAACAAAGTCGAGCAAAATTTCTAAGAACTCTTTGTACCATTATCAAGTTACACATTCCTTTAACATATATAACAACTGCTGTCTACTAAAGCACATTAACAAAAAAATTCATGACTATATAACATAACTACATTGTACAAAATTATCCGCAAAAAAAATATATATGTATAAAAATTTACCAAAAAACAAGTATAAAAAACGATTTGTAAAAAAAATTGTAAAAAACTAAAATCGCTTCAAAAAATAAAAATTTCTGTAAACCACTTTTAAATCACTGACTTCCCACCTATGCCGATGTTATGCAGCCTTGTTCATTCCAGCACCTTCCCCTCGTTACCGGTCTACATAGCGCGAGTATCATGCCAGTCACTCGCAGCAGTGCGACTGAGTATCCTCCAAGTCCGCAACAGATCCTCCGGTGAGTTCCCGGGCAACTATTTTCTGAGTGATCGCTGGCATATACTATTCCCGTGCTGCCTATGTAGACCGTAGCGTGACGTCTTTGGGGGACCGCGGGTGGAATCACTTCCCCGGCCACACGCACCAATCTCGTCGACGCTTCCTTTTCAAACGGCAATGATGGTGGCTGGAAAACAAGCTTCGAATGTCCGCATTTCATCCGCATCCGGCTTTTCGTGGCGTCTGGTTGTGGGTGTGCAATTTCTTCTATGGTTTTTAACCTCCTGAGGGGTGGATCTTCTCAGGAGGGAGTCTCTCGCCGTCGCACAAGTTTCTTATATTCTTCCAATTTTTTTCTTACCACATCGAAGGTCGTCGTGGGTCCCATATTGTACAGGGAGATCTGTCGACGTATGTACTTGAAGGTTAAACCACGACGCAATAACTTCGATGATGGAATTCTTGTCACAATTTACCTCTCCTCACCGAAGGCCGACGGGGTCACCACTGTTAGGACTTCACAAGGGACACACACGGACTGCACAGCATTGCCCTTCGATGAGAGGAATTATTTGTATGGACCGATCATGACGATAAATGTATATTTTTATTATTTAGATTACTATTCTCGGCAGCGGACGGTTAGAGACTGGCCTGCCGGCCGAGCCACAGATTAGTATGTAGTGGGCCATCTTGCTAGATCAGCAAATGGTGCCCCTACACACTTAAACTACACATGTATCCATTTTGTAAGGCCCGTATTCAAAACTAAATCGAGACTCAAGCCTAACCTATGACAGATTTCAATTAAAACCAGTCATCAAATTTATGCTTGAGTTTCGGTCCACGCTGGAATACGAGCCTAATAAAACTGATTTCTCGTTTGACGTAATGTATTACATCACTGAAACTCATGAATGTGGAATGGGAAGTTTTCAGGCAGGCAATTGAAAAGAAAAAATAGTTCTTAAAATTCCGGTAGATGGCGGTGACTCGATATGGTTGTGTCTTCTGAAGATTTTGCAAAAGCCCCACTGAGAACAAATGTTCTTTGTTTTCTCTTTTTTCCTCCAAGTTTCGCGTTGCGATTCCGAAGCTCGTTTTTCAAGTCTACTATAGACCGGTCTACTTGGTCCGGCTTCAACAATAACAACAAAAAATTATAACAATAACGTAACACTAACAAATATATCAGAATTTCAACAAAAACTTTACGTAGATACTTATTTTACTTCACCAACGAACAGCATGAGCAAGTGAAGTCAGTGTCACTGACAGTTGGTGGCTGACCGACAAAATTTAGACAACCATATCTGGACTGCGCCATCTATGCATGGGTTTAGAACTATTTTCTTTCAGCTGTCAGAAATCTTCCCATTAAGGATGTTGTCTTATCTTAAGTGATGGGGATTCTGGTGTGGTAATCTAGTTACTTTAGAAATATATACATCAATATAATCATATTATCTTTTCTGTATTTCGAACATCAGAATCTGTTGATCAAAAGCTTATCTTGGCTAGAAGTTATTTCGTTTTCATAACCATATTAAATATTTTACTAGGATGTAGTACAAGATCTACAGAGAACTATAAAATATTCTAGTCCATCCTACCTTATCCCACAATTTTACGACACGTACCGTAGCAACTAGACGATAGCTCAATAAATGTATGTCCAGCTAAGTGATGACTCGAATGTACCGTCACAGTATAGTACATTGCAGACAAAACTAGTAGCAAAGGTAGGTCGGGCAAAATTGCACTATTCAGATTTATTACTCTGAAAATAGGATTTTTTTTATAGGTTAGGCGTCGCAAGGCTTGTCATTTACTTTCAAGTATCTTAGACTCATTTGCAATTTGCAACGTTACTCTTTCTGTCGCCAAAGTCTCAGTCATGTTTGAGTAAAGCGTTGGTAGTTTTTACTAAAACTTCCGTGGACAATTTTATTTCCACTCACGAAAATTTACGCAATAATCTTCTATTTAGATTTACTTAATAAGGCCACCAAAACTATACACGGATATAACTAAAAAAAACACGAGAAAAAAAAATTTAATAAAAGTAGAGAAATGTCTTGAAAAAGGTGGGACGAGCCCTAGAAGACTTGTTCAACTGGAACGAAACATGTTATGATATGTTAGACATGTTGTAAGTCAGCAACTTGACGAAACTTAACTCAGACTATTTTTGGATGATTTTTTCTTGTGAAACATATAGACAAATATGACGGCTTTGGCAACACAGGGGGAATTACCGATACATTGGCCTACCCTAAAGATTTTTAAAGCTTTTTTCTTGAACCGGTCCATTTCGTAATTAAGCCAGAAAACCTCAGATGGTGGCTTGGGCGGCGCTTGTCTATTCCATAGATTAGTTATGCGACTTTACGTTACGCAAACTTGCACATTGAACCTTTATCTAGCGGCCTGTTATATTTCCCTAATGTAGGTTAGGGGAAAAAAAAGGTTAGAAATCTAACCGAATTATTTCGTCACAAGATAACTTTGAACTCAAAAACCGACTTCTGCTTCTTGGTCGCGTTGGAACAGGAGTAATTTAATTTTATATAAGACGAATGATCCTTGTGATTTCAATGAATAAAGTTCTTTTTGACTTTGACTTTGACTTTGACTTTGCTGGAATTTTTCTGTAATAATGTTTTACACACACACAAAACAACACCTGAAGGGGTAGGTATAGAGCGTCAATGCTTTGGCCTGACCAGTGTCGTATCAAGGAAACGGTCACAGGTTCAAGTCCCGTCTGTCCAGTAATTTTGGAATATTCAAAAAAAAATCCTTTGTGTCAACAGGGCCATTAAATAACCTTTTGTATATTTTAGTGTAAAACTCTGTTGGTGCAGGACTGGTATTCGAACTCACGCCCCTTAGGTTGGAAATGGGGTAACTATGGCTTATGGCTTACTGTACCATCAGAACTTTTTAAATAATTCAAGCGCTAGACACTGTTGTCTGGTATCAGAGAATGTGAAAAATGGATACGGTAAAGAAATATGATGGCTATTATTGTTTTTTAAGTTTATGTTTTCAGTCAGGTTTTAAATACTGAAAAAGCAATCTTTGCATTATATTCAATTGATTAATAATCCACTAAATCGAACCGATAACTGATAACCGTTAGGGAATAAAGGTTCTCGAGTGGCGACCACAAATCGGACGACGCGGAACAGGAAAGCCCTCCACGTGATGGACTAAAGACATTATAAACGTCGCAGGAAGTCGGTGGATGGAGGCGGCTCAACGTCGTGGCATTCTAAGGGGGAGGCCTATGTCTAGCAGTGGACTTCTACAGGATGATGATGATAATCCACTGAAAACTCCTCGACACTGTGTACATAGTGTGCTTAGAAGTTTTCAATACTATTTGAGCTCAGGCAAGTGGCCTTTGATAGTAAGAACCATTTGTGGTTGAACCATGAAGAATGGCAGTACCACTCCATTTGCTATTTGGTTCAAGTATGGATTAGAGGCTTGCTCTAAGCCCACCTGGGAGACAGACTAGGCCGTGTATAGTAACTTATTAATAATTCAAACGCTGGACACTGTTGTGTAGTATTGGAGGCTGGATGGATGGATATGGTAAAATGGACTTCAAATCTATAATGCTTCAGCATTATTCATCTGATTATCATTATAATATAACTTTTGGACCATCCGATAGTAATTTTGTTCATGCAGTCTACCACTATATTGCCCCCCTTGAGCTAGCATCTGATCACGGGGATCATTATCATAGCCATATCAATGATCATAGGATCATTTTGACAGCATCCGCTCTGTCCTAAACTTTGAGACTTCTTAAAATAACAGAGGATACTCTTAAAATGTTATCGGCAGTGGCGTTCCTCAAGGCCAGAATAGCGCAAGTCTGGAATAGTTTCCCCAGTGCTTAAAATCTTTCGCAAATAAGATCAATTTGGGGGGGGGGGGGAGAGAAATCTATCTTACTCGTACGTAACAGACTCATCATTATCATCATCAGCAGCCTTTAGACGAGGCTTATGGGGGAAGACGTAACACACTATCTACGTTAAATAAACAAACACCACAGGCACTTCAAGACAGTAGTTGTTAAGTTTTTCTGAAAATACGCCCATAAACTTTTGCTCAACTTAAAAGAATAAGTCATCGACAAAACGGCCGAGGATGGGTTAGCTTTTTGAATTCATGGGGTCAATTGGGATACCGTATCCATCACTTCACAACTCTTTATTCAGCTGTTAGGTACAGTATACAGCGTTTGACCTAAACCCACTTATTGTAAGGCCAATCCAAACATCGCCTTTGAAAGTGAATAAACAATATGTTGTTTAGTGATAAAACAAACATCGGTCCTTCTATAGTATTTACCCATGGCTGATATTTACTCAAATAAGGTTTTTTGTTTAATTTTGCTCTTCAGTTAAACTATCTTTTTGTTTCTTGCCTTTGAACTTTGGCTATAAGTAAGTAAGAGCTATATTATTTTCAAAATTTTGTGCGAGATATGTGCTGAAAAAATGCTTTCATACCTTATCTTCTTCTCGTGTATTGATGTCATCAGAAGTAGGTTACATTATCGACCTCCTATACAACTCCTTCTGTGTTCTGTGTCATGTGTTCTTTCTGTTATCTAACTAAACCTTCTCACTATATGTGCTGTGGTGTGTCCGGCATAAGAATACCTGTTACCTGTGTGTTTGTGTGTGTGTGTATATATACCTGTTTGTGACTTAAAAGCTAACTGGGAGATTAAACCAAGGCAGCAGCATCCACCTGAGTACTCAACACAAATACTGCGATCACCAATCCGCCTGCCAAGCATGGTGATTAAACTTTGTTGTAGTGTACGTCTAACATTGCTAATGATGATGATGTAATGACATAAAAGCTATGTATATTATATAGAATAAATATTATTAAATATACCTATCTGTATTCTATGCTTCATATAAAAGGGTGGACACAAGCTCTACCTTCTGGACAGGCGCGTTTTATAATCTCATAACCTCTTATTATTAAGTTCATAAAAGTTCATTTAACCGTATTTTAACAAAAACACTGTTATTATGGAGCTACTTTGTAAACTTAAATGCGTGTTTTCGTAAAACACAAGTCACATGCGAGGCCGTGTCTCGTGCACATGCAAGCGAATTCTATTCATCCATTAGCTACTGAAACAAGCAGAACGTTTTTTTTTAAGTTCCAACGTTATACGTTTAGTAGGAAAGTATTGTAATCGATTTTTTTTTTAGCTAATTTACTTAAGTCGTCGTATCTCTATTGCCGTTGTGTCCAGGCTAAGAATATACCCCTTTTTCTCCTCCCATGGATATAGTAAAACCTCACTAAAGGATAACCAGGCGATGGGCAGCGCCTGTGTACCTACCTAACACACAACTACGATCACCAATCTGCCTGTTAAGCGTGGTGATTATGACAAATTCCCCCATTATATTCAATGGGGGAGGCCTCGTCCAGTCCAGCAGTGATCATAAACAGGCTGGAGATGATAATGATGATGATCTTTATTTGGTTGTCGAACGAATCGAAGTTGTCTACTAGATTACATTGATTTTCACCGGTTTAACTTGATTTTATTCGAGTATACGACTCGAGATTTCGAGCAATTTAGATGCTCCTAGTGTGGGATTAAGACTACGTAGTGACTGTTGGGTATTATGTTATGTATTATTACATTCATACTATCGTAGGATCTATACCCTGATTTTTAATTTGAGACAATTTTTGTAAACATAGAAATGTCACTATGTGTATAAGTGTCATGTATGTGTGTCATATGTGAATTTACACGTATGCTACACAATCATGACAGTTATACTCACAGTGGCATATCTTGACATTTGTTTGTTTACAAAAATTGTCTGAAATTAAAAATCAGGGTATAGTAGATTTGTTAGTGCCTAAGTATAAATAGGTACTAACTGAAACAATAAGCTCAGTTGTTTTGTATTTTTCTTTCTGTAAATAAATAAAATAAATAATTATTGAAATCAATGATACCTATACAGCATAGATAAAGTAAGTACAAAGTAGCTGAACCATTTACTATAAACACAGCTTAGGTATCGCCACAAAACCCACTAAACAAAAAGCCATTGTGTAAACTTTTAATGTCCCTGAGTTGGGTGTAATTTAACTAATTGTTATAATTTACTTGGAACGTAGGTTTCTTCATTAAATTTTAATGTTGTAATCGTAGACGAATGCGTGTGTACATGAAAGTGTTTTGTTTTATTTTCAAAGTCGACTTATTTTTTAACCGCCTTCCCAAAAAAGGAGGAGGTTCTCAATTCGGTTGTATTTTTTTTTTGTATGTTTGTTACCTCATAATATGAGGATACCTCATAAACGACGGAGATATTATCTCCGTCGTTTATTTGAAAAATACTTTTTTTATTTGAATAATATACTTTCAGATTGGTCCCATTTTTTCAGAATCCAGTTCTGATGATGGAATCCATGTGGAATTGAGGGAACTCCTCAAATATTGTAGGTATACATATGGCGACTTTGATATATTATTTTCAGCAACAAACCAAGCATTTGCATTCAGAAAGTATCATAATCCTTTCACCACTATGGTTCTTTCATCATTTTTTTTTCATCCAAAATTATTTATTCGAATACAATGGCGGAAGTCGGTTTTTTAAATGAAAAGTTATTTAGATTCACAATGCGGTATCTTCATCTAACTTTAAATATTAATTAGTGGAATTTATTTTTACCTGACGTCGTTTCGATCTCTGTGGCGGGTGAGTAGCCAGCTGAGATGCGATAGGTGCGGGTTTGATTCTCGCTGCGAGAACAATGTTTGCATGATCTGCACATTCAATGATTACAATAATATGCATTCTGGATCTGAGTGTTGTGGTACCATGGTATTAACCCCAAGCGGTAACCTCAGAACAAAATGCAATATCTCTTAAGTCACGTCCATTTAGTACATATCCTTCGTGGTATTGCACTGCACCCATCATAATTATTTACGATACAGGGAATCCTAGCGTGGGATCAGGACTATGCAGTTATGGGAATGTTGTACGTTCGATTCATAGCATCGATCTATGCAGTAATTTAAAATCTCTGTGTAACGCTACGAAAAGTGATAGTTAGAAGCATAAACTATGTATGTTTGTTTATGGACTTATTGTTGTCTGAAATAAATATATTTATTGATTTGTTAGTGCTGGTAGATCGGTCCCAGTTAGAGTGTGGCACGGCCATTCTCAAGAACGTTCTTGTGCGTACATAGTACGGGTAACTACAGTCCAATAAGGTTATATTGGAGAGCAAGTTGCTGGTGAATGATCCTGGCTTCTTGATCGTATCTGTGCAAATACTCTGAGTTAGCCAGGTGCAAACAACCCGAAAATACCAAGCCTGAGGAACAGTGACATGCTCTCAGACGTCTACAGCTGGACAAGGCCTCACCCATAAATGCAATGGCATTGATTCGCCATAATTGCCGCATGGCAGGTTTGTCGGATGCTGCTTCCCATCCCCTGGTGGAATCTCTTAGTCGGCTTTTACGACATCCACGTGAGGAGATGGAGGGGTCTTTTCTTAAGACGGACACACTACAGCCATAACCCCGTAAAAAACAACCCGTGTAAATTGCTTCTTAAAACTCAGACTTCGGTCTCGGAGGGTACCATACCTCATCGCCGAAAGACGATGTCGATGACTTGGCGAGTCGGATTGCGATGGTGGTAGTCGAGTGACTATTGATTCCGCTTCTAGTCGTCTTCTTTGTGAACTAGTTTGCATTTTTTTCGTATTTTCTGCTGTAACTATTTATGGTGATGTCTCTTAATAGTGTTTATTATAATCATTTTATTTATTATTGTCTCAAATGATGTTACAAGTATTTGCAGAGGCATCTTCTATTATTATTTAATATTCCACATATTAAATAACATTAGTATCTAGATAGACAAGGTCTAAAACAGTTCAAGGCACTTTTGTATTTTGAAAACTTTGGTTTTACGTGACTCGTCTTGACGTGTCAAGACCTAGAAAGAAACATGTGGTTTCACACGCCACCCTGCAATTAGCACCGACGTTAATGAACTGCTTCTAATTATATACTGACGGTTACGAAATATTACTATGAGAAATAGTGTTCGAAAATTAGCTGGATATCGGAACAGACAAAAAAGTATGGGCAGGCGATCATTCGACTTTTAAATGGAATTGAAAGCAGTAGGTTATCAATTCGTTGGAGTTTTTTTTAGTGTAGTTTACCTTCTACTACGAGATGTTTGGTCTCATTTTATTGTGTTTTCCTTTGTGTTAATCGTTAGCTCCAACAGCTCACACCGCGAACTAAACACGCGAGCAATGCGCCAACACCGAGGGCGCTAGCTCTGTTAAACGCATTCGTACACGAGGTCCAACATATCGATATTTTTAATGATAGCCTATGTTGTATTTTTAATTCACTAAGAGTATATTTAAGTTATAATTAAGATGGTTAGCATTTTGGTGTATACTGTTCGCTTTCTATCTATCTGAAATAAATAATTCTAATTCTAATTCTAATTCTACCACAACTTATTGCGTCGAGGATGTACACTGACTACGTTTTCATGAGCACTGGACATGAGGCCATATTGTGATTTCTTGACCATGGGCCCCATGAAAACTTGTGTTTGTGTTAAATGTTCCGAAAGATGTAAAATTATAGGTTTAGATAAAAAGTATGTTTGTTAGTCTATAAAGTATATATTTCTATGGGCTTATTGTTTAGGTATAATTTATTGTACATTTCCTATGTAGCCTGAAATAAATATAATATTATTACTATTTATAATCATTATATATCCTCATATATTACAAAATAAATAATAATAATATTATAGGATTATTCATTACGAAGTTCCAGTGTTTGTCGAAGGATTTCACATAACACTGTCAACATTTTGATGTCACAGGTAGTTCATAATTTTCAGTGGTTTGCTTAAATAGGCACATATAGGTATACTATTTACCTATGATATTCAAAAAGTTTTCAATTTACTCACCGTAGCAATATAGAATGTCGAATATTGGCATAACCAACTGTCTGAGATTCGTTGTTGGGTATTTGGTTACCATCAATTCCAGGATTGATGTTTGAACAGATCTGAGCAATGTTAGAATGGAATAGTATTGACACCTGGGTCAGTGTACGAATGTACCTACAATAGGCAGTATTTGGGGAGGATGTTGTCGCCTGTTTATGATGTTTCTATCGATCTCTCATTTTGTAGTCCAGTCTAAAGCTGCACGCCCTTCCTCCGCTATTACTTGGCACTTGAGTCAAGCTTCATGTTAGAAAATGGTCCTTCTGGTGACGGGTTATGGAATATTTTATTTTGACGTAATGAAATAGAGTGCAGTAGTAGTACCTAGTAGCGTAATCATATTGCACTAGGAAGGTTTTTTAAAGAAATAGGTCATCTTTTTTCAAATGAAAGGTCATACCTATCACAAGAAACTTACTGAGGTCTATAACTACTGTTTACTTAACAAATCTGTAAAGAGCGCATCAGCTGTGCCCAACTCCCTGCAATAATCTGCAGCGCCAAAGACAGTTTCCCGCCCAACATACCTAGTTGGCGGTGTTACCATGTAGAACAGCGCCTAATCACCAAAGATGGTCATCGTACGTCTAAATGCTTTCTTAAGTAGTTACCGCCATTTAGTTACATGCCAGCAAGGTCCTAATTTACTTAATTTCATTGGATGTTTAATGTAATAAAGAGCCTTATGTAAGTGCAGTAATAGTTTTATTTACCTTCTAAAGGTATTAGTTTCTAGATCCTACTAATATTATAAACGCGAAAGTTTGTGAGTATGGATGGATGTTTGTTACTCTTTCACGTAAAAACTACTGAATGGATTTGGGTGAAATTTGGAATGGAGATACTTTACGCCCTGGATTAACACATAGGCTACTTTCATCATCATCATCATCATCAATTTTCATCATTATTCACGCGGGTGAAACCGCGGGGCGCAAATAGTACATAAATATATTTGAAATTATCGCAAGTACCGCGACAGTCTCCAAAAGAAGAGGTCCTCGCTCTCCTACTGCTTTCAAGATACTGTTGTTACGAGTATCAGTGTGTAAGTACATAATTTTTTTAGAATTTTCTGAGCTGATCATAAGGTGGGGTATTTTCATTAGGATAATACGCAGCTTTCAGAAACCGAGGTTGGTTTGCATTTGGCTATCGCAGCTCTTTAACCGGATCAAAGCGATCCAAAATCGCTTAAAACCTGTAATTCTCTTCACCACCAATCCCTTGGAGAATCCGATTATCTTGTTCCCGGAATCAATCACTTAAAAAATAATATAACCAGGATAATTTCATAAAATTGTCATTACGCCGGGATCCAATAAGGCAAATCCCATTCCACGATAATGTAATTTCAGCTTCGATTACGCGATATTCTAAAGAAGTTCAGGTAGGTACTGTCGACGACAAAATAATCTAATTTTTAAAGAAAAAAAACATAGCTCTCAGAATTAGCAAGTTAAAGTGGCAATGGGCAGGTCATATAGCTCGAAGAACTGATAACCGTTGGGGAATAAAGCGTTCTTGAGTGGCGACCACAAACCGGACGATGCGGTAGAGGAAGGAGCTCCACTTTATGGACTAAAGACATTATAAACGTTGCAGGAAGTCGGTGAATGGAGGCGGCTTAAGTGTATTTGTCGTGGCATTCTAAGCGAGTGGCCTACGTCCAGCAGTGGACTTTTACAAACTGATGATGATTATAGAAAAAAAATTGGAAGAAACTAAGTCGTATTTGTTTTGTTTTCGTTATTGTCGCTCGGAATACATTTTGGGTTCAGCAGCGGTGAAATCAATAATTGCGTTGAATATTCAATTCATGAATTCACATGTAATGTTGTAGGTTGTTGAAAAGTCGACAAACAAACTTTACCTGCTTACTATTAAATTGTTTTCTCGAGTGTACTCTTATCTCGGACGCCTTCTGGCTTAATTTTCTTTTTCTGTTCATTCCTATCGGCTCTGGGTTTTTACTATAATCTGAAATTGGTTTTCAAAATAAAATAATTAAGTGTGATTTAAAAATAATTTTAATGTACTCAGCAATTTCAAAGAATGTTACAGTTTTGTCAAATTGTTTTATTTTAAACTAGTGGAGCGCCTGCAACTTTGTCTGCGTCTAGTTTCTCCCATTTATTTACAATTAATTAGCAAAAATGCTACTATGACTCAGTTTGTGGAATGATCTCCCCTGCCGAGGTTTTCTCTAGTTGGCTACAGTATGGAGTTCTTCAAAACGGGCGTTTTAAAGTTTTTAAAGAGTCGGCAACGCGCTTGTTATGCCTCTGGTGTTGCAGGTGTCCATAGGCTACGGAACCACTTTCCATCAGGTGGGCCGTATGCTTGTTTGCTTACGTAGTAGTATAAAAAAAGAAGTTTCTGTGGTTTGTTTATTGGCCTTTTTTGACTGAGATAGTATTACGACTGAGTTAGGTACGTCACCTGAGAGAGACATAAATACCTACCTTTACTACGAGTCGATGGAAAGAAAATAAACAAATATTTGTTGTAACTTTGTAATTATTATTTAATGACTTGTCGGTGCAGTTATTTCTGCTGAAATACCTTCAGCAACATTTCACGTGCAAGTTTAAAGCACAGTTCGGCAACTAATTACGCCTTATTAATGAACTAGTTTGGGGTCTAATGAGTCTAGTTTTAGTGGCGTAGTTATGGTACTGATTAATTATGTGGTTGTATTAATTACATAAATTTTGTGGTGGGTGGTTCCGTTTAGAGCAGAGTAGGTACGTCCAGAGGCCTAACCATGAGCTCTTATAGCGATTCAGTTCAAAAACTATTCAGTACAAAATATCGGTTCCGTGATGTCCGCAGCTATATTTAAAGGCACAGAAACAGAAGGTCTATAGACTTCTGCGATTAAAGTTATTCAATGATGACGGATGTCAACGACGAACCGATATTTTGTACTGAATAGTTTTTGAACTGAATCGCTGTAAGAGCTCATGGTAAGGCCTCATTTATATCTAATTCAAATTGAATAGTTAAAAAATCATTTGCAGTAACCATTCGACGGATAAAATTTAATATTAATTATTAATAAATTATTGATCAGTATTTGTATTTGCTTGTTCGTATTTTGTGGGATTACGTATACCTTTTCAATAAAAAGGAACAATTTTTATAATTGTAGAGAACCCACTACATATTTTAATGTATTTGCTAAGTTAAACAAACTAAACGTCGTCAAAGTCATACAATTAAATTTGATTTTTTTATTTTAGGAAAATTTAGGCACGAATTTGTGCAAGTGTCCGCATAGGTAATAGGTAACCAAATAAATAATTACATAAAACAAAGAAGTGATAGTAGATAATGAAGAAAAAAAAGATACTAAAAACAAGTTAAATTAAATGTTAGATGCAAAGTTAACTATACCTAACTTACCTTAAAGAAAAAAAACTAGTTGATTATTTCTGACATATTTCAGTTTAAATAAATCAGTTCTTTAAATAATTCAGGGCTACAGATGTTTTAAATTGAAACATATCCAGTAAAAGTCATAACAAGGTGTGCAAAGTTCTTAATACGGGGGTGTTTAGAATTTGTTTCAATATTGTCGTTAATGTTCCGCGCATCTGGCACCCCCTCGCGGAGATAATTTGGCGAAACTAATACGCACTCATATTTTGTCCTTTAAAATAATGTGCTTTGTTAAGCGGCTTTGGGAAAAAGTCAATGTTAGAAAAGAATATCAAGTAAGAAGATGAACTTATGAAACTAGGCTACATGACCTACCTCAAAAGGTACCAACGGAACTGTTATTAGGGTTCCGTACCTCAAAAGGTACTAATGGTACTATTATAGGATCACTCTGGTGTCTGTCTGTCTGTCTGTACGTCTGTCACAGCCTATTTCCTCCGAATGTTTTGGACCTAAAAAGCATAAACTTGGTACATAAATAGATTTAGGTTAGGTTAGTGACATATACCCAACGGAAGTATAGCCGCGTACCTAAATTAAATTCCGATTTCAGTAGCTAATTTTGAAAAAAAAATAAAAAAAACGTATGTCAAATGTCACATAATATATGCATAATGGTGACATATCAAATAAAAGAGCTTGTTATAAGAAATATAAAAGATTTTTTTTATAACTTACAAATTGAATGCTAAGTTTGAACGACACTAAAGAAAATGTGCGAAAATTTACCCAATCGCTCTTGACTGGTTTTGTTTTTAATATTGTTGCCACTTCATTTACGGAATAAGTGCAACGAGATTTCTTAGCGCGGGATAATGCTAACAAATGTAAAAATATTTAAATCTAAGCTAAAACGTTATTTCGCTTACAAACGGTCGAAAATATACAAAATCCCGTTTCTCTCGCAGTTCTTACAAAAGATGTCACCAAAACAAATAATTCACCAATTTCTGACGACAATACTTTACTCCACATTTCACTCCACGACATAATAAAATCACCTATTCGAAAACTGTAGCATCCACAAATCTCAATATTCACTACACAAAACAAATCGCGACGTCGCGAACGCTTCCCCTTAAATAAACATTTTTCTTTTGAGCAGTCGACTCACGTAGCATTGCAGCCTGTTTCTAAGAAATAGTTAGACTTACCTACAGAAATATGTTATGCCGTTAATAAAGAGAGATCTCAGAGTCAATAAACTGTTTAGATAGAGCGCTGCTATAAAGGTAAGAACTTTTGGCACTAGTATGAACACTTACTCGGAGCGATCACTCACAATGTAGTTCTGCTGGATGAATCAAAATTCAAATGGCTCGTTCCAGACTCACCTTGGACACACCCCTGGTGGTACGGTAGGTATAAAACGATATTAATTAATAGAGTTGTGACAATTAACAAAACCAAATATCCTGTTAGCTGAAATGAATCACAAAATAGTACAGTAGGCTTTACTGGCGATATTTTACATATTAATTCATTAGTAGTAGAATATCTTGAAAAACCCAAACAACTTATCCAGTGACTACTGGCAGTGTCTTCTAATTAATAGTAAAAAACATTACAACCTACCTAGTTATCCAGAAAAAATATTTGCAGATCTTGCAAACATTTGTCCTGCAGCGGGGATCAAACCCACACCTCTTGCGTCCTAACCGGCTACTCGCCTACTGCGCCACGGAGGTCGTCCGTCGTGTAGTATTTGTTATTTACAATAAATTTCAATTTCAAAACAAAGATTAGTCTGGGAGGTTAACAAACTTTTGAAAAATAACCGAGTCCATTTCATCCAAAGGTTGTCTGGTCGAAATCGTTATAAAACCACCCAATTGTATAACATAGTTAGTTTAAGTTTCTATTAATGTTTTTTTTTGTATATTATGTTGAGGAATTTAGTATTATTATCTATCTATCTATGTAGTTATTTTTATTCTAAGGAATTTGTAAAGGTTGTACACACCGAGGTATTGATTTCATATCGTTAGGTCGGAAACACTCGAATGTGACATGAATATTTTCAGCTAACGATCGCTGGAGATTCTTTGATGATAGGTCACAGCTTTGTTTTGTAAATTACAGTTACGTATTCATTTATTCAATACGCTTTGTGTGAACTGTATTTTAATTACCATTTAAGTATATGTATTTACCGTCAAGCCAATGTCAGTAGTTGTTTTTTTAATATCAATCTTTACTAGAATTTATTATTATATTGATTTATTTTAAAACTCGTTATAAAATTATTTTTTCACTATAAAGAAATACTACTTATCTAATCAAATAGTATATAAAAAACAGTATAGTAAAAAATATATTACCAAACGGTAAACCACCGACCGCGGCGCAAAGGCCCAAGCGGTCGGAGGCTAGGGCTGCAGAGAGAGGAACCTCCTGACTATGCGTGCCGATTCCAGGAGTACAGCCTTCTGAATCTGACCCTTGATCCAACCATTTAGTGAGAGCCTGTTAAGGTGTTGGTCAAGGCTCTTCGCTATCAGTCCATTCACTGAAACAACTATCGGGACGATAATCGTTGAATCCACATCCTACATGGCGGTAATCTCGTGAGCCAAGTCAAGGTACTTGCTTAACTTGTCCATCTCATTATTAATATTATTATTATTATGATCATCATCATCATAATCACCAGCAAATAAAATTCCACTGCTGGACACCATACTTACACTAGGTACTTAAATAATATTTAAGTAAAATCATTATTATAATGTACGGCGTTTGACGCTCAACGCAGCCATCAACCGATACAAAATTAAGTTGTCTGACAGAATGTTTGGAAGCTTCATTATAGTTGCTGACGGCTGGCTCTTATTTGGACTGAACCATGAATTCTAACCATTTATTCAAAGCTGAGAAACATCGTAATTTTTAGGCTAAAAATAACTGATTTCATGGGAAACCACTCTGGCTAATTAAAATAGCCTTCAAACTATAGTGTTATTAGTATAGCAGTAGAAATAATCTGTTTGATTAAATTTTCGATATTTTGGATCGGACTATCGCATTTATATATTATACATATATTATTTATATTATATTATAGTACCTATATTATTTTAAAATGTTTCATTGACTACATGTAGTAGGTACTTTTCAAAGTCAATTCCAGCCTGCACTAATACAATAAATCGCTTTAGCAACGCTCCGTCAGGGTGCAAGATCCCTACGCAATAAATTTAATCAATGTTTATTCCTTATTAACAACAGCTTACAAGAACAAAGGGTGGCCCTGTTTAATATAAGACAAATTAAACTAATGGTGTTCGTAAAGGGATACGCGCCACGTGCTTGTAATATTAATTACCTACGTAATAAGACCCCCGTAAAGCTAATAAGTAGCCATCTGAGAAACGAGAGGTAATGGTTTTTTTATAAGACGCCAATGTATGGCGACAGAGAGGTACGAGTTCGATTCCCGCTTACAAATATTTGTTGAGTCTGGCCGTTGTGGTACCGTTCTCGTAAATTCTGATACCCACGACACATAATATAGATTGCTCGTGTAAGGAAAAAGTAGGTGTGTAGGTGTGCTTAGGGAAAAGAAAGGATGCGACTATTGGGTGTTAATATATCTTATTATTACTAGGTTTGTACAATTGGTATACACTTAAAACTGCAGCTTAGCACTGGCATTCTGTGCCTCTTAATACTAATAATACTATTCCTTATCTCTATATTCTAATTCATACAGATCTACTGTTGAACATCCCCTGGCAGGCGGATTGGTGATCAAAGTTTGATGTTAAGTACTCAGGTGGATGCTGCTGCCCATCCCCTGGAGTTATCCCCTTAGTTGCCTCTTACAACATCCTCAGGAGAATTTTGAGGAGTCCAAATTCTTAGGCTGAGATTACCACGGCTCATGTGAGGAATGTGTCTGTGATTTTGTTTCGAAATAAATTGAATATTGTTTGTATTATACTTATTTAATTTATCTACAAAGAGGGTAGTCCCCAGGTTAACTTCACTCCTATTCAAGCGGGCATATCACAAAAGTTCATCGTGTTTTGATTTAGCACGAGTAATTCCTAACCGAATTTCGATTTCCGTAAAACTCTGTCGGAAAACACTGGTATTTCGGAGTATTTCGGAGATTTATCGTTACCGCGAACCGGCAACTTTTTTCCGTTTAGAAATGAGATATTGCGCGGAGTTTTGAACGAAAATTGAATATGCTCGAATTGTTTAACTTAATTATTACGAATTTCATCATCAATTTCAAGCTATATTAACCCCTCCATCTCCTCTAGTGGATGTCGTAAAAGCTAAAGCAAAAAGAGACTAAGGGGTTACACCAGGGGATGGGCAGCAGCATCCACCTAAGAACTCGACACGAATACAAGAAAAAAATATAAGAAAATAAATATTATGAATGTATAAGAAGGCGCAATAAGAAAAGTATCATCATCATCATCATCAGCCTGTAAAAATCCACTGCTGGACATAGGCCTCCTGCTTAGAATGCCATGACGAATGGTCTTGAGTCGCCTCCATCCAACGACTTCTTGCGACGTTTATAATAAATAAATAAATAAATAATGCTGGACATTTCACACAACATTATCTAGTCCCAAGCTAAGCAGAGCTTGTGTTATGGCAACTAGATAACTGATATACTTAATACAACACATTACATAGATAGATATTTTTTATTATACATAGAAAATACCCAGAACACCCTGAACAAATATCTGCAGATTGCACAAATATTTGTTCAAAGGCGGGATTGAACCCGCAACCTCCTGCGTCGCAGGCGAACCTTCGCCCGCTGCGCCACAGAGGTCGTCGAGATAATGTCTTTAGTCCATCGAGTGGGGGGTCTTCCTCTACCGCGTCGTCCAGTTTGTGGTCGCCACTCGAGAACCTGTATTCTTCAACGGTTATCAGTAAGTATAATAAAAGTATAGGAAAGCTTAAATTTAAACAAATCATTAAGTTGTAAGTGTAGGTATACTTAAAAACAATATAATAATATGTACTTACATTCATTCTCCTTTTAAACTAAATTTACCCTCTGTGTGTGTAGTGCGTAGAAGGTGCTATTTTCAAGCAGATTTACAAATTCAATTCTGACGACCTCTGTGGCGCGGCGGGCGAAAGTTCACCTGCGACGCAGGAGTTTGCGGGTTCGATTCCCGCCTCGGAACAAATAATTGTAAGATCTGCAGATATTTGTTCAGGGTGTTCTGGGTATTTTTCTATGTATAATAAAAAATATCTATCTACGTAATGTATTGTATTAAGTATATCAGTTATCTAGTACCCATAACACAAGCTCTGCTTAGCTAGGGGCTAGATAATGTTGTGTGAAATGTCCAGCATTTATTTATTTATTATTTTTGTCAAGAAATAAGATTCAATTGAGCCCAAGGCTATGTTATATGGCCAAAGCTTCATTTTCCATATTAATACAAAATCTATCCTCCGTTTGTACATAGACAATGATGTTTCAACAGATGAGTTGATAGGTTCTTGGCTTGTTGTTGTTAAGAAATGCGTTTCAACTCAACTCAGATCAGCAGGCTAGGGTATAATCCTAGTATTGACTGAGTTGATATTTTGTTTTATTTTGGATAAAAATCTGTCTGAAAACCCATCGTCATGATAATTCCCCTTGCCTTGCCTTGCCATGATAATTCCCCTCGTCCAGCAGTGGACGTCAACGGCTGATGATGATGATGACTAAGCAATTGCATGTTTTTTTTTTTTTTTTTTTTGGGTATGTTTTGGGCAATGTTAACTTATTTTAGTCTTACTATTACTGATAATAGATGGTTTTCCCTCATACGTATGTTATAAATTTATAATGTAGTTCATTTGACTATTTGACTTTGAGTAACATTATAGAATAACAAAGTAAAAAAAATGTCATTGTATGTCAAGCCCGAAAAACACTCACAAAACATTCATTATTTCAGAAAATTTCATAGTCAAACAGTACTTAAACTTTACAGCTACTAAAAAATCCAGCAGCTGCCTATTTTCATTAAAAGGACGCGCAATAAAATGAGACAGATAATTAGCGAGCGAGCCGGAGGCAGTTGTTAGTCATAACCTGAGGTCAAACTGACGGATAAAGATCAACGTAATAATTAATTATGCTATTGAAATAAAACACAGTTCTCCCGAAGTTTTTATTAGCTTCGTATTGAACGTGTTTTATGAGTAGCTTCGAATATTTCTAGGCTTTGAACTTGATAGGTAGGTTTGATAGATAGAGAACCAACTTACCAACCAAGCTCAAACTGAACCACAGTTCAGGACCCTGATTCTACGTTTTGACAAGCAATGCAATTGGCACGGACGTCAGGTGTAGTGTAACACGGATTTTTGTATGGAAATTGAGGTTCACAGAGTGTACGCTAGGGGCACTCATCAGTGTCTCCATACTGATGAGTGCCCCTAGCGTACACTCTGTGAATAAAAGTGCCAGTAAATAAAAGGAAACGAAACTTCATATAGTTTTAAAAACTATCAAAACCCGTACTAAGCCCCCAGTTCTTTATTTATTAAACTATTATATTATTATTAAAAAATTAAACGTCAATAATATTAACTATATTATAGTTAAATAGGTATCTACACAAAATTTTATATTTGATGTTGAATACAGAGCACATTCATGATAATATGGTTGAGTAATTAATAACAATTTAAAATAAGTAATTGATAGGTTGTAGGTATTGATTCTATTGTTACGCAATGTAGTATTTCGTTTTATTTAATCATAAGTTTGATCAATATCATCAGTAAAGTGTTTTTAGTTTTCTTAAGAAGGTACCTAACGTATCTTTTCTAATGATAAAGTGTGGGAGAGGGCGAAAAAAATGTGACCACTGATGTTTTGAGTCGTTTTTTTCTCGGAAGCATGAGTCGCTGTTGTTTGAAACTGGTTTAACATTCAGCTGCAAAATTAGACAAATAACATAATATCTGGTGATGTTAATTAAAAACTTTTAAAGCGCTAACAATAGCTAAACTCTGTCAGTAACTATTTAATTTAAGTTCTGTATGGTTTCCATGAGCTCTTATAGCCATTCAGTTCAAAAACTATTTTGTACAAAATATTATCGATTCGTCGTTGACATTACCCATCGTTGAATAACTTTAATCGTAGAAGTATAATAGACCTTGTGCGACTGTGCCTTTAAATATTGTTGTTGGCATCATGGAATCGATATTTTGTACGGAATAGTTTTTGAACTGAATCGCTATAAGAGCTCATGCTAACCCAGCAGGTACGTTAGAAGGTGACAGAAAATAGCGAAAAACAATAAACTGTCGCAAGAAAATAATTATTTTAATTCATTAAACTTACATTTTACCTTTAAATTGTGTGTATATTGAGAAAGAATAATAAAACGTTCTTAGGCGTTTGAGAGCAATAACAAAATTCTTACTGAAATCATAGGAAATTTATTTCCAGTAAAAATTAACAGGTACTACTTGAAGCAAATAAAACTCATTTTTTATTTTATTACCACTTTTGTTATTTTCTTTTCAGTAATAGGATCATTGATTTAGGAGAAATAGGCCTTCAAAGAGAGATCTATATTGCAGTTAGGCGTAACTCACCATCATCATTAACAGCCTATAGAACGCCACTGCTAGACATAAACCTCCCCCATAGCATGCCACAACGCATAGTATTTAGCGTTCTCCATCCACCGACTTCCTGCTACCTTTATTATATCTAAAGTCCATCGAGACCTTCGATGTCCTTCCTCTACTGCGTCGTCTAGTTTGTGGTTGCCACTTGGGAACCTACTCTGATTTGATAATAATAATTGATTGTTTTTTTTAGGTGATTTAAATCTACTGTAAGGTTTACTTAATGCACCCGTAAATGACCTGGGTGAATCAAGTCTACTAAATAGTGTACTTAGTGCACCCAGGTGAATTAATTATATCGCCCCTTTATTCCCCAACAGTTGTCAGTTCTGCGAGCAGTGTTGATAGCTATATAACTAGCAGTTGGCGTAACATATTATTTTAAAATAAATTTCATTTCATTATTACTTACTTAAAAATTTTCTTACCCCAGCTAGCCACTCTAATTAATTAATTATTTTATTTTAGCAAAGAACATTAATTGTGTTTTCAACTTCCAGTGCTGCACCTTCATAATTTGTACTACTTTTAATTTACTCAGACCACAAACAAATTATTTACTTTCTTGTTTCCTTTAAAAAACTGGAAACTCTCCGAGATAAAAAAATATATCGTTTCTTTTAAACGACCTTTCTGAAACGTTGACCTGTTTCCATTGAAGTTGAATTATACTAATAACATGATTAAATTGGTTTTTAAACTGTACCTTTTTGAGTTATACATTAATTTGAATAGCTGGAATGACTAACATAAAAGAAGAATCTTTTCTTACGCCACTAGAGAACACTTGACAATTTGACGACCTCCGTCGCCCAGTGGGCAAGTTTCTGGCTTAGATGCAAGAGGTGCGGGTTCGAGTCCCACTGCGGCACAAATGTTTGCATTATCTGCAAATATTTGATCCAGGTCTGAGTGTTGTGATACCTAATATTCGTAGTTCCTGATACTCATGATACGGGGAATCCTAGTGTAGGATCAGGACTATATATGTGATTGTTGGGTGTTATGTTATGTTTTCTAATGAGTTTACCACTATGTTGTTGAAATAAAATTGCTCATTAAATTGATGAAATCGATTAATATTGTGAAGGTTGTCATCAACTTCCTGTATATAAAAATTATAATGATTTGATTTTATCATCCAAGTAATTCTTCTAATTTTATGACGCAATTTCAATAGAAAATATTTTTTTCGATGTTTTTCCACATTGTCGAGCCGAATGCGTAGCAGGTCTACGGCGTAGCACTATTCAAATGGCTAAGAATCGACAAAAGGGTAGCATGTTCCTACTGTAGTTTTGGTTTCATTTTGTAGTTTTACTTCTCCCAGATAAGTTGCAAACGAATTCTGGCAAAACTCATCTCATCTACATATACACATATTTAATCATGTATTTACTTTGTAGGTAGGCAACAGTTAAGCTGAGTTCCGTTTAAAACTGTTTGTTTCAGTTGAAACTAGTTCTAAATATATGTTTATGTTGCGACTAAGTGATTTCAATCAGTGAAAAATACGCTTTACCTATTACGAAAGTTGAATTATAAGCCAATTAATTTACGCTATCTCAAATCTCTCCAAAAGGCTATTTATTTTCCAAAAGAATTCAAAACCAATCCTAACCTTCCACTGAACCCAGCTATAAATAAACAAAACGATCAAAATTTATCGCCTTCAATAAAACACGGCACGGCAAAAGTATCAATTTATTATTTCACACTCCGATTAGAATAGATAACAATTGAATTGTGTTTATTTACATTGTGCAAGAAACCGAGAGTTTCAACCTCAAAGTAATAAAGAATAAGGCATACATCGTATGTATAGGTATGAACCGTAAGCACGAACACTAAGATGACATTAGAGCTTGGAGACAACCAAAACGTACGCGTTCCTTTATTGGCAGTAGTCATTGCGTGACCCTAAAAAGATAACCGTTGTGACGGTACTAATATAGTGCAAACACGATTGATGTAATCTATATATTTGACGAGTGATTGAAAATCACAATCAGATCTATAATACGACAGTCATATGAAAGACACCACTTCCTTAGAAGCCATAACTTTATGTTAAATGAACCTCTCACTTAACCACCATTTTATTATCGCTGTGGTTCTGATTCTGACAAGTGAACGCGAACCTCAAATCTAGCATCCCACATTATAGAAACACAGAACTAATACCAGCTTGACTTCATCTTGATCACACGCAACTACGCGGTCCTTCGCACTATAGCTTGCTTTATTACTTTGAGAGTTCCCCCAATAAATAACGAATTTTGTTTCCAAAATATCTTTGGTATGCAAATCACTGTTGTCTTATGAATATTAACCGACTCGACGAAGTGAATCTACTGTGTTACAGCCTTTTAAAATAATTAGGACTAGGTTCTCTGGTGTTTATGGCCAGAGATACAAGCTACACCATGGTAAAAAAAAATTGGTAATAGTTTTATACAGCCTGACCAGAAACTAATTCTGATTAGTGGCAATTTCTGTACTATAAACCGTTTTGTGTTAAGTTATACTAACTATTTTTTAAACGTGAATTCATATATTTTTTTCCATTTTCTTTCCAAAATGTTTGATTTTAGGAACCAAAATAATATAGATATTGATACGAATCTAAAAACAGATCAAACGGCTCACTTAAATTTTCATTATTAATTCCAGAATCGAGTGACGTTTTTCTATTGAATATAAACCATGAAATTCACACCTGTGATCAATTTATTATCAATTTTAACGTTTGTCTATTAAAAAGCAATAAATTTAATTTATAAAATGAACCAGACAGACTGGTTTGAATAGATTTGAAAGGACCTTTGTAAATTTAACTTTTTTCAAATGATTTGAAATAAAAAGTTCAACTTTTGCCCTTAATAGTCCAGTACAGTGATAATTAAAATTTTAATGGAAAAAAATATATTGAATTTATCAACATATATAAACATGGAATATCTTATTTTATTTCGTTAATAGAAGACGAATAAAATAGATTTTGGAGAACTAGTGTATCTTTAAATAAGTAACGTAATACAAAGTGCCCATCTTAGTAACTCCAATATGGCTTTCACAAGCGAAGCAACTCCCCAGTGAATATAAGATTTAATTTATAATATCTTAAAGTTAGCAGTCATCACAAACTATGAAAGAAAGATAAACTTATCTGTAAGATAATATTATCTATATACTTAACTATCTTATCGATACCTTACTTGTTGTAACACATTCAAACCGTTGAGAAATTAAATAATAAGGTGACACACGCAATAAATATCCATGACTATATAAAAAAATATGTGTTCAGAACGCGTAAATTTTAAAAATATTATATACAGGGCGTAAAAAGACTACTCGCGAAAACTGAAACAGTGCATTCAGACCATGATTCTAAAAATATTTAAAATGAAAAAACACGAAAAAAAATGCTCTCATTTGGGCCGCTTTTTTGTGTTTTCTGTATAAATATCCATAAAATATCGTTAAAAGGACACAAAAACCTAATTTCCATAATTAAAAACACGTTGATGAATAAAAAGGTAAAAAAAAGCAATGAAAACCACATAGGAAATATTGGCGCTACGGGTCAATCAGCTGACCGGGAGCGTTGAACTCGCGCGGCCGGAATAAATGCGTACATTGCTGGCTGACAAATACGATACAAAACGAAAAAAAAGGTTTTCTCCGGTATGAATCACCTCTCAGGCAAAAGCTGTTTTATATAGCTATGATATAGGTTGCTTTACTGGTACCTACAGTATTCGAGAGCCGTCCTTTTACAAGCTGTATACCTACAGGGTACCTTATACATATTTTTTTTATATAATATCCAAAAGTACTGATTCCCATTTTCACCAACCAATACCTTTATAACGCAACACTAAACTTAACACTTTAATCTGACATGCATTAAGTATTTCTTCAGTGATAGATGCCCCGTAATTAGTTGGTGAAATTGATTATATGTGTAATTAAAATTAATTTTACAATCTCCCAAATAACATCAAGCATGTCAAAATCATATTATATCATTTTAATATACACTCGAGAGCAATGAATCCGGGTCACTTAAAGAATCCTAAAAATCTCGGAAACTAAAAATGCTAGGTTAATGCAATAAATTGTATTTAATAGACAATGTAATACTCCTTAAATGAAGGTATTAAAACTTCTTAGTTATTGTAAAGTTATATCATAAAAAAATCAAATTTGAAAAAGGGCCACTTTCGAAGATGGAACTACGAAATTACAGCATTTGGTTTTGCTTTTGTTTGTAATCTGTCATTTATCATTGTTTGATTTCTGTTTTTTTGTTGTTTTTTTTCTGCGTAAACGCAGTAATGGAAGCACGAGGAGGCAATACGAAGTATTAAAATTCAAGAAAATCGTAATAAAGTTCAAAAATTTCATGTTTCCTATTTTTGTTTTAAGGAGAGATCAGCAGTTTTTTTCTTTATGTAATTTTGTGTTAATAAAATGTATGGTGACTCATATTTTTTTTACCTTCATTTAAGGAGTATTACATTGTCTATTAAATACAATTTATTGCATTAATCTATCATTTTTAGTTTCCGAGATTTTTAACATTCTTTAAGTGACCCGGATTCATTGCTCTCGAGTGTATATTGGTTCTAACTTGAGTTACTTAACCGGCTTAGATAATATTTGTAATGTTTCTCCTGTAGGTAGAGCTATAGTCTTTGAGCCGGTGATACCATCTCAATAACCCAACAAGCCGTGGTTGCGGTTAACGCATCTCCTTAACAACGAGACTGTCGTGGGTTTGGGGGATCAAACCCCGTGGTCGGTTATTTTTGAGATATTATTAAATAAATACTACTTTTTGGAAGTAGTTACAAATAGATCTACCTACAGTTCCAAACCCAATCAATACTAATTCAACTTAGCCAATCTCCAATAACGAAACTCAAACGTCTGGTAACAACCATGAACTTTGTAATTACTCCACAAACTATTTTAGAGCTCTGTCTTTACAGCGTTCAAGTAAATCGTAACTTAAAACTTAGGCCTTAACTTTGATTTGAAACTATTTAAAACTGAAAACACTTTTAATGGTAAAGAAAGTTGCGATCTTGATTATTTAAATATAGTTAATCAGAAACTTTAGCATTGTATCAGAATACTAAAGAATTGTGCCCATTTTCAACAATCAGTAGTTAGATTAGCACTATCACGAAAAGTAAATCGGAATCTGTTAGTTAAATCAGACATAATTAACCTGAATGAAACTTAGATAATATCCTGATAGTAGAACATCATTCTCTGAAACAAAAACCTTGCGCTTTGACGATAATTTGAGCTTATGTTTAAGATCAATATTATAGTTAGCGACCACGTCTTAATACCGTAACTGTACTGGCAACACGCACTGATTGTAGATTTTCGTCTTGAGGCTATGCTGTATTTGCAACAAGAAGATATGGCGTAGTTTCCCACTGTCCTTCCAAATTGGATTCGTCGGTGGACCTCTTTGTCGAAATTGGACCTTCCTTGTTGAATCGTCTCACCCAGACATAATTAGTGGTCAACAACTTTGATAATATCGTTCCCAACGTGTACCGACATAGGAACGTCAACTTTCAATGGATATTTATAAATAAATAATTATGCCTAAAGACATAAATTGTCTTGGAACTTCTCTACTGTTGAATACGCGGTGCTGGCTTAACGCATTAGTATTGCCATTTAGAGTAGCAATGCAGCTAGCATCTTACAGAGGCTTTCATCTGGTCGTGATTTGGATCAGTTGAGCTATCTTTAGATCATTTGCAACGGTCTTTAGATAGCTCAAATTTTTCATTTGTAACGTTAAATTCGTTGATATTTGTATTAGTTGTATTATTCTTTCAGTAGTAAGTAGAATACATAATAATTCTATAACTAAAGCTTTATAGCTTTAGTTATAGAATTATTTACTAATTGTTTTATACTTATGTATAAAACAATTACAATACCTAAGAGTAGAAAATAACTATTACTAATTATTTAGCCTTCAAACTTTCATTACTAAGATTATTTTACGTAAGAATAAATGAGTGTAAATGTAATAATATTACAGAATGAAAACACAATAAAAATAAAGCAGTAAGAACAAGAAACAAGGATTGATAGTCTTTTTTCAAGGTCCTTACTGCTTAAAATCCATTGTGATGAAAGTGAGTTAAAGCTAGAAGTGTCAAAATGTACTAACACAAAACGACACGAACAAAAATTTTGTACAGAGTGTACATAATCAGGCAAACATTAGAAGAAAGGCTTCCACCCGAAGAAGCTTTGTAATATTTCACTTCATCTTGTGTGGGTGGTGAGTACGATGCTTCGTATATCAATCTGTTCGGACAAGGGAGCATCTCAGATGGAATATCCACCAATTTCCTTCTGTACTCAACTTTCGTATCTTGGGAATCGTTTTCTTGGTCTTGCATCTCATCGTACTGTTTATCATCAATCTCATCTTCGTCTTCGTAATCTAGATCTTTTTTAAGCGGGATAAGGTTGGTTTTTGTTTGAACTTTGACGGTACCTAAGTTGGATTTGAGTTTAGTATCCATGATGCAGTTAAGGCGGGCGAGGGATGCTTTAAGGCGTTTGCTTCGAGTTTCGTTACGGAGCTTTTGAAGCCAGGAAAGCCGGCAGTCGCATGTGAGTTTGTTACCTGTGAACAAATAAAAAAAACAATGCTTATTAGAGCCCCACGTACAACTAGTGGAATTTTTCGGATTTCATATACAAAATTTTAGTTAGATCAGACTTGTAGTTTTGAAATTTTGATTGTTACATAGAAAGCAGATATTTTTCAGCTAAATTTGAAGTTAAGTTATCAAAAGAGTGTACATGAACTCCCATCCAGCTCCATTCGTCATCGTTGTTGTTGACAACAATTAACAATTAACATTTACAATTAAACATCTCCAAAAGCACTTTGCGAAGAATTTTGACGAAAAACCTGACCATGACATGAACGCTTACAAGATTCAATTAATACACTAGTGGTTCGCCCAGAACTGAGACCTCGCGATAACACCTTTATCAGCCCGACTACTTAACCAAGTAATTTCAATTTTTCTGTTATTATTTTTGAAAATTTTCACCTCGAGGTCTACCAGTACAGTACAGGATCTATCATGGTGCAACAAAGACAACTATGTTAAAACTTGAAAGAACTCAGCGTTCAATTTTAAAAGTCCTCAACTATAAGCCTTTTAGATTCCCAACAGCTGAACTCTACAATGAGACCCAATTACTAAATGTTCGCCAGTTATTTATAAAAAAAAATTGTTTTAAAGCAACACCAGTTTCCTAGGCGTACCGATAACGTAGCCAGTAGAAGAGCTCACGATGTGTTCACGGTTCCTGCATGCAGGACAGTCTTTGCCCAACGTTTTTTGTGCTTCCTGGCTCCTTTTCTTTACAACCGCATCAACAAAGTCATTTCATGTAGTGATCAAACTAAATTTATTTGCGCTAGATCGATATATACTTATTTACACCAATTAGATTATAATGAAACTGAAAATTTACTTTCTATTAATAGTTAATTATTATTTTATATATTATTTGTTTATTTTTATTAGTTAACTAGGAATAGAAGTACAATAAGTTGCTACCTAAATGTATATTATATATTTATTAAATAACTAGTATTTTATTGTTTATCGATAACTTCTATAACCCTGTCTTCCCGATCCCTAATCCTATACCTATTATATAACTAACGATGTTACTACAAAGTAGTGGTGGAGTGGAGTGATATTGGGTAGTTTGTGTATAGTATGTAACTATGGCAAACTGGTTTTCTACTTTTAGTTTTTTATTTTATTTACTTTTTGCTAAAAGCGTTTTGTTAAATTATTTTTGTTTTTGTCTAAATTGTCGACATGTATGTTTTATTGATGCTCGACTGCTCCACTTTTAAGTGGTTCCAGCATAGGAGGTTGAAGCATGTACCCTGCCGTAACACAGATAAAATCTAGCACGGAGGGTACGCTTTTGTAGCACAGGAAACCACCTTTAGTACCTATGTTATAAAGTAAACTAAACTTCTGTTAAAACTATTTATGTTCTTATTATAATATTTTTAGTTTATAAGCAACATTGTTTTTCTTTTTCTGCCTGTTAAATTACAAAGATTTTTGTGCATTTGAATTTGTAATAACATTATCTTTATCTTTATCAGTAACAACTCTAATTTCCTACACATATAAGGCTAAATACTTATTAAAAACAGTTTTGAAATGTCCAATCAAAGCGCTGTCATTAGACACCCCACTTGATCTGACTGTCTCACTTTTTTTTTTTTTTACCCCCTCTTGGACTCCAATATCTCAGCAACTCCCTGACCGATATAGCTCATAACCTTACCTACAAATTGTACCAATACTATCTACACCCATACCAAATTTCATGACGATCGGATTAACGGTTTGGAAGTTTTCATCGGACAAACTTACATACATACATACATACAAACGCCGATTCTTCCGACTTGAATCAGAGAACTCGCTTCGCTCGTTCAAAAATCAAAAGCCAACATGAGCAGCGCCAAGCATTCGTCAATTGAATACTGGAGCATCAACAAGTCAAAGGTTTTAAAAAAACATATTTAGCGATGAGGTGCACTTCCAACTTGATGGGTACCCGTTAATTAACAGAACTGTCGAATTTGGTGGACCGTTAGCCCAAGTGATCCATTAGCGGCCTATTTTTCCTTCGCTTGTGCCTTGTGGTGGGATTTTGAACTGGCGGAATCATTGGCTCGTATATTTTTGAGAATGCAACCGGCAATGTTTTTACCGTTTATGGTATTCGTTATCGCGACATGTTAACTAAGGTTTTGTGGCCTGCGTTGGATAAAATTGATGTTGATGACATTTGGTATCAACAAAATGGTGCAACCTACCACAATGCGGCAGAAACAATGCAGTTATTGCAGACAAAATTTCCAGGATGAGTTATCTCGCGGTGGAAAGAAGTTAACTGGCCACCAAGATGGTGTGATCTGACACCACTGGGCTTTTTTCTTCAAGGTTTTCTGAAGGGAAAGTTGTATGTAAATAACTCACAGACAATTCCAGAGCTCTGAGAGAGTATGGAGATTCGACAAGTTATTGAAGAAATTCATCTACAATTATGTCAAAATGTGATCAAAAATATCGTGACATAACGCGGACATTTTGTCGGATGTTGTGGTTCTCACGTAACCTCCGTGTCTATATTTTACACTAGTTGCGCCCCGCGGTTACACCCGCGTGAATAGTGATGAAAATTGATGATGATGATGATGATGATTAAAAGTAACCTATGTGTTAATCCAGGGCGTAAAGTATCTCCATTCCAAATTTCACTCAAATCCATTCAGTAGTTTTTACGTGAAAGAGTAACAAACATCCATCCATACTCACAAACTTTCGCGTTTATAATATTAATAGGATAATAGGATTGAAAAGAAAACACCCTTAAAATATAACCGCAATAGGTGTATTATAAAAAATAAGGTTAGTTTTAAAACCCACTATATTAAGGTAGGTAGAATGACCCATGATTTAACATTATTGCCTTGGGGCTTCTTTAAATAACATACGTCATTCTGTGATAAACTCAAAACACAGCTTAATGCTAAGTAATAACCTTCATTCACGTTATTGAGTGTAAGTAAATTGATAAGCTTCATAATTCCGAACCCATGGCATTCCTGGAGGACATGAAAATCTCAAGAAGTCATAAGATAAAAATAGAAAGATAGCATAAATGTATTTGAGATTGAATCCCTAACAACTCTAGTCTACCCACTGACTAGCCTTATAAATAATAAATTGCTGAGTAGAGTAAAGCCTAGTAGAGTAATTCACAAGCAAAAAATATACAAATTAAATTTCGCCGAAGACAGACATTCTTAATATTCAATGGGACTGAAGTACCCAAGTAACCGGCTTTCTTTATCTTGTCCGGCTATTTTAATTAGCAGCAAAACCAATGCATAGGTTCATTACACTATCAAAAAAATTAAAGCTGTTCTGTTGTTTTAGAAAATGCATCTAAGAGATGATATACAATTGAGTTCTCAGTTATATAACACCTTATTTTCGTGACTTGCCACGTTGTAAACAAATCATAACACCCAACAGACACAATATATTATAGTCCTGACCCGACAATAAGATTCCCTGTGTCTTGGGTATCTGTAACTACGAGTACCATGGTACCACAACACCCAGACCCGAAACAAATATTTGCATATCATGCAAACAATTGTCCCGCAGCAGGAATTGAACACACAACTCTTGGGTCTCACTTGTCGTGCCACGGAGGTCTTTGTAAAGTTAATGAAATCAAAAGAAAAAAAAAACATGTTTGGCTGCTGTTTAGCTTTTTTGTCCGGTTGTTTCTCCGGCTTATCCGGTTTTTCTAATTTCTCTACCAGCAAGCCCAAATGAGAGAAACTAGCCGACCTATAAACATGAACAAAGTTTGACCAGCTATGAATCAGCCTGTGAACTACACTATTTAGCTACACAGTGACATTTTAATGGCGCCTATATTTTGCTGAGGGAGCTGGATATATTTTCCCCCAAAACTGACTGCAGTATCTTTGTTAGTTATGATTTATTTTACCGTGCAAATTTTGCGGGAATTCGGTTTTTTAAGGTTCGCTCATATTATATGAGTCATCATCATCTCCCTGCCCTTATCCCACTTAGGTGGGGTCGACACAACATGTTCTTTTCTTCCATTCTCCCCTATCTTCCGTCATATCAGTACTCACACCATTCCTACACATGTCATCCTTCACACAGTCCAAGGCCTTCCTCTACTCTTGTATCCATCCACATTATATGAGTACGTTAAAAAAATATAATCCGTACGACTAAAAATCAGATTATGTTCGACTAAAAGAACCAATATTGGTACCTAATATGCTAGTACACATTAGTACTAGACTTCTTGTGAAAGTTTCATCCAGGGAATTACTACCACCATACCTATTTCTGCTGCCTATAGCAGTAGTGTGGGCATTGCTGTGTTCCGGTTTGAAGGGTATGGGTGCTGGTGAAATTACAAGCACATGCGATGTTCAACTTTATGTGACAGGGTGATGGGCACATTTCAATGTCATGTAGGACTTGTCGTTGGTGGACGTGACCTAAGAGGTATTGCATTTGTTATGGGGGGGTATACTATGGGTATACTGCTTAATTTTAGGCTAGTTCCGTTATTAACACATTTTTTTTATTGAAGCTCTTTTTTTATTTTTTAGTTTCTGACCTCTGCTGTCAGAGTCATAGATACTTGTACTTGAAAATTGACATGGTGTAAAAAAACACAACGATTAAGCAAATAATACCAAATGTTAGTGGCACAGCTATCCCTAAGGGTCATTATTACGTCAAAAGCTTTTAGTATCAATGTGAAAATATCTTTTAAAAACCTTTGCAAAATTTCTAACAACAATGGAATTCAAATTAGAGGATTTAGAATATCAATAGCAAATACATCGACATTATGAAATTTAAAACTTTTTTCACCCAACGTGTACAAATCTTTTCAAAGCTTCTTAGAAACCATTCTGTAAAATCTTCAACAAATAATGGAATTCGAATAATTAAATAATGGAATTACATCGATCGTCAATCACGGACATCGTTATAAAAGCAATGAATCGCAACTGTTCAGAAGGAGTAATTGGCTGGTTAATTGCCATATTCTTATGGACTGCGAACATCGGACAGGTTGCAGAGAACAGCTGGTACATACTTAAATGTGTTACAGTATATATTACAACAGCAGTACAGAGTTTAAGGTGGTTGCTACGCTCTACGCCGTAGCGTACTTTTTTAATTGTTTTTGCTTTGATGGGTAGCTAGTTAAGCGATGGTTTGGTTGAAACACTGTGACCAATGACCAACTCATAATACTATATCTATATTTACTCCAATAACTTAACAAGTCGTTTATGTCAATTAGGAGTCATTAATGTGTACTTTTAGGTGTTTAGTACATTGTGTACGCAAAAAGTAACTTATCTAGAACAAATGACATAAAATAACATTGCTACCCGGACTTGATCGATGAGATTTGTCCTGGCTGCTGGCTTATATAGGAGTGTGTACTGGACGAAAGCGTTACCCAAGTAGGTCATGGAAAGCAATGGCGGCGATGAGTTCACCACTTGTCACATCTATATTCCTGCAACTGTGCAACCCACAGTAAAAAGGGGCCCTTTGAGGATCTGCCTACCCTTTCGGGGAAAAAGCGTGTGCTTATGTATGTATGTAATATATACAGACAATTTTTTTTTTTTTTATCATCAGACTGAGCCAGCTTTTCTCTCAATGCTATGCCACTGGTTTAATTAACCGAATGATCCGAACGAGTATAATAACTTTATTCACATGAACGAATCGGATTGGCTTTTATATGATTTTAATTAAGCTAAGTGGTTATAATTGATTACGATTATTATATCGTTCATATAATTTTTATAGAATATATACCTTCGATAAAATATTTTTTAATTTTGCTTTGTCCGTATCTTACCCACGATGAAATATTATACGTTTAACATGATAGGTGTGAACACATTAGATGTGTGTTTATAACATTGCCATGCATAATTTATCATCGTCCATCATATTTTTGCCATAAATAGGTTAGTAAAATGTTGTATAGTAACTAACAAACAATACGGCTAATCAATAAAAAGAAAACAGAACTGTAATCAAACCAAGAAACTTACAAATAAGTAGAAAATTAGATTGCCATTGATTTATTGCTTCAACGCGCCAACTTTGGTTCGGCTATCGGGAAACAAGGATATGGAAACTTCCCAACCAAATTAACATCGGGAAAACTCTAAGAATTCAAAAGCTGAACCAACAGACATAAATCATAATCACAAAAGTTATTGACAACTCACCATCAAGAGAGATGAGGGCGTAATTTGACTTCATGTTTTCCAAAACGTTTTGCATCGCCTCCTGCTTGAGAGTTTCCAGGTTATTGTTCCTCAGATCCAACACGTTCAACTTCTGAATGTCACTCAGCACACCGTCATCCAATGTCCCTAACTTATTATCGGCCAGTGAAAGTTTCCGCAGCTGAGTCGATCCCCCAAAACCCCGCTCCGATATAAATTCTATTTCATTACCGTCCAGGTAAAGTTCTTGAAGACTCCAAAGTTCTGCGAACGCCAAGTCGCCTATCATCGTTAATTTATTGTTTCTCATATCCAATGTTATCAGGTTAGACAGACCCTGGAAGTTCTCCCTAATGACAACTGTCAGTAGATTGTTGTCGAGATCCAGTTTTATCAAGTTGTTCAAATGCTTGAAACAGCCATCATGTAACACCCCTAGATTGTTCTTCGATAAATATAACCTTTGCAAATTCGGAAGGACGTAGAATACGTCGCGTTTCAATTCCGTTATCTGATTCTCTACTAAGCTGACGTTTGAGAGCATTATAAGATGAGCGAACGACATTTTCTCAAGTTTCGCTATTTTGTTCTTTGGCAGAGTTATTTCGCGGAGCGTTGTCGAGTTGGTGAACGCAAACGAGGGTATGCTATGAATATTTGCATACTGTATGTTGAGATATTGTAGTCGATCGAGGCGAACGATCACTTTAGCGGGGATGTACGTCAATCCACCGTCTGCTCTAACGTTGAAAGTTAGCTTTTCGATTTTCGGTTGCGAGTAGAAATTGGACCAGAAAGGATCGTCTTCAGCAATGCCACCGTTGAACACCCAGCAGTCTGCTTTAGTTGCTGTTTTGATTTTGATACTTTCGCAGTAGCAGTGGACTTTTGACCCTCTGTCTTGTATATCACAAATATTCACATAATGTGAGTAGACGCTTTTGTCGTTCTTCCATCTTCGTTTATCGTTTTGTCTGCTCTCGGTGACGTTTATTTCGACGGTTGCAAAGGCGATCATTAGGATAAGATATTTAAGGTCCATTTTTGTTCTTCACATCAGGATCTGTAACAAAAGAAGGGCGTTTAGTGCGAGTTCTTTTGTTTTGTGTTGTATTTGGGACATCAGCGAAGTTTCTGATTAGATCTTATTGTCGTGAGGTGCCATTACAGCGTTACGTAATTAACTCCACTGTCATTGTGAAACAAAAGTAAGGGGAAGTAAGAATATAAAAGAATTTAGGTAAGCGAGAACGCATTAAGTAGAACTTTTGAGGAAATGAAAATACGGAATTTTTGAAGGAAAATGTGAAATTGTTTTAATGTCTACAGTTTACATTTTCTTTGTCTTCAAAAAAATATTCTATATTTTGCAACATTGGTACTATCATGAAATAACACTTAAGAATAAGAAACAGAACTCAGGAACAGCGAGTTTATATTACGTAGGATGGCGAAGACATTCTGTGCAGTTTAAAACTGAAGTTGTTTTATTTGCATGACCCGTTTAGCGCAGTTTTCTTTGCTCTGTTTGTGAACTATTCAGAACGTTTTGAAATATTTTAAATAAAACACAAGTTGTACTATATAAACAACGTAAAAATTAATTAAGTATCCTAAATTTTTCAACCCTAGGTACCTCAATTCCCAAAAAAGTATAAAATATATTATCGTAGTGATAATAACTTTTCATTTAGAAAACCGACTTCCGCCATTGTATTCGACTAAATATTTGGATGAAAAAAAAATTATGAAAGAACCATAGTGGTGAAAGGATGATGATACTTTTTGAATGCAAATGCTTGGTTTGTTGCCGAAAATATCAAAATCGCCATATGCATGCCTACAATATTTGAGGAGTTCTCTCAATTCCTCATGGATTCCATCATCAGAACTGGATTCTGAAAAAAATGGGACCAATCTGGAAGTATATCTAAGCAAATAAAAAAAAAAAATCCAAATCGGTTAATAAACGCCGGAGATACGCGGTAACAAACATTAAAAAAATATAAAAAAAATACAACCGAATTGAGAATCTCCTCCTTTTTTGGGAAGTTGGTTAAAAATAATAGCTTTCGTTCATCCATGATTAATTTTATATCGAAACGTCAATCCCTGTTATTATAAGATACTTTAACATCAAAACACGTTATGATATAATAACTATCACTTCACTCTTTCATCAGCCGTTAGATGTCCATTGTTGGAAGCGATCTCCCCCACAGAATGCAAAAGAAGGGGGAGGGTCGGGGGGTAGGTTTGCCATAATCACTACGCTTGTCAGGCGGATGCCGCGGCCTCCCATCCCATGGTGTAATTACTTAGTCGGGTTTCTACGAAATCCATGGGAGGAGACAGAGGGGTCGTTTCTTAGACCAGAAACCCACGGCAATCGGTCGTAATAAATGAAATTCACTGTACTACAATTACTACATACCATATTATTAGATATTGGTTTTATTTTTATTTTTCGAACCCACGACCTTTGGATCGGAAGTCATACTTAGTCGAATCCCTACACACTAAAGTTCTTCTACGGATTTCCTAATTTCCTTGTTTAGTATGGTTCATGCGCACACTCTGTGAACCTAAATTTCCATACCTACAAAAATCCGTGTTACGCTACACCATACGTCGGTGAAGACTACGGCCTCTGACGCCACGTAAGTAGTGAGAAAACAAACACATGCAATATATGAAAAAGGAAATAAAAACACATCATTCTAGATGCTGTGAAAATTTGAATACCTCATTTTTAAACATAAATAATCAATGTCCGCACAAAAACTTACCAACGGGCGACCTATAGCCGGAAGCGGTACTAGCTTGACGGATGATTTAACTTTTCTGTTTTAAGGCTCTGAAATTATGCTTGTGCCCAGTATATTGAAGAGTGGACTTCAAAATGAATATTATTATTAACTTCATAAATACAAATCATGAGGATTTTTCAAACATTCACGATCAGAACACATATTTATTAATATTATCAGTATTTATCGCGTGTTAACTTATCATTCCCGACGTTTCGAATGCGACAGAAATCGTGGTCGCGGGCTGCCGTGTGGTGTCGGTGTCGGACTATGAATATTGACATTTCTAATTCTGAAGACCAAGTGAGAGTAGTTTCTGCAGTTGCCACCACTTCTCGACGGTAGCTCCATGTACTCCAGTCAGCCCGCGACCATGATTGCTGTAACGCATTCGAAACGTCGGGAATACTAAATAATAAGGTAACACGCGATAAGCACCCGTGAAAACATTAATAAATAAATCTCGAGGATGCAAGTTTTGTATTATTATGATCAAACGTCCACAAGGTAAGTTTGTGTAACCATCAATAAGATACGATTACATAACAATATCCTTCAGCTTCCAACTCAGGTGTAATATTCTCTGCAGACTCTCAGCAGTTGAACGAACTCGTGATAAATTACCACGTAACAAAGTCACAAACAGTCCCTTTGAAACATCTTAATCGGGCGAAAGTTTTAATTATCTTTATTACTTAATCCTTTTGTCTCGCCTGCATCCTGCCTTTAACTAATCAAACTCAATTAGGTATAAGACATTGTAATTACAAGGTTGTTACTGTTACAAACGTGTATGTTGAAAAATAGATAATTATTAATTAAGTAATCATTGATGAGACATCTGCCGTTTTTTATCATCAAAGGAAGAAATTAGGAATTAACAATTATTAAATTAACCTTGCATGTTTATTGATATTGCTTAATTCATATAATTATTTCGATGCAGTTCTTGTTTTCTTTAAGTTTAAATTTCGCATACCAGTCCGCAAAATGTTTACTTGAAGATAACAGAACTTCTGATGGCCAAACAATATTAATTATGTTGAAAACGAGCTGATCTGTTAATGAATAAAAAAATATTATCACTAATATCATCAATCCGAAGTAGATTTGATTAAATATGGGTGATATAGTGGTATGATATGGGTCAGCTGAAAATAATTTTAAATGATGAGCTTGATAATGAGAAAGCCGGGCCTATTAAATTTAATACATCAAATATGAAAAGCTTTCCCAGCAAAGTTTTAGAATTATTTTTAAAATCGTGTTAATGTTATCAAATTTTTTGTTAGTGAACTCTGGATATTACAATTTAGGTTATAATGAGAATTATAATATTGTAAGTTCATTCAAACGCAAAAACGCCATACGTGACGGTTCCTTAATTGTAGTTCGAAATACTTGAAATGCAAAGTACGTAAAGACGTTGCAAATCTCACTATTGAGAACACTTTTGAGCTGGAGTGGCATATCATTGTGAGTGTTTACCGTCCCCCTGACGCGGACTTCACGTTATATGAATCCACGGTGGAAGAAGTACTTCTCAAAACTTTTGTAAGTCATAAAATGCTAATAGTCTGCGGGGATTTTAGTATAGATACTTAATATTATTACTTATAATATATGTATATATTACATAAAATATTAGTATTTATACATTTATATACGGTTATTCGTCTATCTGAAAGGCTGCATATTTATTTATCATCATCATCAGCCTGAAGAAGTCCACTGGTGGACATAGGCCTCCTCCTTAGAATGCCACGACAAATGATCTTGAGCCGCCTCCATGTACCGACTTCCTACGACGTTTATAGTTATATTGTTTTTAGTCCATCGATTGTAGGGTATTCTTCCTTTACCATATTTTTTTTTTTTGCAAATAAACATATTGAAATTGGAATAGATAAATGAAAACATAAACAATATATAGAAATATTGAGGTCGCGAAAGAAGCACAAAAATCTTGAAAACAAAACATTTTCAAGAACTTAATGGTTGGCATTAAATTTCATTTAGGCGGCTAATGACCCTTATAAAGCATACGGAACCCAAGAGGCTATGAGTAACTGCCGCGACACAAAACCTACTCGACATATTTATGGGGCCCATGATAATTAACATTAAACGAGGAAGCAGAGACACTAGATGCGGCACGAGATCTGTGGTATGGGTTTAAAATACGCAGTGATAGTTTCATGACTTTTAAGTAGTTCATTTCAGTTATGAATTTAGCAATGAATTTAGTTTTAATGAACTAACTTCTATAATAAACTTGTTTTGGAATACCTATACATATTTAGGTACTAGGCAAGATGAGCCGCCTCATATACCATGGTTTGCCAATATTATATTTATTGTAACTATAGAAAAGTAATTAGCAGATTAACACAGACCAAAAAGTAAAAATACAGCTCGATGCGGACCTGTTTCAGACTATTTAGGCAACGCAAACACTAGACGCGATCAACACGATCAACTGATTCACGTATGGGCTAGTTATGGGCTATAAGTTCAACGAACGGTCTGCGACCGGACTGAAGAAGGCGAGGGCACACTCAGATACCAAGTTTTGTGTATAAAATATGATATAGAATGCCCTTTAAAGTTTAATTAAATTTTGTTGTTGGATCCAGTATTTTTTTTAAATAATTAATAAGTTACCAAATGATTCAAAAATTCAAACTTGTAAATGTCTAAAATTGGATTTAAATTTTAAAAAGGTGGTGTCTTTGTTTTTTTCTCAATCAGGTGAAGTAATTCAAATTGTGTATGACATTTATGATTTCACTACATGAATATATAATATATAAATAAATATATGGTATTTATTTATTCATGGAAACGCCTCAATTCAATTTCATATGGAACTTTGTGATAGAACTGACGTCGTCAACAAATCAAAGAAAGGCTATTAACAAAACAATTCATAAAAAAGGTACTCGGAAATGGTTTTTTTTTGTGTAAAGCTTTGGTTTCACCTTGAGAAGCGGCAGACGTTCTACAACGGCATTTTAGCTGATCATTTTTAACTATCGTTTCCGCTGAAACTAATTCTTTGTAAAGGGTAATTAAGCTAGTGCATAGTGCACACCAGCGACCGTGTAGGTGTAAACATCCTTTTGACTAACAGACTGTGTAACCGAGGGACCGCTGCCCCGGGGATGATCGTCTAATAAATTTTATATATCCACACAATGTTCGTCCTTACCCTAACATCAAATTTCTACTCTATAGTGTAGTAGGCTAGATCGTTTTTTGAGCGTAATAGTGTTGCAAATAGAGGAATATTTTATACAGGTACGGCTTATAGAGGTGGGGAAAGAACAATAAACTAGTTAAATAAGCCAGTTTCATAGCGATGCTCAGTTGCTTGTAGGAATGAGTTGTCTTCAAAGTGAAAGTTACGGAATATGAAATATTTTATTTATATCTTTGGAGGCGTAAATAACGAATGGACAGTACCAGCCTACCGCTAGTAACGTCTGGAGTCTAGAGTCTATTCGCAATTTACGATGCCTGTAAAGTTATTCGAAACCACGAGAAATGTTCGAGTAAGAGAGTTCTTGAGTTTATCATGAAGTTTGTAGTAGGTAATACTTGAGTAATCAATGTTGAAAAGTAGCTCCCTAATGATTACTGCATAATAGACTAATAAAACTTCTTTAGAGTGATAATTCTGTGATACACTGGTATTTTAATTAAGTTTATATTTATTGTACAGAAAAAGTACACACGAATAAGCTTTAAATTTTTTTTTTTTATTTTACAGTCCTTCAAATTTAACCTTGGCATGAGTTTTTCTGCGATTGGTACGCCTACCTACAATCGTGCCAAAGTTTAAGTTTGTACGTCAAATAGTTTCGGAGCAAATCGCGTGTTACAAATCTTACAGACTGACAGACACTGAAGTGATTCCATAAGTTTACTGATTTTCAAATCATGGTCTAAACCCTAAAAGTAATGTTACTACCTTTACATCACCACGTTACCCGGTGTGCTTTACGATTAATCTTTAATCGCTGACGTGTCATTTTGTTAAGGTGTCGTTGTTGTATTGTTAGTTAATAATTTATTTATTAAAAAAAACTAAGTACAAATTACAATTAAACAATTGTATTGTGTCTTACTAACGCACGAATGACATTCGTCTTTGATTTTAAAGAACTATGGAACATTTTAACATAACAACACAACACCCAACAGTCACACATAATCCTGATCCCACACTAGGATTCCCTGTGTCGTGGCTACGAGTACCATGGTACCATAACACCCAGACCCGGAACAAAATGTTTGCAGATAATTCAAACATTTTTTTCCGCAGCGGGAATCAAACCCTCTTGCGTCTCAGCCAGCTACTCGCCCATCGCGTCACGGAGGTCGTCAAAATGTAATGATAGTTATCATATTTGTTGCTTTTAATGTATAACTACAATTCAAATAAAGGCTAAAAAGATAAAAAACAATAAAATTACTCATAGGAAAATATTTATCAATCAATATTTATTATCTTATATTTCTATAACTGTTTATCCATTTCACAAATAAAGTATTTTTGTGCGAGTTCTCTATTCAAGAGCTTTTAATAAAAATGTTTCTAAGCATAACAATGATGTTTCAGATCCAACGAGTCTTCATAACAAGCCTACGCAAAAATGGACAAGCAGAATATAATGTAAATGCCATAAATATGCAAATGTGTTATATCACGGGCAGGCGTCGCAAACTGTGCAAAGTTCTATAAAACATGTTATTTTATGCTACCTTGTTTAATACTCGTACTACCTAGTTTGGAACTGGGTTTTGGCGCATTGTTTCTGTGATATACTGCATGTAATGGGACGAGGGGAATGCTTATCCGTGACTACGAATACTAGTCTGTTTCTAGTTATGCAATTTTCAGAAATAAACTACTTTCAATGTAAACTATTTTTGAATCTTTATTATACACACAGATAGATATTTAGAACACAAGACAGAATAAAAGGAAATGTGCAAAGGCGAGCTTAACCCTAAAAATAATTTTCTTCCAGCAAACCTCTGAGGCTAGAGAGCAGTGATTATAGAGGTAGGTTCGTGTACACACATAAAAAGAAAAGTGAGACACAAAACAAAATAACATAAACATGAAACATAAATTAAAATAAACACACTTAAACTTAGATAAATATATATATTAAATAGCAAACATATTATGTACCTTAACTTACTTCAAATTGCTTATTAATAATTAGCACCCTGATTAAAGTAAGATTGGGCTAAAAAAGCCCATACCTAAGACAGGTGACGCAAATTTTTGTGGTTATCCAATTTGAACAAGCTGTAATCATCCTAAAATTCTACTACGACATCGGTAGAAAACTTAAACTCATTTTCCACTCTGAATCGAGGCTAGGTAATAAAATGTTGAATTTTTGATCCAATAGTTCACCTCCGTTCAAGACTTATCTATTAATTATTACGGAAAACTAGTCTATAAGCGCTTATTTTTAAACTTGGAATACATTTCGGTCTGGCGTTCAGAAACAAACCTGCAAGCAATGAAAATTAAAAAATTGAGTTGAGTTACTTTGTAGGTAATTTCATAGAGTTAAATTGTAACCTTTTCAAAGATTGACATTGAAAGTATTGCAGCGCAAAGTATTAGTTTAAAAAAAAAAGTGGTTTCAATTTCAATTCGCCCTAACCAGGTACGTATATAAATTATAGGTTGATCACCTACAAATTATCTGAAGAACAGTATAACCGCGTGTCGGCAAATAAAGCTGATTTGTCAATTATTACCATACGATTTCAGCCAACCGCTCGGAAATTGAAATTCGACGAACACTAATGAACCTATTGTAGCCCAATGAATGGTTTTTACTGTGCAATTAACTTGGAAATCTGGTGGATGCGGTCGTTTTAATCGCCGAATATGCCGGTGCTTGGGAACCTGCGATTCGCGGTTTGACGCGAATGAACTCGAGTGGTTTCGATAGTCAAGAGAATGAGGATTCAGAAATGAAGAATTAAAAAACATGCATGCATATATTATTAACACTCTCCTTTTTCCCTGAAGGGGTACGCAAAGCCTCAACGGGTCTCTTATCATCGTTGCACAATCGTAGGAATATAGACGTGACAAGTGGTGAGCTCATCGCCGCCTTTGTTTTCCACGATTAGCATAAAAATTCCTTGTCCACGACCAACTCGGCCAACGCCAGAAATAAATAAAAATAAAAAACTGAGCCTTTATTTCTACAACTGTAACTAATTTAAAACTAAACTAAACAATTTTTTTTTAAATTAAAATTTAATTAACTTAATTGTCTTAAAATTCTGAAGTAATAGTCGCCTCCTTGGCGTAGGCCTCCCCCATTTCCTTCCACAATTCTCTATTTCTGGCCTTTGACATCCAGTCTGATCCAGCTTTCTCTAAGAATATATCCTCCCATCTCTTCTCCGGTCTACCTCTACTTCTTGATCCATTTTTTGGTATCCACTCTGATATTCGTTTAGCCCATCGACTGTTTTCCATCCTACATATATGTCCTGCACATTTCCATTTATATGATCTTATAATTTTTAAAACGTCCTTTATTTTCCTTCTTTTCCTGATTGTTTTGTTTTTGATTTTATCTTTTTGTCTTATCCCTAGCATGCTTCTCTCCATTTTTCTTTGGCCATTTACGCCAGTAATAACATACTCTTAAATAAGCCAGCACCCAGGACAAATCTTATACCATCGAAAGTTGGCCAACAAGTCCGATACAATATAAATGCGTTTTTATAAACACAGAATTCAAAATTAGTCATTATAATTTAGTTAGTACGTAGATATTAAGTATGCCAATAATGGTTTGCCTTGGTCTCCTCCCGCGGATGACGTAAAAGATGAATCAGGAATTACACCAGGGGAAGGGCAGGAGAAACCTGAGTATTCATCACCAATACTGCGATTACCAATCCGTCTACCAAGCGTGGTGATTATTACAAATGCCCCGTTGTATTTAAAGGGGAAGCCACGTACAAGACGTAAACAGGCTCGTGGAAAAGATATAATAATATAATAGGAATAATAAATAAATAAATGCTGGACATTTCACTCAACATTATCTAGCCCCAAGCTAAGCAGAGCTTGTTATGGATACTAGATAACTGATATACTTAATGCAATACATTACATAGATAGATATTTTTTATTATACATAGAAAAATACCCAGAACACCCTGAACAAATATCTGCAGATCGAACAAATATTTGTTCCGAGGCGGCAATCGAACCCGCAGCATCCTGCATCGCAGGCGAACCTTCGCCCGCCGCACCACAGAGGTCGTCACAATAATGGAAGTCTAAAGGCTGATGACAAACCTAATATCAGGCTCTTTGTGAAAGACTTTTGTCCGATAATGTGCTATCATTCACCGTACCTATATACACAAGAACGTTTTATCCAATGTTTTTTTGTTTATACTAGAAAAAATACGATATAGGTACAACAGGCACTTAGCAAAATAAACAAAAGTCTACATCGAAACATTTTACTCCACCAAAGATTACGATCAGGGCCAGACAAAGGTTCTGTAACGGTAATATCTCAATGTCCCAGGAGGCCCCGAACATCACTTCAGCGCGCTATGGGCCTGTGATGCGTTTTACCTTGCCCGTCTTATTCCATTTACACAACAATAATACACTTATGGGGTGGGCAGTATGAGTTACAAAGGTTCTGTTCACGTTTTCACAATAATTTTCCTCGTTCGTGTACCGTAATTCGCAATTGACCTACTAAGCTATGAATTTGGGTGATTTTTTTGTTAGTGGAAAGTGTTTACATGACTTTATGCAGTATGATAACCGGCCAAGTGCGATTCGGACTCACGCACGAAGGGTTCCGTACCATTATCTATAAAAAAGGCAAAAAAATCACGTTTATTGTATGGAAGCCACATATTTTTTTTTATTATTTTTGGTTATAGCGTCAACAGAAATACATCATCTGTGAAAATTTCAACTGTCTAACTATAACGGTTTATGAGATACAGCCTGGTGACAGATGGATGGACGGACGGACCGGACAGCCGAGCCTTAGTAATAGGGTCCGTTTTACCCTTTGGGTACGGAACCCTAAAAAACAGCTTAAGAGCGGTTTCGCACTACGTCCGATCCGAGTCCGATCCGTATCCGTCAAAATTCGGATATATGAAGAAATCGGATGACGGAAGCCGGATCTAGTGCGTAAACTACCATAGAAATACATAGTTCTACAACTACTCCGGACCGTATTTTCATGGTTTGGGATCGGATTCGGATCGGACGTAGTGCGAAACCGCTCTAAAGGTTATAAGGGAGAGGTGAACACAAATCGGACGACGCAGTAGAGGAAGGTCTACCTCTCGATGGACTAAAGACATTATAAAGAGGTCGCCGGAAGTCGGTGGAAAGAGGTGGCACAAGAGCATTCGTCATGGCATTCTAAAGCGGAAGCTTATGTCCAGCAGTGGATCTCTACAGGCTGATGATGATGATGATGGTGATGATGAAGTATAACTTTGTTTGTCACTAGCCTATGTACGTCCACTGTTGGACGTTGGGGGGATTTGCCATAATCACCAGGCTTAGCAGGCGGATAGGTAAACGTAGTTTAGTGTTGAGTACTCAAGTGGATGCTGCTCCCCATCTTTTGGTGTAATCGCTTAGTAAGGCTTACTACATCTCCGGGAGGAGACGGAGGGGTATAATCTTTGGTTGGACACACCAGAGGGCCTAGCCAAACGGCATTCGCTTCGAAGCGATTCCATTTCTACCGTCGTAATTCAATACAAAAGACCACGTGACATATCGATAGCTCAATCAATCCCATACATTTTGGACTTTTCTACTGGCGTCATCGCTATTAGAATGTTACTTTGTCTACGGCCTCTGGGCACATCTTTTTATTGTGAAATCATAATTTTATTAAAATTAAAATGTAGGTACCTATTATAGATTATTAAATTTTAAACTTACATTATTTTATTTGTATATAGTTTTTATTGAAACTTTAATTTAATTAATTTACCACGCCAACTACCTATAACCATCTATTAATTTACCATCTTGTTTATAAAATAATTTATACAGAATCCCAAACCAACCAACTAATAAAGACCGTTAATCACCTGCGTTAAGCACGAGGTTTTATTACAAAAACGCTGAAGTTTTCCCGTTAATGCCTCGAGCTAATGCTGGCGGTAGGTATCTAAGTGAGCTACAGTTACTGCAGTCAATAGACTGCAGACTATTATAGACTGGCCCAATAGGGTAGCTTTATAGTGAACTACATAGTTGGTTTCTGTAGTATTACGCGTGTGAAAAGTAGTAGGTATTTTAACTTAGACTAGGGCCTAGAACATTTACTAAAGGAAAAAACATATATAGGCATATTTTTATTAGATTGAAAAACAAAAAAAATATGTTAAAAAATGTTTGTGAGTTTATTTAATTCAATAAGATGTGAATTCTTACAATCACTTAAAATTTAAAGATAAGTACGCATTTTTTTTTATTCTTCTTGGCAAGCAGACAAGCTTACGGCCCACCAGATGGAAAGCAGTTACCATAGCCTATGAACGCCTGTAACACCAGAGGCATCACATGCGCGCTGCCGACCCTGAGACATAAAGATGAAAAGTCTCATGTGCCTGTAATTTCACCGGCATCCGTACCCTTCAAACCGAAACACAGCAATGCGAACACTACTGCTTGGCGGCAAAAATAGGTACGGTGGTAGTACTTCCCCGGACGAACTCTTTCACAAGAATTTCTACTACTAACAAAACATACGTATACGTACAATATGCATACCGTATGTAGCCGTTGGGGAATAAAGGTTCTCGAGTGGTGATCACAAACCTGGCGACTCAGTAGAGGAAGGACATTATAAAGGTCGCAGGAAGGCTGTCGTCTTAGCTTTCTATGGGAGAGGTATATGTACGTCAGTAGATTTCTAGAGGTTGAAGATGAATATTACCCTTTAAGGCCACAGCACACCAGCTGCGTATGCAGCACGTAACGTAGACACGCGCGTCACTTTGTATGTACACGCTTGCGTACACGTCACGTGTGCCATGTCTCATATTCCGTACATTATAACGTCATGGTATGACGACGTGCACGACAATGTCTACGCGTACGCAGCTGGTGTGCTGTGACCTTTATTGATATAAGATATAATAAGTTAGTTAGAAAATAGCTAAGAGCATCGTCATGCTAAAACCACACACCCAGCACACCACACAACACAATTATTATGCGGTACGTTCAAAAAGCTTACTAACGCCCCGTCTAATTCTTTCCTCCATTAAAGCAACATTACTTATTCAAAAATAATAATTCAGACACATTTAGTTCGTTTCATTATTCATGTTATTCTCTTGTTTATAAAGTGAATAAATTGCCCTTTTAGGGGTTGTTTTAAGTTTTAATAGCATATTAGAACGGCGTGGATTAACTTCTAAGTAGGGATTGACCACATATAACTTAAGTAAAATATTCTAAGTAGGTAGGTAGGGTAGGTGTTTTAGCTTAGCGTAAGACTAGATTTTTGTTAGTAGTAGAACTTCTTGTGAAAGAGTTCGTCCGGGGGAGTACTACCACCGTACCTATTTCTGCCGCCAAGCAGTAGTGCTCGCATTGCTGTATTTCGGTTTGAAGGGTACGGGTGCCGGTGAAATTACAGGCACATGAGACTTTTCATCTTTATGTCTCAGGGTCGGCAGCGCGTGATGCCTCTGGTGTTACAGGCGTTCATAGGCTACGGTAACTGCTTTCCATCAGGTGGGCCGTAAGCTTGTTTGCCTGCCAAGTAGCATAAAAAAAAAAAAACTTAATGGTTTTATCTGTAAATAGAAAGAAAGAAATAGAACTTTTAATTGTAACAAAGACACAAAAACGTGGAACACAAAAACACACACAAAACAAAGATTAATTAACAAAATGTAGCTGCTAGAATCTAACACCAAATTATAACAAAACTGGTAAAATTGTGTCTCACAAAAGCATACCCGCATTGTCGTCACAAATACATATACAACTACTTTAGGGGTTTCTGCAGACAGAATAGCAGACAGCTAACGAAGTCTTATAGCGTTTTTTTTTTTACTTTTACATAACCAAACCCTAATTGATAGAATCCAAAATGAGGAAATCCGTAGAAGAACCAATGTCACCGATACCTCTTTAAATTAGCAAGTTGAAGGGCAGTGGGCAGGTTATATAGCTAGAAGAACTGATAACCGTTGGGGAATAAAGGTTCTCGAGAGGCGACCACAAACCGGACGATGCGGTAGAGGAAGGCCCTCCACTCGATGGACTAAAGACATTATAAATATCGCAGGAAGTCGGTGGATGGAGGCGGCTCAAGACCATTTGTCGTGGCATTATAAGGAGGTGGTCTATGTCCAGCAGAGGACTTCTACAGGCTGATGATGATGAATCAAACCGTTAACATAATTCAAAGATGCTTGAATCAATATTTTGACACAAATTTGTAGAACTAGATTTGTATCAGCAACTCCTTGCTCCGAAGCAAGGCGCTTCTCACTTAGTGGTAAGACGGACCATTTTTGTAAGCCAAGCCGTGTTTGTTGCCTGATTCTTCTAGGCTTGGTCGCGTTGGAATAGGAGTAATTTTAGTTTGTAAGACGACTCTAAATGATCCTTGTGATTTCAATGAATAAAATTCTTTTTGACTTTGACTTTGAGAAATAAATCACAATTATTGATTTAATATTTTTTATGTCAAGTGAATTTTATTTCCCAGTCTGAGCCTAAAAAAACCCTTTAGTATAATATACTAGTTGCGCTCCGCAGTTTCACCCGCGTCAAAAATGATGAAAATTTATGATGATGATGATGATGAAAAGTAGCCTATGTGTTAATCCAGGGCGTAAAGTATCTCCATTCCGAATTTCACTCAAATCCATTCAGTAGTTTTTACGTGAAAGAGTAACAAACATCCATCCATTCTCACAAACTTTCGCGTTTATAATATTAGTAGGATAAGCTATGTCACATTTCTAGTAGCACTTTAGGCTAGCAGCGCTCAAACAAGCTACGAAGTTTTTTAAATTTATTACGAAGCATGGTCAATATTCATTAATAAACCTTATTAAATAGCCTTATAAAAGTGATTGATGATTCATTATTTTGTAGATTAAGAGATAACCACCAATCTTTCCGTCCCATTCTAACACAAGCAATAGAAAGAGACCATGTTGACATGAGTCGTTTATTAGCAAAGCCCTTAGGGTATTTCTACACGATACTACACTATCAATAATGCTGTGCGATAGTCACACTATCAATATTAATTAACTCAATTTCAAAGTGCTTTAATTAAAACGTATGTGGGATTATAATACACGTTACCCCCAAGCAGGGGTAACGGAACTCGATAGCGAGTTTGTTTCATGTAGTGAAAAATTTGCAGGTGCTTTTATTCTAAATGATAAAACCGTTTTTAAGCAAAATTTTAAGGAAGGTTTAAATATTTAAGTGGGATTTTTTGGCATAAAGCTAAAATTTTGTACATTAAAATTTCAACGAACAAAAATAATACCAAATTTTTCATGATTATTTCAGACTTATTTTTTTATTTAATTTCGAGTGCCATGTTGTTTTAGTTTTTTTTATAATAATAGTTCATCCGGATGAGACAGGACTAAATTAATCAGCTCGCTAGCGTAAACACATAGTAGAGACCCAGGTGCCAGTAACCGTAGCTGAACAGTTAATTATGGAACCACCACTTTTTGTTTGGGGTTATAGTTAATTTATGATAATGGGGATTATGGGTTCACGTATTTAATGCTTAAAATATTTCGTCTGAATTGAGCCTTATGCTGTGGATATAATGAATTATGTCATGGAAAATTGTTTCGAAAATAATTGTCGTGTTTAAATATTACTGTAATTAAAATTGACTAGTGTCAGCGCGTTTCAGGACTTGTCGATATATGAAACCACCACTTTTTGTTTGGGGTTATAGTTAATTTATGATAATGGGGATTATGAGCTCACGTGTTTAATGCTTAAAATATTTCGTTTGAATTGAGCCTTGTGGTGTGGATATAATGAATTATGTCATGGAAAATTGTTTCAAAAATAATTATAATTGTCGTGTTTAAATATTACTGTAATTAAAATTGACTAGGTGTCAGCGCGTTTCGGTACTTGTCGGCACTCGTGTCAAAATGTCCAATAGGTTTAATGGCTTGATAGTAAAAATACACAATCTTTAAAATATACAATTGTTCTTACAACTGCGTCCCCAGTAAGCAAACCGTTCGCCGCCGACTGAGTGAGCCGCAAACTTGTGGTGAACTGAAATTCGAGTCAGCGGCACACTCAGATCAATTTACCGACTGGGTTTTTCTGTGAGTCGGCCACCCACTGAGATAGTAGGCGCGCGTAACGCTGCAAACTGCGTAGAGTAAGCGCAAAACTAGCTAACTGTGAACACTCCATTTCAAATATATGGAAGGGCGTACTAAACCGATACGCCACTAACTCGGTCGGCGGCGAACAGTTTGCCTACTGGCTACTACTACTGGCATACTAATTTATTAAAACCATAGGAACAATTATTAAGAACACTTGGTCACGTCATACATTATATATAATTAGAAATTAGGTAGGTTATGTAAGTAACTACTTAACTGGAGGGGTGCTAGAAACAGACAAGCATTTCACATAGTAATTAATAACCGATTATCAATTTTTTTTTCTGCTGTAAAAAGCATTGTCCGACAAATTATATACCAAATATAAAATACACTCGAGAGCAATGAATCCGGGTCACTTAAAGAATCCTAAAAATCTCGGAAACTAAAAATGCTAGGTTAATGCAATAAATTGTATTTAATAGACAATGTAATACTCCTTAAATGAAGGTATTAAAACTTCTTAGTTATTGTAAAGTTATATCATAAAAAAATCAAATTTGAAAAAGGGCCACTTTCGAAGATGGAACTACGAAATTACAGCATTTGGTTTTGCTTTTGTTTGTAATCTGTCATTTATCATTGTTTGATTTCTGTTTTTTTGTTGTTTTTTTTCTGCGTAAACGCAGTAATGGAAGCACGAGGAGGCAATACGAAGTATTAAAATTCAAGAAAATCGTAATAAAGTTCAAAAATTTCATGTTTCCTATTTTTGTTTTAAGGAGAGATCAGCAGTTTTTTTCTTTATGTAATTTTGTGTTAATAAAATGTATGGTGACTCATATTTTTTTTACCTTCATTTAAGGAGTATTACATTGTCTATTAAATACAATTTATTGCATTAATCTATCATTTTTAGTTTCCGAGATTTTTAACATTCTTTAAGTGACCCGGATTCATTGCTCTCGAGTGTACTAATTGAATTATAACTTTTCATTTAAAAAACCGACTTCCGCCATTGTATTCGACTAAAATATTTGGATGAAATTTTTTTTATGAAAGAACCCTAGTGGTAAAAGGATTATGATACTTTTTGAATGCAAATGCTTGGTTTGTTGCTGAAAATGTCAAAATCGCCATATGTATGCCTACAATATTTGAGGAGTTCCCTCAATTCCTCATAGATTCCATCATCAGAACTGGATTCTGAAAAAAATGAGACTAATCTGGAAGTATATCTTATATATATAGAGATACGAAATTGATTAAATTTTAAGAGGAATTAGCATCATTTGTGTCAAGAAAACACACTTTCACTATTCTTCCTGGAAGAAAGGTAAGTTTCCCAAAATAATTGAATTCTCCTGACAAGACCAGATTGACATTGAAAACCAAACGACACTTTTATGACACACAGAATTGTCTATTCGCGCTCGATTGGCCTCGCTTTTGTCACTCCATATTTTATTTACTCGCACGTGTCAGAACCCACGGCCTCGGAATACGAAAAGATTTAACACCAAACGCGACTTATTTTCCAGCGACTTTTAAACTTAAGTGGAACTGTAGCAAAGAGGCGCGACATTCAAATTTTATTGTGTTTATTTTCCTTAATGACTCAATAATTAATCAACACTTCTTGCGGTAGCAAACACTGATTTTGCAGGAATTAGGAGATTTAACACAAATGTATGAATTGATAGTATCTCATAAATATCATTAGTTCAGCTACGAATTTCAATGAATATTTTGAAGCTTTCCACCATTAAGTCACATCTTCTCACTACAATCAGAATAGAGTAATCCCTTGTTTCAGTAGAAGAAATACAGCGCAGCTTTTCAACAAAAGCAGTTTGGCAGTGTGATTAAACTTGCAGTGAGTAAGTATCCAATTCTTTGTAAAACAAATCCCAGCCATAAGACGCACTTCTCACACATCATCAAAAGCATGTTTACGTCCATCGCTAGACCAGAGGGCCTAGCCAAACGGCATTCGCTTGGAAGCGATTCCATTTCTACAGCCGTAGTTCACTACAAAAGACCACGTGACATATCCACCACCACGCTTGGCAAGCGGATTTTGCTGCCCATCCCCTGTGTAATCCCTTAGTAAGGCTTTTACTACATCCACGGGAGGAGAAGGAGACTATTTTTAGGCCAGACATACCACGGCACACCACACATTGTGATTAACAGAATAGAATGTAGCCTTCATATTTCAGTATTCCGGGCACAAGTATATACCACGTACGACATTCACTGCTAACGAATATAATTATTCGTTTCAGCAAAAGTCTCATTACCGAGGCCTCTTTTTATGGTGGACTACGTTCTAGAAAATGAGTTGTCGTGTCTTTATTTTTTACCAAAAGTCGCGACTAACAATTTGTTAAATGTAACAGTACGCAATGCGAGGCAGCTCTTCTGTAGTTTAGTTTTGTCTGAAGGACTAGACTTTTCCATTATCTAAATTAGCTGGAAGTATATACTTTGTACACACAATTTGTGAAACTTGGGAATTTGGTGAAATGTGTGTAAACAATTGAATTGATGAGGTATAAATAATGTACCAAGAACCACGACATAGCTCTCAGAATCAGTGAGTTGAAGTAGCAATGGGCAGGTCATATAGGTCGGTGAACTGACAATCGTTGGGGGACAAAGGTTCTCGAGTGACGACCACAAACCGGACCACGCAGTAGAGGATGGCCGTCCTCGCGATGAACTAAACACATAAGGGTAGCAGGAAGTCGGTGGTCAATCTAAGGTGGAGGCTTATGTCCAGCAGTGGACTTCTACAGGCTGATGATGATGATGATGAAGACCAAGACGCTTCATATTTTTTTATATTCATATTGCATAGACTTCACGTAGTAGTAGGTACGTCATTACTCTCGTCATTACTACTTATGGGTTCGACGAATAACATTGTAATTACCCAGCCACCATCATATCTTTAGCATAAATTATTATTTTCTTTTTTTTCGATTCATAAATCAAATATTGTTATTGTTTTAATAGCCTTGATATGAAAACGTAGTTCTAAGTAGTCTTTCTCTTCAAGGATATCTAAAAATTGTGTTATTATTTTTTGATGTTTTTAGGATTATAGAAATGAAATAGACTACGGAAAGTTCTTTATCATTTTGCTTTATTATCATAAGCTTTCATTAACAAGTATTTTTGGCTTATTTTAGATTCGTGTTTGACTGCTAGTTTTCTGTTTCTGTATCTATGTATGTGTATGACTTTTAAGGAACTTCTAGTTAGATTATGATCCATTATATTTTTATGAAATAGGTATTCATAATAGCTTACGCCATTACGCAAAATGGTCAGCGCCGTCGCTTGTGACACCGACAATACCGGGGGCATTGTTAAAGCAATACCAGGCCTGAAGATTGTTTCATATTTTTTCGGTCCATGTCGTAACTAAGCGGGAAAACCTCAGATGACAGCACATTCCACAGCTGTACACCATCATAATACCCCATGTAAATTTTATACAGTCCATTCCATCGAAAAGTTGTCTGGTAGAAATCGCTACAAAGCGATAAGACCTTCCATTGTATAATATAGTTAATTTGTGTTTGTTTTTTAAATTGTTCCTTTTTTGTATATTAGTGTGCATTAAAGTATTTTCTATCTATAAGTTTGGTGATGGCCACATTATGACGACTTTAACCGACTACAAAAAAAGGTTATGAAAGTGAGTCAGATTCTAAAACGTAATAATTGTTATCTGTAAACGCCTAGAAGTCTTCATTTTACAGTTAGATATAGAGATAAACTTTATTACCTTGCAAAGCTTGTAAGTTATTTTGGCGTTTATTAGTAAAAATATCGCAATAATCTTATTTACACGCCTAACCTCATAATAAAAGCTTCACCTACGAGAAAGCGGTAATAACGTGTGAAATATCACCGTGCGTGTGCGTGACCGGGCTTCCTTTGTCCTGGTTTATTATAATGTATTCGGTTAATTGTTCCGCCAGCTGGTGGCACATTGGCATTTGACAGATTTTAGATATACAAGGCATAAATCATTAATACGAGTACCCACAAAGATAAATGTGTCCAATACTAACATACGTAATAAAATTTTAAACTATTTGAAGCCGTGGATAATGAATGTTGTTCCAATTTAATTACATTCAACTACAGCTTTCGGTTTCCATTTAACAGACTTTCTAATCTATAGGAGCGTTATAAAATCAAAAACTAAAATTGAATTGAAATTATCGTGGCTTGGTATCATTTTAGAAAAATTACAACTATACACAAGGTACGACATTACGACTATTCTCCTGCTAACGTTTCGTTGACCATTTAGAGATCCTTCCACATGAGCACCAACCGCGACCACACTCGAAGGTCGTGAGACGGGTTGACCATTTAGAGGCAACGGACATTGTCACGTTGCCTCTAAATGGTCAACGAAACGTCAGCAAGAGAATAGTAAAGTACGTGATGTATCGTAGTATGTAGTCGTATATAAAAAAAAATTGAAAATGGGTCTCATTTGCTTCTTTTGTTCTTTCTTGTAATGTAAATATAGGCATTGGTAATACAAATTAGCTTTAGGCATGCGAAAAGAAAATAAAGTATGAAAAACTAGGTTATACTTTCTTTTACAATGTGAATGTTTCGCCAGGTGCAAAACACTTAACGTTTGTACATTACCAACATTTACGTAGACTACTTCACAGCGATAACAAAATAATATTATGAAACAATTTTTGCTTGTCTTTTCACATTTTTGTACCCAAAAGTCATAAAGGCAAAAATATTTTTATTAATTGAAAGCACAAGAATCACTCTGACTTTTTCTGTGTTTTAAAAATGACAACATTCTCTGACGAATTGTTCGTCAAAAACAATGTGACGATTATTCCGCGTTCTTCTTATTTCGTTCTTCCATTGCTTATTCACACAAATTGTGCTTGAGACGCCAATCCTAAAATCTATGGCAATTTTTCGATATGTATTATGGCTCACCTTTTATTTTCTTTTAAGTACTTTCTTATTGTATCAATGCATGTAGATGCTTAACATTCAATTTTTTTTAATATTCCTCGTAGCTTGTGCCAAACAATTTCCACCCCTAAACAACACAAGCTTCCAAAAGTCTTAATGTAACTCCCCATTATCAATTCCTAGTGTGAGTACATTGGCAAAGTTACAGATATAACAGTTAAGTTTCACAGCCTCGTTAGATCCTATTAAACACTGTTCTATGACCTGATATACTTACAATTCGTATTTAGTCGTCGTAGCGACGCTGAGGTAAGGTTTTTGTCATGCGATCCGACTTATATGACTAGAGTACCTATAACTTTTGAAAATATCATGGTTATGAACATAATTATCACTAGAAACGGGATATTTACCATGATTTTTGTGCTTTATTGATTCCAGATATTTCGGTACAGTTGCATGCGCGATTATCCATTGGCGCATGCAACTGTGCCGAAATAACAGGAATTAATAAAGCTCCAAAATCATGGTAAATATCCTGTTTCTAATGATAATTAGATAAATAAATAAATATAAATAAATCAAACTATATAACTATAAATATATATTTTAAGTAACGTGTAAGTTACGTTATGTTTCATGACGCGGCTTGCGTGGCACTGCACTGCGCCTCGAGACATAAATATGCTGAGTATTATATGCCTGTAATTTCATCGTCATATCGCAGGAATAAATGTGAACATATATTATTCTGATTACAAAAAAAGAATGAAGAATGATTTGAATTTATTCAAAAGTTATGATGGCTAACACAGGTAGGCCGTTGTAATTATTCAATTTCACCCTGGAAGTATCACGCCTTTAATGCAAGGTTTCGTTTGAAAGGGCCTGTTACCATTTGTTTTCGTTGATGCCATTTGTGTCATATGTTGATAAAAGTAACCCCGGTTATGATCTGACTCAGTGATGGCGCAGTACAAAGTACATAAGTAAAAAAAAGTGTTAATGCTGCTCAGTAAATTAACTCAGAGTTAGTTATTATTATGATAAACGCAAGGAGCCATTCAGAACCATAGGAACTGCTCGTTCAAAAGATGCAACAATGTCTCGCAATGCCATGCAATGTCTCAGACGACTCACATTGTGGATAAGTAGCCTATAAATACGCTTAGTGAACATAAGTTGCACACGTATGATGGATCCAAATACTGTCACCCTATAGAATCTGGTCGCAATCTATAAAAGACAAAGTAGTAAAGATTGGGAAATTAAGCTTGACGGTAGATAGGAAATTCCCTGGAATGACTGTACTAATGACGCAGATTGCGTTCCAACCTCGATTATTTGAGAAGAATCGAAATAATGATTGTTCGGCTTGGATGTACAATCTTTATTTTTTATTGATTTGAATTATTTTGCTGCGATATCATACTTAACACGTTAAAATTTTTAGATCTAGCCTTTAGCTTGGGTGTCGTGGTGTGTTTATATAGAATAGACTCCTCCATTTCCTCCCGTGGATATCATTAAAACCGACTAAGGGATTACACCTGGGGATGGGCAGCAGCATCCATCTGAGTGCTCAACACTAATACCCACCAATCCGCCTGCCAAGCGTGGTAACTATGGCAAGTATTGCATTCTATGGAGGAAGTCTTATTCAGCAGTGGGCGCTTCAAGACTGCCGAAGAATAAGATTACTCCCATATCTCCTCTCTAAAAAAATAACGCATTCGTTATCCTTTAATTTAAGTTTCGCATTTGTGTGTCAGTGATATGATGTTACGACACAGTCATATTAAAGACGACATTACTACGAGATGTCTACGGCGTAGCAATCTCGTAGAAGCGCCTACGAGACTATATCAAGCAAGCACAAGTGGATAGAAAAGAAGAAAATTTGCGATGATAAATAGGTAGCCGCCTCTCCCATCCGATAAAACTTGAAAATTAGAAATTGACAGTCAACTCAAGTTTAACTAAAGAATGAAAATGCCTACATATTGGCCTAATGAGCCAGCATTGTGATTCATCCAAAGCCAAAACCGACGGAGGCAACGAAATTCTATTACGTAAGAGTCACCAAACATAGTGATTGTCTTACCAGAAAACACAGTGATCTGTGTTTTCTGGTAAGACAATCACTATGTTTGGTGAACACAGTGATCTGTGTTTTCTGGTAAGACAATCACTATGTTTGGTGACTCTTACGTAATAGAATTTCGTTGCCTCCGTCGGTTTTGGCTTTGGATGAATCACAATGCTGGCTCATTAGGCCAATATGTAGGCATTTTCATGACTTGATAGTCATTTCAACAAAACTGGTTTATTCAGGGTCCTCACTATACAAACTTTTTATTATTCTATAAATTAAACGAATGTTCAGAAAAAGTAAGTGGCCAGTATCATATTACGGACCTGGTGATAAAAAAATATATTTGGGCATTACCCAAAAAACAAAACAGCACGTTATCAATGGTTTTTCTTACACTTTTCCTTTCCGCACATTTGTACAGCAGTTACGTATAGTTAATAGGCAGCAGCACCTTAACTAACATTAAACACCAAACTGCGATCGAAAATTCATTGCAAATGGATTATGATTATGGCAAATCCCCCCATTGCACGCCATGCATGCTGTGGGGGATGCCTCATTCAGCTGTAGTGGATGACTACCGGCTGATGAAGAAGAAAAGATGCATTCTCTCTCATTTTTCAAAATGTTCTAAGGTACTTTCTGACCAGCCGGGTGATTACGTAACCATTTTGCTATAGGTTTTAATTGATTTCAATGCTGTTTCTATTCGAAATGACGCTCTTGCGACTACAAAATTTACGCATTTTGCTTACAAAGGTAACTTAGATTTGGACTACGTAAATTAAGTAATCACAAACGTTATTTCAAATAGAAACAACATTGGAATCGACTTAAATTATTAGCAACAGAATTACGTAATCACCCACCTGGTATAGTATAAATCATATTTTTAGGCAAACTGAATGTATTATACGTATCGTAGTGGTTCATTGCCACTTCAACTTGTTAATACTAAGAGCCATATCGGTGGTCTTGGTGGTTTTTCTACGTAACTCCTCATTTCGGATTCTATCACGTAGTGAAACTCCAAGCCCAGCCTTCAACATATCCCGCTGCACGATTTTGAGCTTGCCTATATCTACCTATGAGAATGTTTGTTTTAATTTTCCACCTTTCCATCTAAGCTAGTTTCCCAATGAGAGAAAAACTACATAAGAACTACAAAACATTAAGGCCACAACACACCGGCTGCGTATGCAACACGTAACGTAGACACGCGCGTCACTTTGTATGTACACGCTTGCGTGCACGTCACGCAAGCGGTGTGCCATATTTCAAACAGTTCCATACTCACAACGTCATCGTACGAAGACATGCGTCTACGCGTACGCAGCTGGTGTGCTGTGGTCTTTAATAATACCATGAATCATCGCGTGATAATTTTCACAGTCAATTATTAAAATATTCAAGTGACAGACATGGCCGCTTCATGAATATTCAGCGGTAATTACAGTGACACATTATAACTGAGTGTTTTATGTTTCATTTATTTCGCCGTATTTCGCTTAAATTCACCGTAAGGATTTTTATGGGCGCATACAGGGCTGAATCTACTTAGATCCCGATCGGATAGTTGTTTATTAAAGCTGAATGCTCTCTTATCAGACATGATATTTTTTGGGTTATATTGCTGTTCATTTAGTTTTTTTTTCACAACAACGGTTTAGGATACCCAGACTCCTATGAGACTGGTTGAGCTTGCGCGCATATTTACACTCACTGTGGCACGCACCACACTCTCATAACACACTCTAACTCTCTCACAGAAGCTATTTTAACTAAAATAGGTTTAAAAAAAGTTCATAAATAAGAGGGGGGAAACACACGCTCTACTAGCTGCCTAAGATCGGCTTTCTCTTAGCGAATTTTTTATGTGACGAACTATGTAGGAAAATGGCAACCTTATTTTCTCATATAGTTCGTCACATAAAATAGTTTCACGGTAGCCGAACCATCTATGACGCGAATTGTTACGTGTGTGTGAATTTCCAGTATTTTGTTGGTAATTTTAGTTCGGGGAGATGAGTAAAATGCAAGTTATGGTCACATAGAAGAGAAAATTGGGGAAGACGATGAGAATGGTGATAGGAAGGCGTAAAAAGTGTGAAACGTACATCATAAAGTAAAGCGATAGCAGTAGATATGAGCAATATGATAAAACAAAATTGGAAAACATGTTTATAGAGATCATTCTCAAACATATATTGTATTGTCTATAAATTATAGAAACATCTACTCTTATTGTTATGAGTCTGTGCAGTGCAGAAAATTAAATTTTAATATGAAGAGAGAAAACGTAGACAAATACGTCCATCAAAATTCCAAAATATAGCTACCAAACTGCCTTCAGTCCTCAAAATAACTAAACACTGTATATCTAATCAAAAAACTACCACCGTACTAGACCTACATTTATTATAGCGTACTAACCTTATCATGTACTATGTGATATTACTTATGTATCCAAGTTACAACCGCAGGGCGTTCGAGGCGCTCGACTGGAAATTAAGTTAGCACTGCATTACGACAGCCTCAATATGAATATGGGTCGTGAGTATATCTGGCTGATTTTATAACATTGACTTATGTAGAAAAGGTTCTCTTTCTACGTACAGTATATACAAATAACTCGAAAAATAGTTCATCCCAGAACATGCGTTTTAATGTTCTTTTAAACGCATTATGGGGTTTACCCTAATCCTTTTCTTAAGAGTAGCTTACGTCCAATCCAAATGAAAAAATATCCAATGACCGTTCAAAAATTTTTATTTTAATAACAGTCAATTAAAAGTCACAACCCTCAGTCAAGGTGACCAAGACAGAACAACTAGGGAAACTAACTTCACCATTCGCCATCAAAGGATGAAAAACAGCACATAGAAGCTGTTAATCCCCAAAAGGAATAAAAAGAGAGAAAAAATAAGTCCCTTGAATTTTTTGTTTTATATTACCTCGTAGTTACAAAAGCAAAACATACGCACCCAACAAGTTCCACGTAGCTACTACGAGTTTGTATTTCACTGCGAAACTAGTTCACTACAGCCGTTTACTATTTTCATGCAACAAAATCCCCATTTAATTTGTGAAGTGCCACATTCGCGAAAACACACAGCTTGCAAACGAAAAATGCACTAATTCGGTGTCGGAACTTCACTACCACGAAGCAATCTCTGGACATTCATTCCCACATTTATACGCCAACGAAATTTTAAAAAATGCTGAAGTAAGCATACTTCATTTTTCAAGACGGCAAAGAAAATTAAACCTTAATCAGCTGCCCTGGCCAATCTCACGCTGCAGCACTGGTCCATCAAGTTCTCAAGTTTTGATGATCAAAAAATGCTGCGACATTTAATTTTGCATAAAAATTGCAGTAATTTGATGTATAATATTATACGCGTTTTTGTATTTAGTCCATCTTATGCAGGGCTATCCACTGCGTCGTCCGGTTTGTGGTCGCCACTCGAGAACCTTTATTCCCCATCGATTTTCACAGTTCTGCGAGCTATATAACCTGCTCATTGCCACTTCAACTTGCTAGTTCTGAGAGGTATGTCAGTGGATTTCGTTCTTCTACGGATTTCCTTATTTCGGATTCTATCAAGTGGTGATACCCGTAGCATAGGTCTCTGCATAGCCCGCTGCGCGACTTTGAGCTTGTCCATACGGCCTATAGTTAGCGACCACGTCTCAGTGTACGTCGCTGGAAGTCAGTGGATGGAGGCGGCTCATGACTATGCGTCGTGAAATTCTAAGGGGGAGGCCTATGTCCAGCAGTAGAGCTCTACAGGCTGATGATGATGACGATGGTTATACGCGTTTGTTTCCAGCTATTACTAACTAGAGTGAGTAGAGATCTTTCTAGAAGAGTTCGGCCGGGAAACTATTGCCACCATACCAATCTTGCTACCAAGCAGCATTGACAGTAGCCAGCTGAGACGCAAGAGGTGCAGGTTCGATTCCAGCTGCGGAAATACATGCAAATGTTTGCACGATCTGCAAATATTTGTTCCGGATCTAGGTGTTTTGGTACCATGGACTCGTAGTACCTTGAAACCCACGATACAGGGAAACCAAATGTGGGATCAAGGACTATATATAAATAAAATAAAATAATAATATAAATAATAAATAAAAGTAATAATTGTTTACGGTGTAAAACAAAGTTATAATCTATCTATCTATCCAGTTCTGTCACTTACCCAAATAAAAACAAAACAATAAACTAATTCCTGACTCCCTTAACAAACTTTATAAGAGAGTAACTAAGAAAAACATTTGTCGACGTTCTTTGTCTAGAGTAGTTGGCAGTCCGTTACTGAACTATATAACAACTGTGTAGCATTAATAAGGGTCTGCCTAATCGATATTCAGGAACTTTGGTCTTTCTCAAGTTTTCCGTCAACATTAATAAGTAGGTACCCAAAATAAGGAAAAATACAAATTTGCAGCTCCTACCTCTTGCTTTGGCACATTGAAGACAAATTAAACTTAGAATAGAATAGAATAGAAGACATTGTATTGCCAAGTAGTATAAAAAAAATGTACTTACTCCAATAAAAAAATCTAATTCTATTTACAAAAAAAAAACGTACAATGGGCTGTATTCTTGCTCGGAAGTGATTTCTTCCAGACAACCTCAAAATTGTTTGTTGATCTGATAGCGTCGGCTCAGTAGAGCGTTTTCTTTGTCACATTTCGGTTGTTCCGGGTGACTGGTTATTTCCTGGTAACATGTGCCACAGTAACAGCGTTGAACTAACTATATGCGTGAGTATCTGTACAAAACTACCACTGATTCACAAGGCAATTACTTACTTAAATAAATGATTAGTTTGTTGATCCAAACGAAGAATTGTTTAGTTGGGAAAAAAGATTAGCAGGTTTTTGATGACACCTATTGTCATAGCATTAGAAGGTAAATTGTTAATTGTCTCAAGATTTCCAATTCTTGGTTCAAGTGGAATACGTACCTGGGTTCGAATTAGTATTAGGTACATAATGGAACTTATTGGTACACAGGTTCAAATATTTCAGTAACGCTGGCTATCTCGTCAATAACAATTGGCGCGGGGGTGGGGGGAGTGCTTGTGTCCGCGTCACAAAATAATGATAAAAATAAATAATGAATAAATAAAAAAAATAAAAAATAAAATAATGAATGATATAATTCACGAAAGATACTTTATCTATTTACTGTTGGATAAGCCTCCCCCATAACATGCAAAAGGGGATGATGTGTAAAATCGTATTTTACGCCATCGGTCGCATGATCTCATGAAAATATAGTTAAAACTTTCCATTATCCTTCTGAAATTCAGGTTCCCTTGGGCTTTGCAGTAGTACTTTCGTAAAATAAAAGTTTCATTATAATTTTCTTAGAAACTGCCAATACCCTACTCAGTTACGTATTATCTTTGAAAAAACTTTTGTAAGTTATGAAAATGGATTAACTTTTAAAGTGAGTTGAACGTTATCGTAATGATTTTCATATTTCATTGAAATAATAAATCCAAAGGATACTTTAGATAATATTGAATAAATTGATCTCGGGGAAATGCTAATATTGTAGAACATTTCCCCATTTTTCATTTCATTTTTTCAGTTTGAATAGTAAGAAGTTAATAAGTTAGTGTAATAAGTAAGTGTATTGAAGAATACATTTTAGAAATGTATTTTTCGAAACCAGTTTTTATTAATCGTGAGCTGATCAAAATTAGCCCAAACACTGCCAGGCTACTATTAATCATCGAGGAATTCCGTTATCTATCTTCGGTCTTCATCATCAAATCAGCTCGCCGTTACCATAATATTCCATTAATATTGTCATCTAAACTTGATAGGTATGAACATTTTCAAATCGATCAGTTGGGTGGAACTGGTTCTAAATTCAGGTTTTAAGATTTGTTCCACACGAACTAACTATTAGGTATAGTTAAACAAAAACTTCTAAAAACGTAACAACCTAAAAGTATTCATGAGATTCAATTAAAACTTCTGTTTTGCAGAAAATTAACAACATATTTATATAGCTTTCAATGCAAATGTGCTTGAGAATGTAGTATACACACAAAGGTTCATAAAGGTATGAAAAACATAATATATTATTACTTTGACACAGTGAAACTGAAATATATAAAGAGATTTGAATTATTTTCCCATAATTTCGTTTCTATTTCACGGGAGTCTCTTTAGGTGCGACTTCATTATTGCGAAGTCTTTACTCTTCGCAGAGATGTGAAAGGCTTGATATTTCATTGAATTTTCAGAGATAAAAATTGGGACATTATGACAGGTGAAAAGCTGATTCCGTTAGTGACATAAACACGGAACTTTTGTGAAACATGCCTGCAATGCTCTCGTATTATACTAATGGATGAAAATGTGGTCTAATTTTGTCCGAATGTATCAGATTTTGAACTGTCAAAAGTGTACATTTGTATCATTCTTCCATGATTTGTACGCAAGAGTGTATTTTAATAAAATTATATGAAATATTTAATATTGTAGCTTTTTATTTTTTTATATAGATTGATAGCTTGATTTTAGGCCAAGCTTAACTTATTAAGTATTAACTTAAGTCAATATCATTTATTAATATTTATTATTAAGAATATTATTTATTATTATTTATGTTTATTATTTTTGGTGTTCTACCACTTCCTCTCCTTCTCTCCAGTCCTCTCTGTTTTGGGCTACTGTTTAAACAATCCTTTCAATAGGTATCTATTTCGTCTCTTCATCTTCGCCGTAGTCTGCCACGGGGTCGTTTTCCGTTCAGAGGAGTCCACCCTGTGGTGGCTTTAGCCCACAACGCAACCGATGACATGCGGATCCAATCCTACTTCAATTAACCCGCTAACTGTCCAACATCCGCGCTTTGCGTTTAGAACCGTGGGTAACTTTTTTTAATTTATGCTAGAATCAACTGCTTTTTAACTGACTTCACAAAAAGGAGGAGGTTCTCAATTCGCAGTTGTATTTTTTTTTATATGAACGATTACAGTACGCTAGCTTTAATAATAATAATAATAATAAATAATGCTGGACATTTCACACAACATTATCTAGCCCCAAGCTAAGCAGAGCCAATAAAAGATTCTACAATGGTGAAGATTATTAGGGTAGAGGTCTGTATAAACATACAAAACCTTATTCGGTGAAAACTAAATAATTAACAGTTAAATTAACAGATTGCATTTACGGTGGAAAATATATATAAATAGAGGACGAAATAACAAACGATGGGCGGGGCCCGGAGGCCTAATTCTCGTAATAAAAATTAGTCGAAATAAAGTTCGCATCACGTTCCGATCTAGTGTCGATGACAATGGTATTCTTCAATATCAGTGTGCTTATATCGAAATAAGACCTAAACTTGAACGATTTAAAGTTTTTTCGGTATTTTTAGCTTAAATAGATGGAGTCTTTTTTTACTCTTTCCAATGATACATATAATACTATAATTGGTGGTCACCATGAATCGGAAGTAGACTAAATTGTTAATACTAAGGAGCATAATAGCAACTTTCTGTCAAATCACAATTCAGTCGATTCGGTCAACTTTCAGTGTAGTTTTAAAATAATTAAGAGAGTCTCTGGTATCTAAGCACCTGGCGATGCCTATCAGCGTGGCATTCTATCAGGCAACTGACCAAAACGGAGGCAAGCAATGAAAAGACTACAGCAAAGGACTCACGATCCTCAGCAATGAAGGAACGACGGAAGAGGGAGATAAATCTAAGTGTAAAATCTGCTACGAAGAATTATCTGCTCTGCCGCAATCTCGCTGAAATTATGCGGACGCGGTAGTACTAACTGCGCCACATGTCTTGCTTGCCAACCCCGAATTTGCTTTTAATGATTGACGACGACCTCTGTGGCGCGGCTGGCGAAGGTTTGCCTAAGACGCAGTAGGTTACGGGTTCGATTCCCGCCTCGGAACAAATATTTGTACGATCTGCAGATATTTGTTCAGGGTGTTCTGGGTATTTTCTAAGTATAATAAAAATATCTATCTATGTAATGTATTGTATTAAGTACATCAGTTGTCCAGTACACATAACACAGGCTCTGCTTAGCTTGGGGCTAGATAATGTTGTGTGAAATGTCCAGCAAATTTATTTATTTATTTTAATGATTAGATGTACGCTTAGAGGGGTGTTGGGAGGGGGTATAGGGAGAATACATACGTCCATTAGCTTCCTAATAATATCTATATTAAGGAAATTATTTTTAAAACAAACAATCGTTTTATTATTTCTTCGTTATTTTCCTTATCGTATAAAAAACATTATTAATGACTTTGACCCGAGAACATAACAATAGCTGCCACTAATCCATACTTCGCCCTACTTATAAGTAACCAATAGTTTGACAGATACCATCCAAATCGTCGCGATGATATAATTACTCAACAACCAAATAATTTATACCAACATAACTTATACAGAGTGTTCCAAGAAAAACGGTTAACCGGAAGTAGGGGCATGATATAATAATAATTAAATATAGTAAATAAAAAGTTTGTATCTGTATCCGTAACACAGTTGGACCACGGTAAGCAAAAATTACCCCTAACATAATATAACACCCAACAGTCATATAAGTAGTCCTGATCCCACACTAGGATTCCCTGTGTCGTGGGTATCAGGAACTACGAGTACCAGGTACTATAACACCCAGATCCGGAACAAATATTTGCAGATCATACAAACATTTGTCATATCAGTCGGCTACTCGTCCGCCTTAACACGGAGGTTGTCAAACCAAAGTAAAACAACAGCCAGGTGAACTAAGGTGGACCACGGAAAGAAATAAAAACCCAAGGTACACCTAGTTATGTTACAGTGAATAACTGAAAGAAAATTTGTCCCTGGTATAGCCAGGGGACTATGTATAGGTGGACCACGGGTAGGGACTGGATCCTTTTGGCACATCATCAAATCACCCTATAATTGTATATTGTTCATCGATTTGCTTTCGTTTAGAAATTGTGATTTTTGTACGGCATTTTCATTAAAATCTTATTTTAATAATAAACAGAGTAAGATTGTTTGAGGTAAGGTGGCCCTAAAACGGACCCAGAGATCGATGGTAGAAGAACCGGTGTGGTGAAACGATCAATTGCGCCTCGCGCTCCTTTCATGCATATGTCACAAATGTCTTTGAATTTTCGGTTCTAGGACATTCTAGCTTCCCCACTCACGATGTTTCCTTCACCGTGTGAGAGCATGTAATATTGCATTGCACTAATCAATTTAAAACCATTGATTCAAGACTGGGATTCGAACCATGACCTTAGTATTATTTGACAACCTCTGTGGTGCGGCGGGCGAAGGTTTGCCTTCGACGCTGGGGGTTGCGGGTTCGATTCCCGCCTTGGAACAAATACTTGCACGATCTGCAGATATTTGTTCAGGGTGTTCTGGATATTTTTCTATGTATAATAAAAATTACTATCTATGTAATGTATTGTATTAAGTATATCAGTGATCTAGTACCCATAACACAAGCTTTGCTTAGCTTGGGGCTAGATAATGTTGTGTGGAATGTCCAGCATTTATTTATTTAATTTTAGAAGTCTAAGTTCTTCCCATTATAAACCTCAGTGTTTTTATTTGACCACGTGTGGTTCAATAAAAATTACACAATGATGCTGTTGAGTAGCGCTATGACAATATTATTTAGGTTATCATCATCATCATCACCAGCCTGTTTACGTCAACTAGTTGTTAGTAGTAGAACTTCTTGTGATTGAGCTCGTCCGGGGAAGTACTACCACCGTACCTATTTCTGCCGCCAAGCAGTAGTGTTCGCATTGCTGTGTTTCGGTTTGAAGGGTACGGGTGCCAGTGAAATTACAGGCACATGAGACTTTTCATCTTTATGTCTCAGGGTCAGCAGCGCGCGTTTGATACCTCTGGTGTTACAGACGTTCATAGGCTACGGTAACTGCTTTCCATCTGGTGGGCCGTAAGCTTTTCTGCTTGACAAGTAGCATAAAAAAAAAAAAAAAAAACACTGCGAAGGTACGTATTACTGGTTATCTGACACCCTGTATGTATCGTATAATTATCCCTTGATAGAGTAATAATTGATCGTATAATTAACTATAATCATTATTACTCTTCGATAATTAGGTACCTATTAAAAGTGTTATTTTATTGTAGACATTTGTGATTTATTTTGGTATTTTATGTTACACTTGTTGTATTGAATGGTAGTTAATAATTTGTATACCAGACATGGGAAATGTCAGCCATTTTAATAAATTAAAAATAAGAACCTTGTAAGTATCACATTTATACAAATAAATAATTATTATTATGAAGTGGAATGAAAGCTTGGCAGTAAATTTTGTGCAGAAATCTGATACCATTTGTAGAAAAAACATGTTTAATGATAGAATAATGTTATTTGAGTTAAATGACATTTAAGGATTGGGTTGAAACAAGAATATAAATTCAATAAAATGGGTTGAGTCTATATAAATACCGAAATGGGTTGAACGTCATTGGGTTGAAACAAAAAGCACTCTAAGACACATCTTAATTATTACCCGGAAGAAGTCCACTGTTGGACATAAGCCTCTAATAGTTATATACAAGTACCATGGTACCACAACACCCAGACCTGGAACAAATATTTGCAGATCATGGAAACATGTGTACTGCAGCGGGAATCGAATCCGCACCTCTTGCGTATCAGCCGCAGTCATCATAAGTAGGTATGTGTATCCATGGAAACCAACTACTTCATTGCGAAGCGTTCCACTAAGAGCACCGATCCTATTCCACTTATTAACCGACTTCACAAAAAAGGAGGAGGTTCTCAATTCGGTTGTTTTTTTTTTTTAAATGTTTTTTACCTCATATCTCCGGCGTTTATGAAACGATTTGAAAAAATATTTTTTTATTTGAATAGATATACTTCCAGATTGGTCCCATTTTTTTCAGAATCCAATTCTGATGATGGAATCCATGAGGAATTGAGGGAACTTTTGATATTTTCAGCAACAAACCAAGCATTTGCATTCAAAAAGTATCATAATCCTTTCATCACTATGGTTCTTTCATAATTTTTTTTTCATTCAAATATTTAGTCGAGTACAATGGCGGAAGTCAGTTTTTAAAAGAAAAGTTATCGTTACTACGCATAGTAATAGAAATTAATTTATTTCCTTCGTAAAGAAGAGATCAACAATTTCATTTATTTCCTTAGTAAATAAGCGATTCACGATAATACGAATAGCGCTAATTGTACCGCTTGTCTCATTCGTTCCCCCGACTCAGTTAAAATAATGTCCAGTCAGCAACCATAGTGTTTGACCGTGCAATTAGTTCACAAGGAAGGTAGTCACGAGTTGGTAGGCTCAAGATTTTCGATAGACATATTGATCTAATTGTGCGATTACGATTGTTTTGACAATCTGTTCATAATAAAAGCAATTTGATCGATAAAAAGGTGCGTGTAGGTGTAACTTATAAGCGCTCTTTTGATTATTTAGGTCAGACGAACTTATTTGAAACGAAAATAATAACAGCCTACAATATGAAATCATTTCAAATAATAACAAATACAATATCATTAAATACAAGTACATTGTTTTTTATCAAACTTTACGGCCAAATATTATAGTAGGTCGCATTAAAGTTATTAAAAACGTTGTACTGCCACGCAATATATATTTTTTTTATTTCTATGTTATGGGACAGCTGATTTGGTCGTAATGTACAAAAATTTTTAAATTGACCCATTTAAGCAATTTTCTTGAATCATGAATGATATGGTTTCTCTAAAAATAGCTCAACCTGGCAACTTATAGTCAAAAATATATATTCACTAGCTGCGCTTTACGGTTTCACCAGCGTGAACAATGATGAAAATTGATGATGATGATGATAAAAAGTAGCTTATGTAATCCAGGGTATAAGGTATCTCCATTCCAACTAACTAACTTATTTCCAACTAGGTATATAACTTCACTCAAATTCGTTCAGCCGTTTGAGCGTGAAGAAGTAACAAACATACTCTCAATTTTTCGCATTTATAATATTATTGTGATAAGATAATACTTATCTGTCAATAAAAAACATTCAGCCACTTAACTTGAACATGTTTATAATAAAAATAAAACAGTTATTGTTACTCTCCCTACTCTACTCCTATTAATTCAATACAAAATTTATTTAATAATCCATTTCCCAATAAATTAAATAACAATTGTAAGGTTCAAGGAACCGAATTACCCAGAGGTAAATGTTGTTTCAAACATGAAAGAAAATAAAAATAACGCTGAATTATGTATATGTTCAAATTATATTATACCGAGCAGAGTAAACCAGATCTGCTATATATGTATAATAACCTATCTAATAGGCTGTTATCAACCGCTTCCTACTGATAGGACCCGGTCACTCTCAACTAATGAGAATATCGTCAGTAGTAGGATAGTGTAATTGATTAAGCCTACTCACAAATAACATATTTAACTGAACACGCACGTGTATAATCTACACTAAGTTCAGTAGTAACAGAGCTCCTTAAGCAAGTTTGCCCGAGGTAGGTATATTATCACCATACTTAGGTAATTTTAATAATTTTGTTTTTTTTTTGTTAAGTACTCAGATGGATGCTGCTGGCCTCCCCTGACATAATCCCTTAGTCGCCTTTTACGGCATTCACAAGAGGAGTTGGAGGCCACGGCTTACCTAATAAATCAATGTTAAGGTGGAACGTTTCAAAAGTGGCGCGAAATTAAAATTTTATTGTGTTTTTGCACATTATAGTTTATCAACACTTCTTGAGATAGTGAACACTGGTATCTCATAAATATCATTAGTTTAGCTACGAATGTCAATGAACCAAAATAACAGTATACAAATCATTCATTGGCATTCGTAGCTAAACAAATTATATTTATGAGATAATATCAATTAAAACATGTGTGTTAGGTCTCCTAATTCCCTATAACTATTCACTATTCCTAATTTGTATTTCGCGCCAGTTACAAAACGTTCCACCTTAAGGTGGATCGTCTCGTATGTGGCGCGAAATTCAAATTTTATTGTCTTTTTTGCTCATTACAGCTCATCAACACTTTTTGAGATAGCGAAAACAGGTTTTGCGATAACCTGAAGACCCAACACACATGCTCATAAATATCATTAATTGAGCTACGAATATCCCTAAACCAAAAAAACACTGTAAAAATCATTGAAGAGTATTCGTAGCTAAACTAATTATCTTTATGAGGTACTAAAAACTAAAACATGTGTATTAAATCTCCTAGTTTTCGCAAAATCAGTTTTCAATATCACAAGATGTATTGATGAGCTATAATGAGCAAAAAAGACAATATAATTTGAATTTCGCGCCACATACCTACGAGACGATCCACCTTAAGTAAAAAATATTATTGCCACAAGGGAGCACTGCAATAGATGTTAAAATTCAAATTATATTAAAAACACAGACTTAAATAAAAATTGGGCAAATTGATTGTAGTTTTGTTATTTCTAAAATGCTACAAAATTTGATTATTTCTAAATACCACTTCCTGGTTTCCGTTTAAACTTTAACTTCCGGCCACAACGATACAACGTTTAAACGACGGCCATATCGAAACATCACGAACAAGAATTCTTGTTACAACGGCCTCGCCACCGCGAGAACATGCCTTGTGTCTCAGGGGGCGGCTACTTGGGGCATGTCCTAGATTATTACAGTTGTTCAAAACTCTCTGCCTATATCTGGTTAACAACAGCAGAGCCAACCGTCAGTTCCGTCACTCATATAAAAAAAAACTTTATAAACATTATGGTAGCAATTCTGCGCAGTATTATCTAATTTAATGTGCACTAAAATTATCGTGCGCCCTTTCTAATAGACTGGAGTAAAAGAGACCGCGATAATTTTAGCGCAGTTTAAATTTAGAGTTTGATGCACATAATCGCTACCTATATTAAACAATTAAAGTATGTTATTGTGCCGTGTTAGTAACTCCTACTTTGTATGTTGTAAAAGGTGACTAAAGAATTACGCCAGGAGATGGTTAGTAGTATCCACCTGAGAACTTAACACCAATCCAGCGATCAGCCTGCCAAGCGTAGTGATTACGACAAATATTCCGCCAATATTATATATTATTAATATTGCCTCATCCAATAGTGGATATCTACCGGCTGATAAAGCGAAGTTCTTTGTTGGTGATAGTGAGTTCTTACAATAAAAACAAACATCCGATAAATTACTCGCAGGGTTTTTTACGCCAAAATAAAATAAAAACTTCATCGTATAAGTATCGATAGAAGCAGTAATAACTTTTCATTTAAAAAACCGACTTCCGCCATTGTATTCGATTAAATAATTTCGGATGAAAAAAAAATTATGAAAGAACCATAGTAGTGTAAGGATTATGATACTTTCTGAATGCAAATGCTTGGTTTGTTGCTGAAAATATCAAAATCGCCATATGTATGCCTACAATATTTGAGGAGTTCCCTCAATTCCTCATGGATTCCATCATCAGAATTGGATTCTGAAAAAAATGGGACCAATCTGGAAGTATATCTATTCAAATAAAAAAAGAATTTTCCAAATCGGTTCATAAACGCAGGAGATATGAGGTAACAAACATAAAAAAAAAAAAAAAAATACAACCGAATTGAGAACCTCCTCCTTTTTGGGAAGTCGGTTAAAAATATAAAAAGTATCAGAATATTTGTTATATATACTTTCTATTTATTTCTGTAGACATAACATAACATCTAACCGTCACATACAACAGTCCTGTGTTGTGGGATGAGGACGAGTACCATAACACAGACCCAGAACAAATATTTTGCAGACCTTGCATTTCTTCAGCAACGGGAATCAAACATGCACCTCTTGCGACTCAGCCAGTTACTCGCCCTTTAAGCCACCGAGATCGTCTATCTTTCTATATTATTTTAAAATCTAATAAAAGCAATCATAAATTAAAAAAGTGATCTAATTTGTATATCTATTACAATTCATGAAGCGTCATCATAAAAATTTGATACATAGATTCACATTTAAAGCGTACTGATAAGGACTAAGATATACACGCATCAGCTCTAAGAGCTTCCTGTGTTTTATAAATAATAATTATAATAATTAACCACTTTCCTCAGGAATTGGTCAAGACTCTATTAAGAGTCTAGTAGAGATCGCTGTTTATAAACTTAACGAAAACCGCGCTTTGTTTTTTTTTACAAATAAATTTGTTTTGTTTATGAATGGTGCAATGTAAACTGTGTCACACACGTAGCAGATCCGGTAAGATATCTGTATCTGAACGCGTATCTGTCCATATCGCTCTCTATACTAATCTCAAGGAGCAACACACACGTAGCAGATCACTTATATTTTACCGTCAAGCATCTGTAGGCACCGACATAATATCAAAAGATGGACAGATATCTGTGTATACAAATTGAAATACAATACAGTTTGAAGGTTTCCGCGTGAATGTATCATTTTCGTATTTTATCATATCTGCTACGTGTGTGATACCTTCAGGTGCGACAAGTTTTTATATACGCATATAAAATATTACCGCATCTGCTACAATGTGTGATGCACTTAAAGCTCGTACAAAAATAGCAACAACTTCTTAACAAAAGAAAATAGTATGTATATGATGTAGGTAAGTATCTATAACTACAATTTTATTTTGTTCAGAATATGTATGTTTTTTTTAATTAAAAAGGAAAAAATTAAAAAAAATGGAACCTACCTGATTTCGCTTATAATTAAAAATATTACGGGTAATTTTAAGGTTTAAAGGATATTTTTTAATTATCCTACAGACCATTCATTTTAATAGAGCAATAAATAAAAAAAATAGATACATACCGACTCCAAAACTCCAAACTCATTCAACGTGATTCACAAACGCGTAACTTCACACACTCGCGAGCAGGACGCAGTCGTTAAACGTGCGCCCTACACCAGGGCAAGAGCTGAACTGAGCTCATAGCGGGAAACTTAAGTTATTCCTGAAGAAATAGCTAAACTAGAAGTGCCGTCAAACACAAAAACCCTTCGGATTAAATATCTTTGTTATACATACACATATTTTTTTTAAACACTATTATACTAGTGGTTCGCCCCGAACTGAGACCTCGCGATGACACCTTTATCAGCCCGACTACTTAAGTAAGGAATAAACGCAATATCTCTATAATTTCCATTTTTTTTTATTTTCTGCTCGTGGTAGTTAACACATCATCGAAATAACTTTTGAATAGGACTAAGCAACGAGGCGTTCATACTACCAGAGACAAGTAACTTGTCTACGATACTACATACCTGTAAGTATATCAAGTACCTAACGAATTAATTAGTAACGTCCTTATGACAAATTCATAGAACTCCAACGTCATTAAAATTCCTAGAAATGGGAGGTCAACAACGGATATTATATTGGTTTATGTTTTATAGGGTACATGTCTCGAAATTCTTCAATTTCAGACTTTTCCCTGTAGTTGTGACTCAAAAGCCACAAGCATACCAAATTTCAGCATTGTGGGATTGCTGGAAGTACCCTAGAATTTTTGATTTTTACGTCTTTTATTTTCCCTAATATCTCGGAAACTACTAAATCTAAATAATAATTAAAAACAGTTTTGAAATGTCCAACCAAAGCGCTTTCATTAGACACCCCACTTGATCTGACTGTCTCACTTTTGTTTTTTTTACCCCCTCTTGGACCCCAATATCTCAGCAACCCCCTAACCGACATAGCTCATAACCTTACCTACAAATTGTACCAATACTATCTACTCCCATACCAAATTTCATGAAGATCGCATTAACGGTTTGGAAGTTTTCATCGGACAAACATACATACATACATACATACATACATACATACAAATGCCGATTCTTCCAACTTGACTCAGAGAACTCGCTTCGCTCGTTCAATAATGTTAGTACACAGAGCCCCACCATTCAGTATATTTTTAGAAAAATCCCTTTTAAATGCTTTCACCGAAACCTGTCTAAAATAAATAAATATATAAATGCTGGACATTTCACACAACATTATCTAGCCCCAAGCTAAGCAGAGCTTGTGTTATGGGTACTAGATAACTGATATACTTAATACAATACATTACATAGATAGATATTTTTACTATACATAAAAAATACTCAGAACACCTTGCTGATCGTACAAATATTTGTTCCGAGGCGGGAATCGAACCCACAACCTCCTGCGGCGCAGGCGAACCATCGCCCACCGCGCCACCGAGGTCGTCAAATATAAGTATTGTTTGTATTGAAAGTGAACGAAACCTTAGTGATTATACCTAACCACTTATCGGTAACCTTAAAACTGAAACTTATTAGAGGGCGGTGCTACCAGAGAATTAAGAACGTATACACAATGGCGGGACGCTGTTTACAAGCTTTTATAAACTTAGAATTTAAATAAAATGAATTAGTTTAATTGTGAGTAGTATTTTTCCCGATATTTCGGCACATTTGCATGCGCCATTAATCATGGGTAAACTGAAGTCTTTGCAAGTAGATGTTATTGATATAGCCTTAACGACTTACCCTCTTTCATCATGGTAAATATCACGTTTTTAGTGATAATGATAGTTTCAAAAGTTAGAAATAGGTGTGGTGGTAGGTACTTGCCCGGACGAAAGACCGGACTTTTTTCTTTCACAAAAAAGCTCTAATAGGTACTAATAAAACTTTACCAAACAGGTTTGATCTCATTTTAATCAACTTGCTGTTCCGAATACTACATTGAACTTCATTTTGTAAAACGGGAAATTTCCACGTACCCATATACGTGTTGGTGCTTCCACCAACAGGTACGTGAAAATTTCCCGTTTTACAAAATGAATGATATAATTCACGAAAGTTATTTTAGTAATATTACATTGAACTTCCTAATTAGCTGGAAAACATAGTTCATAAGATTTTGAATTAAAAACTAAATTATACAACTGAGGTCTTTTGCTATTCTGTTCTGCAGGAGATGCATTTCACCTAAGGAATTCTTTAGGTTTACATCATCAGAATATAGCAAGTCAGAACGGCTTCTGGAATTCGTACGTATTCCACTTGCTAAGCACTAATGGGCTCATCGAGTTCCAGTTCGAGGAGTAGGAATGTGGTGGCATTACAGGCGCTGGGGAATTACTATTCAATGGCTCGGGTTGACGTGCCAGTAGAGGCGTGTTAACATACGTGCGTTTTCAAAATAATCGTCAAAGAACTATGAAATGTGTGACGAGCGTCTAATATTCAGTAGATATACAGTTTTACGACTGTTTTCTCATGAAGGATATCATGTTAATACAGGCATGAAGTCCTATAGAGGCAACGACAATGTATTTTTTTTTTGTTATAATGGAATAAGTTTATCTACAGAAAGAATAATACAACTACTAGATACAATGTTATGTATAAGTAAACCAAATAAAAAATAAAAAATTAAATAGTTTAGCTATCTCAAGATCGTAGTCAAAGATTTGAGATAGCTCACCTGATCCAAATCACTACAATACTATTACTAGAAGCACTAAAAGAATTTAAAAAACGCGAAGGGTAAGGGACCCTTCGCTTTTTTAAAATTCTTCTTGAGCCTCGCTACCCAAGAGCGGGATCAAACCCAGAGTTTTAACCCCGAAAAGCTCAAATAAGTGAGCTCTGTAGAGACAGTTCAAAAACTCAAATAGATGCTCAACCCCCTGGGGCCCATTTCTCAAAAGATACAAGTTACAAGCTACGAGTAAGTAGCCATGGTACGCGTGTTTTCCTTTGACAAAAAAAAACTAAATAACAACGGTACCATAGCAACACACTCGTAATTTGTATTTTGTAAGCTTCGGGAAATAGACCCCGTGTTTTAAAATATAATATAATTATAATGATGTAGAGTATCTTTGAATAAATTGGTATTACCTTATTATGGTGATCTTAAACGAGCAATTGTTAGAGCGACTCATGATCTACTTGGCGATAGTTGTCCAACATTCGTGTACTGAAAATTGCTTTGTTTTGGCTAGCACACTGAGTTTGCTACAAACCTCAGCAAGTTCAAAATATCGTTATACAGTGCGCGTAGGCCAGTTAAGTTAAAATAAATAAAGTTAAATGAAAGTTTTATTTCTTTGAATGCAGGTACATTGTTTTTAATTATATAAAGAACATTCAAGTTTGACTTACTACTTTACCAAAGGGCATAGGTTGGCCTTCAAGGACCGTACCAACTTTCAAGAGCAGCCGGCTGAGACGCTAGAGGTGCGGGTTCGATTCCTGCTGCAGTATAAAAGCTTAGATGATTTGCAAATATTTGTTCCGGGTCTGAGTGTTGTGGTATTATCCTAGTGTGGGCTTAGGACTATGTATGTGACTGTTGATGTTGTTATGTTCTGTATTATTCCCATTACTTGCTTGCGATAACTAAAACTACGGCATTATCATCATCAGCCGGTTGACATAGATACACTGCTGGCCATAGACCAGCACTGCCCAGCAAAATTGCCCGAGACATTTTAATACTGACTGATTTCAGATTTAATTGTTCATGAAAGTGAAGCTTTATTGCCCGTGTAAGAGCACTTTGCGAAAGGCATTAAAAATATATCTGTTCAAGAAATTTATTGGGTCAGGGTGCTTCTTACTCAAGTGGCAATATAATTATAGTGGGCATTGATTGGCTTCGTAATCAATGAGGCAACTTCACTGAGCGTAAAATATTAAATTTAAAGGCTTGTTTATATTTTACGTTTTGATTGTTGGAATTTTATTGGCTAAAGTTGTATAACTATTAGAAATTGAAAACAACTTGAATTCCATATCACCTATAGGTAAATACTAGTTCCTCATCTACAACCTCAACCGTAGAGCAATCCAATATAATATCATCATCATCACCAGCCTGTTTACGTTCACTGCTGGACGAAGCCTCCCACATTGAATACAATGGAGAGATTTGCCATAATCACCACGCTTGGCAGTCGGATTGGTGTTCACAGTATGGTGTTAAGTACTTAGGTAGATGCTGCTACCCATCCCCTGGTGTAACCCCTTAATAAGGCTTTTACTACATCCACGGGAGGAGAAGGAGGGGTATATTCTTAGGCCGGAATATAGATAAAAAGCCTCAAAAACTCCTAGTCAATTTTTTGTGCTAAATTACGCTTTATTTTTTTCAGAAAGCGTGGTCTTATTCCACTGTACTATGAAAGTACTACGCTCTACATATTTTAAGCAAATTACAGTTGAATGCAACCATCTTTATCTATTCTAAGCTTAAGCTTTACAATTCTGAATACTATCCTACTTTGCAAGGCGCAATGAACCTAGCCTGGGTCACTCCAAATAAAATGAAAATTAAGCTATAAATTCAATTCAATTAATTTACCTTATGAACGGATCATATGAACTAATTCATCATCATCATCAGCGGCCTTTAGATTTCCACTGTTGGACAACACCCCAAAATAATCCCCCATAGAATATTTATTTATTTATTTAAACTTTCACACAAAACATTAGTGCAAGGAGGACTTAATGCTAATAGCATTATCTACCAGTCATCCTGGGCGTGCAGAAAAATGGTGAGGCGTGCCTTACAAACAAGGTAGTAACCAATAAAACTAAAAATATAAATATAATCTAAACTAACAAATTATAATATATACTAATAAATTATAATACACATATATATATTATACATACTAAAATTATACAAAACATCAAGAATGTTAAGAACAAATGAATGAGAAAGTACATAAAATTACCCAAGGCTGTAGGTAATAACATAGATAATAAAATCAAGAGAGTGAAACAATACAATGGAAGATCTGTCATAAGTAATCAATAAACGCATGGCAGGCTGATTGGTACATGATAGATGATAGTTGGGAGATGAACTCAATAAGGACTTGAATATTCCATATATTTAACCTCTTTTAGTTTTTCTACTTTCTTTTCCACTTCTTACTGATCTAATTAATTGTTAATGACCATAGTCCCTTCACTGAATGGACTAGTTTCATAGGAGTAAAGTTACTGTAAGTTGGTACTATTATTGCGTCTGTGACTGAACGAGAAACACCATTTATAAATCTTATGGATACGGCATGCAGTTCTGGCAGCTAGATCCCATCTCTCCGGGCTCCTTGTAAAAGGAAATTGGTTTTACTGTAACATCTCAATGGTTTGCGTTCAACCATTGCGCTTAAAATCAATGGCTTGCGTTTATTTCAGAAATATTACTTTGTTAGATAGTCTTAGCTGGTCTTATTACGACCTATGACATTATGACCTTTATAACAATACAAAATTGAAACTGAGACTTAGGTCATTTTAAACCTTTGAAGCCTTATTACAGAACATGGACTAAATCTGAATTTAATCCAGGCGTACTAGTCTAGGATTAAATATCAACATTAGGCATATGCGACTTTAAATACGAAAGCAGATGGTTTGTTTTCTGAAATCAATTATCGCGCTACTTCGCAAATTTCCAAAGTATCAAACTGACGGATTGTGTCACATCACAAATGAGATGTCCCAATTCTTACTTCTAAGAAGCAATCAACTGTCAATTTATAGACCATTGCTAAACTAGGGGGCTGCCTGGTTTTAGATAAACCAGAGATAGTCCAAGCTTATGTAATTTTTGGCATATCTAGCTCGAAAGTTGCTTCTGGAAAACAAACCATCTGCTTTTGTATTACAGTCGTATATACCCAAGGTTGATATTTAAGCCTAGACTGGTAGTCCTGGTTTAAACTCAGACTAAGGGCATTTTTTATAATAACACCCTAAATGTTTTCATCGTCAAGAAGAACCTTCATTTAGCTATTGTAACCCCTTTTCTCAAAAAGTCTCCAAGTATCAACTTATCAATTTAAATTGCTTCGTTTACTTACTTTTATACCTACGAGCCAGTTCTTGTAATTATTTTAAAACAACGCTGAAAGTTGACCGAATCGAGACTGAACTGTGAAATGACTGGTATTCTGCTCCCATCATGATAACAATGTAGTCTACTTTAGATTCATGGCGACCGTAGATTAGAGTAGGATATGTTATATTTATCATTACAAAGAGTAAAGAGAGATGCGTTTATTAAACTAAATGTCTAGCCTAAATTCTTGGAAAAACTTTGAAACGATTGATATTTGATTTTAAGTTTCAATCACATTTCGATATAATCACATTTTCGTCACAATATCCGTGTTTTCAGTTGAGGGAATAACCACTTGTGATATATTATATGAAATCAGCACTAGATCGGAACTTGATCCAAACTTTATTTTGACTATGTTTTATTACGAGAATTGGGCTTGTGATGTTGTTTATTTTCTGGAGGAACATGACAAATATGGGAAAAACTATCAGCAATAAGCAGGTTCTTGAATACGATACGCCATATAAATATGCCTTAAAAACTAATGAGTTTTATATCAATTTAAGTAGATTATTATAATTAATTGATTCAAGCGTGACTTTGCGGAAATCCATTCTACAATATAAAATAGACGAACAAATATATAGTAACAATTCCGATTAGATTATTATGTTTTTGTGATAAAGCTCATTGGTGCAACTCAACTTTAGATACAGTCAGCATACTACACACAAAAAAACACCCACATAGCAAACAAAACACACACACACACACGGCACAGCCACAGCACAGCACAGCACAGTACAGAAAATAAAAATAACTAGTACCTATATTATTTATTTCGCATTTCGTTATTGGAATTTAGATAAGTATGCCATACACTTAACTGAAAATGAATGAGTTTTATCTCGATTTAAGTAGATTTTAACGTTTTTGTAAAACTACTCAACTTAGAAACCGTCAGCCTACGCCGACGCCTACAGGCAAAAAAAATAACCAATAATCAATTTATTTCGAATTTAATTCTTGAAATTTTGTTAACTATGTATTTACACTCGGATGAAAACTAATGAGTTGTATCTAAATTTAAGTAAATTTTTGGTGTTGTGGATAGACTTTTTTGAATGTTTTTGTCCAAACAGTTAGATCATCGAACTTCTGGTAGGACAGGATGGAATCAACGACTTATTGGTGCTACTCAACTTTAGATACAGTTAGCAAACAACACGCTTTTTTCTTCATTACCTGCTACACGTCCACTGCTGGACGAGACCTTCCTCATAGAATAAGGGGATTTGCCATAATCAACACGCTTGGCAGGCGGATTTGTGATTGGTGTAGTGTAGAGTCAAAGTCAAAGTCAAAGTCAAAAAGAACTTTATTCATTGAAATCACAAGGATCATTTTGAATCGTCTTATATAAAATTAAATTACTCCTGTTCCAACGCGACCAAGCCTAGAAGAATCAGGCAACAAACTCGGCTTGGCTTACATAAATGGTCCGTCTTACCACTAGGTGAGAAGCGCCTGTGTGGTGCCTCGGAGCAAGGAGTTGCTGATACATAGTAAATGAGAACTTAAAAACCTTAGGAAGGTAGTCAAAAGTAAATAAACATCAGCAAAAATATGCAAGACAGCACACGCTACGCTTGTTATACTTATAAATAATAATCTAATACAAACATGTAAATAGGTAAGTACTCAGGAAGATGATAATGCCCATACCCTGGTGAAATCCCTTAGTCGGCTATTACGACATCCACGTGAGGAGAAGTATCTATTATCAATTCTTGTAACCTATTCTAACTTACACATAGACCTACGTACATAATCATTAATCCACAGCAGCTGAAAAACAGAGTTCAGCTATTCCCTATCTGAAAGTCACTCTGTGACTAACGTTTGACAAGTAAAATTACCATAAAATTAAAAAAATTGCTCAAAATTATCATTAAGAATAATTGACAATTGATGGTCATTTCACTTGTCAAAACGTTAAACTCCGAGTGACTTTCAGTTATAGGGAATAGGAGGGCTGGACACCAACCGCAGCCCGAAAGACTGGCATTAGATGGCAATACTTATTTTTTTGACTCAGGTAAGCGCCAGCGCTGGACACACCACAGCATGTATTAAACGCCTACAGGAAATAAAAATAACCAGCAATTTATTTCGCATTTCATTCCTGGAATTGGGTAACGCCCCGGCGCCAATGTTTCCGATGCAGCATGCAGATTGATTGGAAAATTCCATCAGCAAGATGGCTTCACGTCGACCTCCAAGCTTATGACGTGACTGCCTGCTTAATTAATAAAGTTGCATGTTATTAAATTGTTTCATAGGACTTCAATTTATCAGCATCATCATCAGCCTGTAGGAGTCCACTGCTGGACATAGGCCTCCCCTTAGAATACCACGACGAACGGTTATGAGCCGCCTCCATCCATCGACTTCCTGCGACGTATAATTGCTACTTAATTTACTTCAATATATGGATTAAGTTAATTAATTGGTTCAGGCGTGACTACGGAAATCAGCATATAATAAAAAATTAAAATGAAATATCCAAAAAATATTGAATAGACAAACAATATTATAATATACGTACTTAGCAACAATTCTACCTCCTCAGGAAAAAGTTGACTCACTGTGCAACAAAAAAAAATAACCGCAAAAACTCAGCAGGCATGTTGCTTCGCTGAGCGCCGAACAGAATGTCAGAAACAGAACAGAAAGCTCTTTCTGTTCGGCGCTCGGCGAAGCAACATGCTTGCGATGTTGTTTTTCTTTGGCGGGTGCGGATCTTTGGTTCGGGTGCTGGTGAAATTACAGACTTTTCATCTTTGATGTCCACGTAAGTAAACTGGGACTTAGACCTATTTAATGTAAGTTATGTTTCATAGGTATATACCTACCTAGATACTCCCTACTAATACTTCTCATAGAAACCATTGTACTAATTATTTAAGTATGTCTCAGGATCGGCAGAGCGCGTATGATGCTGTTGCAGGCAACCATAAGCTATACGGTAACTTCTTTCCATCAGGTACCTATAGGCCGTATGCTTGTTTGCATGCAAAAAGTGGATTCTTAGCCTTCCCTTATAGAGATAGAATCATACCGAACATCTTGTCCGCCACAGATGATACCAATAATTTCAAAATTACATTTCATATAGCACTTACATTCGAACCGATAAAAAAAATACCCAGATCAATCAAGCGGTAGTAATAATGTGCGTAAAACGTTTGACCACAGACTAACCAACAGTTACTAGGTAAGTTTTTCCCGTAATTTGGTCAAGCAGCACGGCCGCGGTACGTGGGCCAATATTTCTATTTTGTTAGGGCCCCATTCCCCGATATTGCTCAAACGTGCCGTATTAGCATTTTTCTTTGGAATTTTCTCGCTTTTGCGGTGTTTTTGAGACTGTATTACGGATTATGCATGCTGCAAGCGAATTTCGTGTTTTCAGCAATTTTTAAACGTGGCGTTTAGTAATGTTTTGCCTTAATTTTTTTATTTATAAGCTACTTTTCGGTGTACTGACCTCGCTAAGTTCATGATAGGTACAGCATTGTTGGTAAGATGATAATGTTTTAGGGTTCTGTACCTCGAAAGGTACCAATGGAACCATTATAGGATTACTCTGGTATCTGCTGTGTGTCTGTCTATCGGTATATCTGTCACAGCCTATTTTCTCCAAAATAATGGACCAAAAAAGTTGAAATTTGGTATATAAGGACACACAGTTCTGATTTCAGGTCTTATTTTAGGAGTCTTTAGTTTGCTCAATTTTGATGACCGAGCAAGCGAAGGATTCTAAAATTTAATCACGAGCGTAGCGAGTGATTCAAAAATTAGAATCCTGAGCGCATCTGAGCGTTAGCGGGGAATCCAATGAGCACGAAGTGCAAAATTTTTGCACTCGAGTGCAACACGTAACTTTTCATCCAACCTCAGCGAGGAAATGACAAAAAAAATTACAATCACATGATACTTTTGCGCATTTTGAACAGTTTCAGTCAATTCTGTTTGTCAAATAAACTTCATCGTCGCTAGAATCACTCATAGGTTTTTCACTTGTATTCAAGTTTAAGGTTTTAATAATATGACGTAAAAAGAAAATGGCGCGCGTAAAGCAAATTAAATAAAAAGTAATACACCAAGAAGGTTCCTAGTCCGAGTTTTTAACAAATTAAAAAATTTTGTATGATAAATTCGCGGCACCATGAAGGTAGAAGTAAATAGGTTTAATGATGTTTTGAATTCACAAACTTAGTGCACACGATGTTCTAAATTCAATTTTACTTTATCCTCTAGCGGATAAAAACGGCTTTTGCACTCATATCGAATAGCAAAAATACTCTTTCCGAGATGGTGGGATGAAATAGTAGATTGTATCATAAGGGAGCAAAATAATATTTTTACGGCGAGGGCGCTTTTTTGAATCCAGAAAGAAGTGAGGGATTCTAGAGTAGAATCCCGAGCATAGCGAGGGATTCTTTAGTAGAATCCCGAACGTAGCGAGGGATTCAAAGTACGTCGCCCGAGCCAAAAATATATTTTGCGCCCGAGTGTTACACTCTACTTTTCATCACCCACTATGAGAAAATAAAAGGCGCCTCATATTTTATTTCAAAACAAAACCATGAATTTCTAACAATCCGTGAATAACTTATCATTTAAAAAAAAGACTTCCGCCGTTGTATTCGACTAAATATTTGGATGAAAAAAAAATTATGAAAGAACCATAGTGGTGAAAGGATTATGATACTTTCTGAATGCAAATGCTTGGTTTGTTGCTGAAAATATCAAAATCGCCATATGTATGCCTACAATATTTGAGGAGTTCCCTCAATTCCTCGTGGATTCTATCATCAGAACTGGATTCTGAAAAAAATGGGACCAATCTGGAAGTATATCTATTCAAATAAAAAAAGAATTTTCCAAATCGGTTCATAAACGCCGGAGATATGAGGTAATATTAAAAAAAAATACAACCGAATTTAGAACCTCCTCCTTTTTGTAAAGTCGGTTAAAAATGACGAAATCGCGGGCCGTCGTTTCTAATTTGTTTTTTTTTATTCAGCCGGTGGCGCGACTATGGGCCGTCGTACCAGCCAGTATTTATTTAAACAATATTTGCGTTCGCCTTCTTTGGCGCTGAACACTAAGATGATCCAAATTTAAAAAGGGCGCGGAAAAGATAATTGCGGCGCACTTATTTGTGTTTGATTCTTTTCAAGATGTTCCAAATTCAAAAAGAGCCGCAAAAGATAATTGCGGCGCACTTATTTGAGTTCGATATATTCCAAATTTAAAAAGTGCGCGGCAAAGATAATTGCGGCGCACTTATAGAAGCTTCATACAGAAAACACCACCTTTGGGTGCACTTAAAGGCGAACCAAGTCGTCCTTTTCGAATAGATGGGATGAAAAAATATTATCGTGCAAGGACGACACAATGCGTGTCATTACGCTGGCATGTGCTACATCACAAATTAAAACCCACCAACTACCAATAGTTTACTCCACTTTCACATAGAAATCAGGGCACAAAGTTGAGTCTACGCAAAATTACAGATAAGTACAAAGTCTTAAATATTATTCATTGAAATCACAAGAGTAATAAAATTTTGAATCGTCATAAAACTAAAATTACTCCTGTTCCAACGCGATAGAACTTAGAGGGCAACAAACACTGGTTTTACTTGGCTTGATTTGATGATCCTTCTAACTTCTAAGTGGGAAGCTCTGTGTTCAAGAACAAGGAGAAGCTGATTCATAGAAAAAGATAATAAGTATCAAAACCTTTACCACTTACTTATAAAAAAAGGGCATGTATTTACTCACACTATCATTAATTACCTACAAAGGTTACAATATTATAGGTTATAGGTACAAGTATAACATTAAAGATAAAGGTAGGTGTAAGAGGTCGAGGATTCAGAGCGGTTTCAGACTAGCGTATTTTTTTGCGCGTATACGGTCGTTTCAGCATACGCGCTTATACGCGCGCTACATTACGCGCTTCTAAAAACCATACTCGCGTAAACGGGCATATTTCGGCGTGTTCGCTCGAACCGGTGGTATCGTGTCAGTATCAGCTCGCACTTATACGAGCTTAGAAGCGCGTCAACGCTCGTACGAGTCGAGCGTGTGACAAAAGGCGCGCCTATACGCGCCTACATGCGCTTCCAAAAACGAGCTCATACGCGCGTATAAAACGCTAGTCTGAATTGGCTCTCAGCCTCGCCGTAGAAACTAAACATCATTTAAAATTTGCTTAAAATTTGTCCTTTCACTGTTTGACATTATCGAATAGTACGGGATGGCAATATTTTAGGCATTGCATAATTTTACACAGATTTATATAAGTAAGCCCATCATGTAAGAACTTAAAAACCCATTTAAAGTTGATCTTGAAAACACGTATTTGTAAAAATATCTAAATTCAACATATTTGAATTATGCGTGAGTTCGTATCAGTAAGAGCCGGAGTCTACCGGCAACCTGCTTTCTACATAAGTTCTGCCTTAGTCCGTTTTAATTAAATTCACTATATCAAAATGAGTTCACACCGGGTAATTGCTTTGCAAGCCATAATATAAATTCAATATTCCGGCTCGCTGTTCAGTGAAATATGGACAAGAAGTTTATTTTATTGGAGCGAGCACTGATTGGAGGAGTAGGTGCTAGTTTTGTTGTGATTGTGGAGCGGTCGGTGAATTTCAAGTGGTAGTAGCACAATATACACATTGAGCGGATTCACAGCAGCGGAAGACGCTCACTCGAAAATGCCAGGCGCTCTTTGAGCATCAAAGGTGCCGCTTACTCGAAAATGGTGTGACCACTTACTTTAATAAGGACGGCATACAGTTGAATGGTGGAAGGAGGTGGCTTAAGACCGTGCTTCGTGGCATACGAATTATTAAAGGATATACCTACATACAAATGTAGGAAAAATAATAATTAAATCATGCAGTTTTGTGTCCGGCCTATGTATAAGAATAGTACCATTAGTATTAGTAGTACCATTTAGAGCAGGGTATGGGCAGTAGCATCAACCTGAGTACTCAACACCAATACTGCGATCACTAATCCGCCTGCCAAGCATGGTTATTGCATTCTAATAAATCATTCAATCTCCTCTTGTGGATGTCGTAAAATCCGACTAAGGGATTACACCACGGGGTTGGCAGCAGCATCCACCACCAAACTGCGATCATCAATCCACCTGCCAAGCGTGGTCAACCATTCCCCTTATTGTATTTTATGGTTGAGACGTTGTCCATCAACGTTCATCAATGTTCATTGTGTGAATATGAATAGGTTAACTCAAACGGCGATGTGGTCTACTTTCTAGAAAACAAATACATACATAACATAAAACCCTACAGACACATACGTAGTCTTGATCCCACACTAGGATTTTCTGTGTCGTAACTATACGAGCACTATAGTATGGTACCATAACACCCAGACCCGTAACAAATATTTGCAGATCATACAAACATTTGTCCCACAGCGGGAATCGAAACCGAAACCTCTTGTATCTCAGCCGCCCACTCGCCCGCCGCGCCACAGAAGTAGTCAAAATCGGAGGAGGATTTGTGACGGTTCGCTTTCTGCTCGAAAGATATCCTGTATGGATCGTCTGATGAGGTGTCTCGTTGTATATTACAATCGACTGACTACCTTTTCAACAAAAGCCATAAAGAGATAATTTCACCAAGTCCAGACAGGTCCACATACAGAGAAATTCATATAATTGTTTCTATTTTCCATATGCAGGTCATATACTGTGTAGGCCAAATTTTGATCAGCTCAACTGGCGAGCTACGATCAGGTAATCGATCTAGGAAGTAGAGGAAGACGAGACACCTCATCAGACGATCCATACAGGATATCTTTCGAGCAGAAAGCGAACCGTCACAGATTGATGAGTTTCGATCAGAGGCCCAATTCTCTAATTTAAAAACATTCAATTCGCAGTATAATCTCGCCTCAGTCGCACTGTCACACATAGTAACTATTACTTAATCTTCGCGTTTCTTGCTAAGAATATGGAATAGTTTCTATACGAAACGGTGCGACTGACACGAGACTGGAATGTTTTTAAATTAGAGAATTGGGCCTCTGTTTCAATGTGGTAGGTATATCCGCTCAATGAGCATAAAGCTGTAGATAAGCCAGTAGTGGAAGTTGTGTTGTGAGGCATAATAAGAGGAAGTAGTAAATTGGACTTGCGAGAGCCTGGCTAAATTATTTCTGAATCCGAAAATTATTGAAAGAAAATTAGCATCCTTGCAACTAAAGTGAACTAAACTAAGTGTCTTTTTTTTAGTTTTAATTTTCTTTGTTAATCTTTGTTGTTTGTGTGTGTGTCTTTTGTATTTTCCCGTGTCTTTTTTAATGATCTGCATCATTGACACAAATAAATACTTTTTCTTTATTTCTTTTCTTTTCTTTCTAAAATTGCTCCATTATTCTAAAGAGATTGTTTAATTAGTGAAATATGGAAACCAGTATTCTATAAAGTTAAATAAGTAGGTTTTTATTAAACTATACGGGTGTTATTATAAAAAATGCCCTTAGTCTGGGTTTAAACCAGGACTACCAGTCTAGGCTTAAATATCGACCTAGGGTATACACGACTGTAATACAAAAGCAGATGGTTTGTTTTCCAGAAGCAACTTTCGAGCTAGATATGCCAAAAATTACATAAGCTTGGACTATCTCTGATTTATCTAAAACCAGGCAGCCCCCTAGTTTAGCAATGGTCTATAAATTGACAGTTGATTGCTTGTTAGAGGTAAGAATTTGGACATCTCAATTGTGATGTGACACAATCCGTCAGTTTGATACTTTGGAAATTTGCGAAGTAGCGCGAGAATGTATTTCGGGAAACAAACCATCTGCTTTCGTATTTAAAGTCGCATATGCCTAATGTCGATAATTAACCCTAGACTAGTACGCCTGTACTAATTTCAGATTTAGTCCATGTTCTGTAATAAGGCCGTACGTATTTATGGCATTGAAGAACTACCAATACCACCAAGGCAATTAATCACGCAAGTCAACATTTAATGAGGTTTGGTACTTTTTCAGAGGTGCTAGATCCCCATCTTTAGGGTTCCGTAGTCTGACATGAAACACATAAGATCGTCCAGTCTGTCCGTCCGTCCGTTTGGTCCATTCCAGCCTGTCACAGCGTTATAACATGTACAGTTCTAAATGCATTAAATTGTTAGAGATATTTTGTAAATGTGCTTAGATCTTTAACGTTCCTACTAAAAATTAAACTGGGTAAACTTTTGTTAGTAGAACTTCTTGTGAAAGAGTTCGTCCGGGGAAGTACTACCACCTATTCTTAAAAAAAATATAAAAAACCCAGCCCATTAATTTAAAATAGGACAGTATTATTTTGGCACTATACAATATGTTCCAAACTTAATTAAGTTGGTTAAAAAGTTACTCGGGGTAACTCGTAGTGCTCGGGTAATGCGTAGCTTGAGTGAGAGGTACGACAGCGCTAGCTTCATGCGTATGAGTTCAGATGGCTTTACAAATCATAGACCTACTTGCTACAAACGGCAAGCTTAGGTTGAGCCAGTGCCTGTAGCGCTCAGCCATCTGCACTCATATGCATGAAGCTCGCGCTGTCGTACCTCTCACTCCCGCTACGCACTACCATTCGAGCACTCCGAGTTACCCCGAGTAACTTTTTAACAAACCTGTTAACCATGTGTGTGTCTTTGTCATTTTGAAACTGTTTGATCTAAAAAATTATAATCACCCGCGGCTGTAGACCATGATAGAAATCTTATAGGAACCCTCATTTAATTTTTTTTTAAGCATCCTGTATTCATAACTTTCCGAGTTATAGACGGTAAGCTGTTAAATATTGGTACATCAAGATAAATGACTACTTACTTCCTACTATAAAAGACGCACTTGACTGGTTTTTTTATTTATTTAACTAATCTGTCCTTGATAAAAGCAATACGATAGACAGGCGTTTTCCATCGAAACAAATAGTACCTACATCATTAATCAAAGTTAACGATGTGAGGTAGAAATCGGATTTTGCCTGAGAGTAAGAAATGCATGAAACGCGGCTTTGAAGGTACTAGTACTTATGTTCGCTCCAAACTTAGAACTCGATATTTAAATATCAAGTTCTAAGTTATGTGATATGTTTCGATATTCGTCCATATCTCAACGAATCCTTTACCGATTAATTTAGCTTAAATTGGTCTTACCAATTGTATTACTATCACCAATCTACCAAATTTAATGATGATTAAATCAGTTCGAAAGTTGCAGTAGAACAAACTCCCATCAAACACAAATTTACCTATATACATACAAACGCACGCTCTAGTTAACACAGACAACTTCTCGTCACTTGTTAGATGGTCTAGGGCTTGGTGTGAAAAGTTTAGAGCTAAAGTGACAGTTTAACCCAGTACGGCTAGCACAGGTTGACTAACCAAGACGAGATGATTGGCCAATGGCATCGGGGTAGCATGAAATCTTTGTAATTCGATTGGTTAAATTTCACATTTACAGTTTTACCCAGAAAATAAGTCCGATCGACTGTTTTCGTTTGCGCAGAAAAGCGCAGAATGATATCCGACAGTAGCCGATCGTATATAGCTCTCTCTCGCTCACATGATTTGTACACTGTCGTACAAAGTCAACTGATGAACAAGATGGCGCACTGACCTAACGTGTATAGCGGAAGTTCCATATCACAGCGTTTAAAACAATCAGAAACAGAAAGGTTCTCTAAGCGCAGTTCTAAAGATTACTTAAATCATAGCTCAAGATGACCACTATCCACATCAGCTGTGATTATTTACGAAAATGTGTGTAAAATACGCCACAAAATGAAGTCGATTTTAGATGAGTGAACAAATTTTCACTGAAAGTGACCTTGTAAGTAGGTATTGAATGAAACAAGAATATAAATTAAATAAAATGGGTTGAACCATGATCCTTGTATGGGTTTGAACATTCATGGGTTGAAACAATAAGCACTCGTTCTCAGCAGTGAAACTCTCCTTGCGTATTACGATGATGATGATAAAAGTTGATGATGAGTGTGAGAAAGACAAAACATCCTAATACAAAGAAAGAAATCTGACCTTTCATTCAGCGCCAGCCCTCTTTCTATAGCTTGCTCATTGACCCTTGTCCTTGAGGATTTCAAGGTAGGAAGTCAGGATAAGTTTGTGTTCAATATCAATAATTGAAAAGGCTTTTAAGTGAATGTGCTTATGTTGAAGTATAAATTGGATAAAACGCTTTCAATTATTTATGTAAAGACTTTTTTCTACTCCAAAGAGATATTTAGAGAAGAGAATTCATCATCACTATCATCAGGCTGTCGAAGTCCACTGCTGGGCATAGGCCTCCTCCCTAGAATGCCACGACAAACGGTCTTGAGCAGCCTCCATCCACCGACTTCCAACGAGAGAATCAGCTTCAATGATCTAGCTACGGAAAATTGGTTATATTATCTTCCTTCATCGTGACATGTTTTTGGTCACCTTGCGGCAGATCCGTTACTTACCCGTGGCACAACTATCTAACTATCATTCAAGCTGTGCCCTTTATATCGAGTGAACAGAATTAATAAGCTACTCACATAATTTGACTAAAATAACTTTCGTGAATCATATAATTCATTTCGTAAAACGGGAAATTTTCACGTACCGATAATGTTGGTGGACAACAGGTTTCGACCCTAATCGACTCACCCTGATAAAGACCCTCGATTAGGGTCGAAACCTGTTGGTGCTTCCACCAACATATCGGTACCCACGTGAAAATTTCCCGTTTTACAAAACGAACGATTGCCAAGTGATGTTCGTTTTTTCAAATCGAACTTCACTTGGCAAGTTCGTTTGATTTTCAATCAAGTATGTCACCATCATTAAGATGATAATTAAGTTAGTCACAAATGAGCGTCGTTACTAAGACCTCAGTAAGTTTAGATATAAATTGAATAGCAAAATAAGCTTATACCTCTAGCAACACTATTAATTTTTTTTATGTTTGTTATTCTGAATCAAAAGAAAAGACGCTTTGTTTTTTAAATTTCAAACGCCAGTACTCTACGAACAATATTTTTAAGGCTTGCCATTCATTAGGATACATATTCGGCAACATTTACTTTTTTTCTGTGACAAGTCCAATGCAATATTAATAAAGTTATGTTTTGGTTCAAAATAAATAGAGAAGGTTACAGCTAATTGCTCCAAGTTGTTTGAAGATTATAGTAGAATCGAAAGACTCTCATATTATTTATATTTTTCTATACATTTTTATCACAAGTAAAAAGTAGTAAGTAGTAGTATTTAGCACTAAGGTATATTTGAAAGAAAAAAAATTAGGAATGATGCAATAAAATATTAAGTTATCGCGTTATTGTACGCGGGTTGTAGTAACTATTATTTAATCAGTGACGCGGGGGTAACCAATTCGGCTGTCTGTACGTGCTAATCTGTTCCCCCGTAAGTCCTTATCGTATTTTGACAATAGGTAAAATATAATGATGCGTCGACACACTAAATTCAATATGGAGGATATTATAACATGCAAAGTAACCCAACTTAAAAATAAGTTGTACTAATATACGTAAATACTAAAAGCTTAAGGCTTTCCATTCATAGTCCTACTTATTCAACTCTTATGAAGTTTTCATCATCATCATCATCATCATCACCAGACTGTTTATATGCAAGGCGTCCCCCATTGAGGTAGTACTTGAGTATTCTATACAAAGTTTTAGTGACATCGTCTTTGGAGTATACTCATAGAGCACGTTTATTTCATACTAAACTCCTTCGAGCAACACGGAAGGGAGTAGCCATTCGCAACGTTCCCCTCTGTCAAACTACAAGCGAAAGTAGGCATATGCATTCAATAAAACTAGTTGTTATTCTGTGCAAGGTTTGTTAGTGTGAGTGTCGTCATTACAGTGTTGTATTTGGATGTGTATATGCGGAATTGCGCTTGTGTGCACATTTTTCCCCGCAAAAAATGACAGAACTATTTGAATGGTAATATGTATATCGCTAAGGATACTCCCTTCCGGCCCGCGCGGAAGTCCGTGTTGCTCGAAGCTAAACTCAATATAGGCAAATATAAAAAAAAGTAAAGCAATAAATTACTCAAGTACTTCTTCAATGGGGAGGTTTCATCCAGCGTGTAAACAGTCTGGTGATGATGATGATGATGAAAACATGGAGTTTAAAATAAGTAGGCCTATGAATGGAAAGCCTTAAGCTTTTACGGTTCCGTTGCAAAATAATAAAGATACAGCAGCCGTTTCTTTATAAATACTTGGAAGAAAAGAAAATTCATTTTTTTTCCCAATGAACATAACACAAAAGTTAACTTAAGAAACAAAATACCATAATACAAGACATAATGAGTAGGTACATGGAGAAAAGCCCACCATAAACATAACAATTTCAACATGAACATTTTTTTTTAATTATTAACATTGGGCGGTGTTGTCACTATGTAGCGATCTCTACCAGACAACCTTTAAATGGAATGGTCGGTACCAGAGGGGTAATAATAGTGTACTTATACATAAATTATATTGATAAATTAGATATGTAGCTATGTACGTACATACCTACAAATAAATAAAAACCTACACAAATTAATACATAGAAGACCATATATCTATACCTCATAACATACGTATATAACCACGCCTTTTTCCCTGAAGGGGTAGGTAGAGCTTCAATTAGCCATGTTTCACCGTGGATTTGCAGGAATATAGACGTGACCAGTGGTGAGCTCATCGCCGCCATTCCTTTCCTACGACCAACTCAGCTAACGCTTTCTTCCAGTAAGAACACACTGCTTTAAAGTCTAGCAGTAGTATGTATGCATATACTTTTATTGGTTTTACACCACCGTCCTTTATCGTTCTCATCAATTCCAGTCCATCCCAAGGTTGTCTGGAAGAGATCGCTCTCAGCGATAAGACCGCCCATTGTACTTCCATAAGTATAATTTTAATTATGATTTTTTTAATATTTTAATTTTAATGTGGTGTGCATTAAAGTGTTTTTCTATTCTATTCTATTTCAGCCAGGAAAATATAGCGATGTGCGCAGAATTGGTGCAGTTGTGTGGACTCGTGTTAACTCTGTTAAATACAATCAGGCTTTAATACGCTGAATTTAAGGTTTCAAATCGCTTGCTTACATACTCCACATTCATAATTACTCATAAAGTCGAGATAAATAGACGTTACTTAGTCCGTACTAATGCTTAGAACTGTCCTTGTCACTGTCACACAAATATTAAAACAGCGCGTGTTAGAGAGTGACAAGGACAATGATAAGCATAAGTACGTGCTAAGTAACGTCTATTTATCTCAACCTTAGTCAAAGTCAAAGTTAAAAGTAAAAAAAAAACTTTTTGACTTTTGACTTTGACATAAGTACGTGCTAAGTAACGTCTATTTATCTCAACCTTAGTCAAAGTCAAAGTTAAAAGTAAAAAAAAACTCTTTGACTTTTGACTTTGACATAAGTACGTGCTAAGTAACGTCTATTTATCTCAACCTTAGTCAAAGTCAAAGTTAAAAGTAAAAAAAAACTTTTTGACTTTTGACTTTGATATAAGTACGTGCTAAGTAACGTCTATTTATCTCAACCTTAGTCAAAGTTAAAGTTAAAAGTAAAAAAAAACGTTTTGACTTTTGACTTTGACATAAGTACGTGCTAAGTAACGTCTATTTATCTCAACCTTAGTCAAAGTCAAAGCTAAAAGTAAAAAAAAACTTTTTGACTTTTGATTTTGACATAAGTACGTGCTAAGTAACGTATATTAATCTCAACCTTAGTCAAAGTCAAAGTTAAAAGTAAAAAAAATCTTTTTGACTTTTGACTTTGACATAAGTACGTGCTAAGTAACGTCTATTTATCTCAACCTTAGTCAAAGTTAATAGTAAAAAAAAAACTTTTTGACTTTTGACTTTGACATAAGTACGTGCTAAGTAACGTCTATTTATCTCAACCTTAGTGACAGTTTGTGTGTCGGAATGAGCTTTCTGGGGTGTGATTTTTTAATGGCATCAAGTGAATTACTGTTAATCACCGATTTCTAAATTTCTGTATTGAAACTCATTGATGACTAAAATTCTCATACCTATGACATCAATACAAGTGCCACCTAAAGTACATTTCCTGATAAATGGTAATTTGCAGCCTTTTTGATGATATTTAGTCATTGACATTCGAAAATCGCACCCTTGTCCGTTCTTCTAGTTGGTATTTCTTGTGCCGGGACATCATTATGGGAAAGTATTAATTAACTAAGTAAAAGCTTTAATGGGTCTGTTAAAAGACAGACATAAACCTGAGTAATTATAAATATCTTAAAGTTTATTGCAGCCAAGTTTCGAGTGAGAATTTTTCATTCTTATTTGCACTAACCAACACGTGGTGGAAAACTTAGATATGCGTAAGTTTTCCACTACGTGTAGGTTGGTGGCAGGTTTGTTTTGAAATTTTTTCACGAATAGTTCAAAATAGACATGTCTATTATAAAGCTTAGATGCACTAACCGACTAACGAGATTTTTATTATTACACAATTTTTATACTTTCGTGAATTTTCGTTAATAAAAACAATGAAGAAAGTTTTCCAGCAAGCTTAAAGCTTAAAGTTTTTTGTATTACGACGTTATAATAAGTGGTAGCCTGCAATGCCTCGTTTGGGCACTAAGGACGTGCCCTACGTGGAATTGCACTGCACCCGCCACTCTGGGGACGTTGAGATGTCATATATATCTGTAGTTTCTTAAGAAAGGTTATAATGTTTGTCTTTAGTTTATAAATAAATGAAATCAAATTTATTATTCCTTATTATCTTTTTATTTAGTTTTATTATTTATTAAGTTTATATTATGATATTATTGGTTGTTTCCCACTTGCTTATAGCAACAAAACTTATGTTATCAAAATATTATGTAAAATCAAAAATATTTCCGACCCCACATCAGTAAAATGGAAAAAAAGATATGCCATGACTACCCTACCCTTTCAGCATTCAAACCAGCTAACACAAAACACCGAAATTATACACACATAATCTTTGATCACAGATCACCATTTTACAAAAAGCCTTCCTCAATCTCATATTGTAGTTTTCATTATGTCATTGTGTTAAATCGTGGGTCAGGATAGACTGGACAGGGGAGAACCAGATTTTCTTTTTGAGAGGGCCAGTAGATTGGGTACGAAATGCCCGGAACTCGATTTGACACTCTCCCGATATCGTCACATTACACCCTTCTATCTGCCTTTGCAGATGTGGTGGTATGGAAGAGGCTTTTATTTAAATTTCTAAAAGCGAGATGTAGGTACTAATCAGTGAACACTCACCACTAACTTTGTTATGGTGTACCAATAGTACCAAATAGTACCAATTTTAAGAGTGCAGCGAGGTGTGGACTTGTTTATTTATTTATTGAGAACACACACATCATACATATTACACATTATGAAAAATACAAGAATAAAAATAGTTCTGATATATGTATATATATCTGGATTGTTTATCTATAAAGACGGCAAAAAAAACACGTTTGTTGTATGGAAGCCCCTTAAATATTTTTTTTATTTTTTTTATTATTTGTTGTTGTAGCGGCAACAGAAATACATCATCTGTGAAAATTTCAACTGTCTTACTATCACAATTCATGAGATACAGCCTGGTGACAGACGGACGGACAGCAGAGCCTTAGTAATAGTGGAGCTTTAATAAAGAGTGGGTGTCTCTTTTTTAAAAATCCTTTTCCACTTTTGTCTAACCAAAGGCTCCGTTGAAAAATCGACAGGTGCATGTGATAGCATTTTACCAGGGCCATTCATTTTATTTATTGGGACCTTCCGTTGACGGAGGCAAAAACGACACGCTGATAAGGGGGGGACCTTTTCGCGCCAATTATATTTTTATACCAATATCCCAATTATGTTATATCTTTGAGGCTATTTACATAATATCAGAGCCTGGGGTCAGCATGAATAATTTACGTTACCAAGACGCTAACGAGACGATCGCAAATGTCTAATATTGGCCAATGACATCAGGGTAACTTGAAATCTTAGTAAGTTGATTGGTTCATATTTGACGCTTACTATCGTCTTGATAACGTTAGATGTTCGTGCTTAGGCCTCACATTCTCGTAACTATTAAACATTCAATTTACAATCTAATCTCACCTCAGTCAACTGTCACTTATGTACTGCGTGCGTATTTATAGGCGTATTAACTATTACTTAAGCTTCGTACGAATGCGTTCTCGCTCTAACGAACGCCTTTGTAAGCGACAGAAAGGTTGATGATTAATTTGAAAGATGACTATTGTGAATTGAGTGTCATGGTGGCACTTCACTTGGTGTATTTTTGCAAATGTTTGCATTATTTTTTCAAGGTAAACTCAACCATGAGTCTATCGATAAATAATATTGTTTTCCTTGGCAAATATAACTCAAAACATTTGCGAATATACACCAAATGAAGTGTTTCCATTAAATAACTACAACAATTGCCTACTATGCTAGCGAGACGACCGCAAATGTCGTTTTTGCAATTGGCCAGTGACAATCTTTCTAATTTGTCAGCCTGTGCTAGCCTTTTACAGTATGGCTGACAAACTGACTAACTGACTAACAAATATTAACCAATCAAATTAAAAAGATTTCAAGCTACCCCATGTCATTGGCCAATAATTACATTTGCGGTAGTTTCGCTAGCATCTTGGTAACTTTAGTCAGCCTGTGCTAGCCGTACCGATATTATCATACGACAATATGACAATTTATGTGTCAGAAAATCTGCTGTAGCCTAAAACAAGCATCAAGTACGTATGTACGGTATTTTTTACACATTTTTCCCTTCCGCTCAGAATAGGTAAGTGGATATACCTATATACTAGTTTAGGCCTAACAATAGGCATTGTTTAAAGGTGAGTGCTAGTCGAGTCTACGTTACATGCACTGCAAGGTGCAGAACATTATCTAATTGGATTGTCGTGTCGCTGTATCGAACATCAGCTATCGATAAGTTCTTAGCTCGGTTGTGTGAAAGGTATACGGTCTATTTATATAGGTATGGGATTTGTATCAAGGTGAATTTCTTTCGAGTGAAACTTAAGTTGTGTTGCAAAGCGAGTTTTTAGATTATTAATTGAGTGAGCAAAGTGAGTTATCTTAGTCAACTTGGGCGAATGCATTTGTATGTATGTATATAATGTTAGTTTACTTAACTTTTGCACCGTTCATCCGACCTTCGTGATATTTGGTAAGTGGGTAAAGTATTGATAAAATTTTTAGGTAAGGTTATGAGCCTCATCGGTCAGGGGGTTGTTGAGATATGGGTCCAAAAAGGGGTAACAAAATAAAAAAGAGACAATCAGGTACTATGGAAAGTCATATGAAAGGGATTTAATTAAACATTTTAAAACTTTTTTAGTTTTATTTGAGATATATGAAAAAATTTAAAATATAGAGTCCTTCCACTAATCTCACAATGCTGAAATTTTACATTCTGATAGCTTTTTTTACACAACTACAGGGAAAAGTACAAAAATTTAAAAAATTTGAGTTAAAAAATAAGACCCTATAAAATGAAAAACCTTATCACATCAAATAAAAAATACAGAACCATAATAAACTGGAAAAAAATGGAGAAATTATTTACATTTTCTGTACTTTTAAAGGGTAATGGAACGCGGGTCTATGTTTATCCCAAAAAGAAAAAAAAAACGTTAAAAAATTCCAAGATTTTTTGTGTTTGCTAAAAAAAGGTCACAATTTTAGCAGCAAAATGATCCATACTTACAATATTGACCCGGATTCGTCTGTCTGACCCTTGTCAGTTATACCTACAATACCGGAGGCATAATGAAAATGAAGATTGACATTGTAATATAATTTCTGTCGATTAAATCTGGCCGTGTGAAATTCTAGTAAATAATATATTGTCATTCCGCGTGTCAATAATATAATATAACAAGATCCGGCTTCAGAGATTGTATGAGGTGCATAGATTTATATAGTAGGTGACTGCAACCAGTTGAATTTTGGTAAGTTCTTAGTTTCGCCATATTCGTCTGTCCATCTGTTTGTCTGTAGTCAGCGCCGTTTTGTCTGAAAAACGTATCTTTACTATCAATCAAGCTCTATTCTAAGAAATCAATGGAATAAATGCATTTTTTTTTAGTGACATCTGAGGATATTCTCAATTTTTACAATGTCAAGTAGCATAGATAATTATCAAACAATGTCCAGTCGTCAAGTACTCTGAAAAGTCATGTTCTAGTAAATCGATGGCATTTTACTAGAATATTCCTGGACAATTTCCACCCCTTCGAAAAGACACGCAATACACTTATTTTATTGAAATTCACTACCATGTGCTCTTTATAAGCTACACCGGTTAAAATGCCACCAAAATTACACGATATAACTCAAAAAAACACTAGAAATTGAAATAAAATAAAAAAGGACGACGTCTCCCGTCGAAAGAGCAGAAAAAGTGATAAATGCATTTGATTTTGATTATGTTTCGACATTGACATAGTTTGATTGTTTTGACATTTATGACATCGACACTAGATCGGAATATGATCCGAACTTTATTTTGACTGTTTTTTATTACGAGAATTGGGTTTCAGATGAGTTCAGTTATCTCATAGATCCATGTTTATAAATCGAACCGAGATTTTTTATTTTTTATGACAACGATCTTGTGTTCGTTCCAATTTCAAAATTCCCATATAAAAATTTAATTTTTGATGTTCTCAAGATCGTTCAGAATTGAGTGTGGTCTATTAATACGGGCTTTAGTCTCAAAACAATCTCGTAGACCGGCAGGGCTATTCTCTACCAACAAGCTTAAATTGTGCAATCAGGGCTGTCAAACAGTAACTTTTGTATGAGAAAAGCGACGTTTGACAGCCCTGATTGCACAATTTACACCTGTTGAAAACCTGTCGCGAGATAGAGAATAGCCCTGCGCGTCTTAAATTATTATCATTTAATAATAATGATGACAGATTGAAACAATGCTTATTATTTTACCAAAACTTATTATTTTGTGTAGCGATATGTTTCGCGACCTCCATGGCACAATGGGTGTGTAGCCGGCTGAGACGCAAGAGGTGTAGGTTCGATTCCTGCTACGGGACAAATGTTTGAATGATCTACAATTGTTCCAGGTGTTACCATGGCACTCGTAGTTCCTCATACCCACGACACAGGGAATCCTAGTGTGAGATCAAGACTACATTGTGACTGCTGGATGGCGTGCAGTCGGGTGTTTTAAGACCCTGGTGCATTTAAATGTAAACATGCATGCATGATTTGCACACCACTAAATTAAAAGTTGCTTCGAGAAGGAATCTATTAGTAGTTAGGGAAGTTGTTCGGGAAGGCTCCTATATGGGTGCTATTCAAAGTATCTTTTATAGAGTAACCATGAGATTGTTCAAAATGGAAACAATGTAACACTAGTGGTTCGCCCCGAACTGAGACCTCGCGATGACACCTTTATCAGCCCGACTAATTTAAGAGGGGAAGAAAGGGTTTTGTATTTAACGGCTATGTAAGTATGTTTGTATGGATGATCCATCAGAAATCTAAAACTATCGAGTCAATTTCTCTAACATGAAAGAAATGTGAAGCAAAATAAAAGTTTTTTTTAATTAAGCAGTGCCATCTAGCTGTAGTTTTGCTACCTAATTTTTAAAGATTTAAGTTCTCTACTCTAAAAATGCATATTACAAAGAAAAAATCCTCAATTTTCGACTTCTCCCCGTGGAACAAAATATACTTAAATAATAAATTTCAGCATTACCAGAGAACTTGAAGTATCTTCGAGATATTTTTTTGCATATTTTACTTTCTTCATCCTTCTAACCGATTTCTAAAAACATTTACTGAGAAAAAAAATTAACCTCTATAGGTAATTATTATACACATCATCGAAATTGCCTTTGAATAGGACTAAGCAACAGGGCGTAAATACTACATACCTGTTAGTATTTAAAGTACTTGACGAATTAATTGATGACGTCCTTTTGACGAAAACATAGAACTCCAACGTCATTCATATTCTTAGAAATGGGAGGTCAACAATGGATGTTATATTGGTTATTGTTTTTTATGGTTCAGGTTTCTAATTTCTTCAATTTCAGACTTTTCCCTGTAGTTGTGACACAAAAGCCACAAGCATACCAAATTTCGGCATTGTGGGACTGCTGGAAGTACCCTAGAATTTTTGATTTTTGCGTTTTTTATTTTCCCTAATATCTCGGAAACTACTAAGTTTAAATACTTATTAAAAACAGTTTTGAAATGTCCAACTAAAGCGCTTTCATTAAACACCCCACTTGATCTGACTGTCTCACTTTTATTTTTTTTACCCCCTCTTGGACCCCAATATCTCAGCAACCCCCTGACTGATATAGCTCATAACCTTACCTACAAATTGTACCAATACTATCTACCCCCATACCAAATTTCATGAAGATCGGATTAACGGTTTGGAAGTTTTCATCGGACAAACATACATACATACATACACACATACATACAAACGCCGATTCTTCCAACTTGACTCAGAGAACTCGCTTCGCTCGTTCAATAACACTCAACAGCCACTACATATAGTCCTGAGGCCATAGACAAAGTAACATTCTAATAGCGATGACGCCAGTAGAAAAGTCCAAAATGTATGGGATTGACGTTAGCTATCGATATGTCACGTGGTCTTTTGTATTGAATTACGACTGTAGAAATGAAATCGCTTCGAAGCGAATGCCGTTTGGCTAGGCCCTCTGATCCCAAACTAGGATTTTCTGTGTGGTGGAACTACGAGTACCATGGTACCGCAACACCCAGATCCGGAACAAATATTTACAGATCATGCAAACATTTGTACCGCAGCGGGAATCAAACCCGCACCTCTTGCGTCTCAGCCGCGAGGTTGTCAAATTCAATATGCATTTAGAATACGTTAGTTGTAGTAAGTGTTGCCGTGGTGTGTCCGGCCTAGCAATAGTCTCCTCTATATCCTCCCGTGGATGTCATAAAAGCCGACTAAGAGGATGGGCAGCAGCATCCACCTGAGTACTCAACACCAATACTCGGATCTTGACTTGAGTATGCACCTGCTCAGCGTGGTGTTTCAAAGTCAAAGTCAAAGTCAAAAAGAATTTTATTCATTTAAATCACAAGGATCATTTTGAATCGTCTTATAAACTAAAACTACTCCTGATCCAACGTGACCAAGCCTAGAAGAATCAGGCAACAAACACGGCTTGGCTTACAAAAATGGTCCGTTTTACCACTAGGTGAGAAGCGCCTGTGTGGTGCCTCGGAGCAAGGAGGCAATTCCCCCATTGTATTCTTTGAGGAAGGCACTTTCAACGAAAATTGGTTTGAATAAGAATTTTGTGTAGTTTTTGAGATAGGTATGGCATATTTTCGGTTATTTACTTTTTACCCGACTTAAGTAAAAGGAGATAATGCAACGGAACCTCAGTAATACCCCCCAGGCTTGGCTTGCCTTGGCCAGTTTTTTATTTTTTTGATCACTGTGGATTATAGCCTGATCAACAAGGCGCGGTGAGCGAGTGTATAGCCCGTTTTGATGCGAGAGGTGTTGATTTGATTCCTGCTGTGGGAAAAATTATCAGCAAATATTAATTGTTCCAGGTGTGGAAATTGTCGTATTACCATAGTACCCTTAGTTCCTGATAGATAGATAGATTAACACTTTATTGATCACCACACAGAAATAAGTAATTTTACATTGAAAGGCAATACAATGGGCGGCCTTATTGCTGAAAGCGATTTCTTCCAGGCAACCTTTGGATGGAACGAAATGAGCAACGCTATAATTGACTGCGGTGTACCTACAAAGCAAAACTAAAAAGTATTCTAAATTAATTAGTAGTTATGAACTATATGTATTGATTAATACCTACCTAAGTATAATCCTAATCCTAATACATATATATTCACATAATAAACAAATACATATTATTTATACCAAGTTAACCATAACAATTGAAGGAATACCAATTACAAAAGCTTAAATAACGCTAGATGACAATAGGTAGTGCTGTTTAACTTTCAGCTTGAAAGTGTGTTGTGATGATGCCTTTCTAATTTCTAGTGGCAACGCGTTCCACAGCCGCACAGCTTGGACCGTGAAAGAATTACCATAGAAGGAACTGCGGTACCACCCACAGAACTGATACCCACGACAAAGAATCCTAATGTGGGATGAGGGCGAACTAAGGTTTTTTGTTTAATGCTACTTGGCAAGCAGACAAGATAGATAGATAGATAGATAGATAAACTCTTTATTGCACACCAAATAAAAATACAAAAAATAAAGGAAACAAAAAAAAATATAACGTACACGTAACGGCGGTCTTATCGCTAAAAGCGATCTCTTCCAGGCAACCTTTGCAACAAGCTTACGGCCCACCAGATGGAAAGCAGTTACCGTAGCCTAATATGAACGCTTGTAACACCAGAGGCATCACACGCGCGCTGCCGACCCTGAGACATATAGATGAAAAGTCTCGTGTGCCTGTAATTTTTTTTTTTTTCTCATCACAAAGTTCATTTAGTGAAAAACCTTACTAATTTCAAAAAAACCTGTGAACCTGTATTGTGAGAGACTGGTGCCTGATATAGGTTTATAAAAAACCTGTGTCACCGGCACCCGTACCCTTCAAACCGAAACACAGCAATGCGAACACTACTGCTTGGGGTACGGTGGTAGTACTTCCCTGGACAAACTCTTTCACAAGAAGTTCTACTACTAACAAAATATCTATATATATCTAATAGTAACTGCTATGGGTATTTTGCTATGTAAAATTAATTAGATTCAAAAAAGCGAAAAGAGCACTGCGTGTACAGAAACTTGATTAGTCAGAAATTAATACCAGTATAAATCTTTTATAAAAAAAAAATCAAATACTAAAGTCTCAAAAAAACAAGAAACATGGTCACTCACAGTCCTCTTCAAGATAAGCGTTATTTAATGAAGATTTATCTAGCACACTGCACCGTGGATTACTCTTGCAATGAATATTCCACTCTCGGATATCTACGTGGTAAATTGACAGTTTATTTAAATAACACGTCTCTAAATTATATTAAAAAGGCCTTACTTACAAAAAACTGTCAAAAGTTAAGCAATGCTTAAAATATTGCCAACCGTTACCTAACCTAACTAACTATATGATATGACTAATTTCAAGCAATGCTAAATTAAATTTAAGGTGATTCTTCTCGCATGTGGCGCGAAATTCTTTTTTTTTTGTGTTTTTGCTCATTACAGCTCATCAACACTTCTTGAGATAGTAAAAACTGATTTTGCGAAAACTAGGAGACCTAACACGTTTTAGTTTATAGTTTCACATATAGATCATTACTTCAGCTACGAATATTCTTCAATGATTTTTACTGTGTTTTTTTGGTTTAAAGATATTCGTAGCTTAACTAATGACATTTATGAGATACTATCAATTAAAACATGTGTGCTAGGTCTCCTAGTTTTCGCAAAACCTGTTTTCTCTATCTCAAGAAGTGTTGATGAGCTGTGATTTACAAAAAACACAATAAAATTTGAATTTCGCGCCACATGCGAGACGAATCACCTTAAATGATGTTTGCACAGGGTGTAAAAGGACAGCTCCCGAATATTGAAGGTACCGGTAAAGCTACCTATGCCATAGCTATATCAAATAGCGCGAGTTCACAGAACGCACCGGCTGTGCGAGTTCAACGCTCCCGATCGATCGACGCGCTGCGCTAATATTTTTTAAGTGGTTTTCATTGCTTCCCCCATTGAATACAATGCGAGGAATTGCCATAATAACCACGCTTGGCAGGCGGATTGATGATTGGGGTTCAGTATTGGTGTTGAATACTCAGGTGGATGCTGCTGCCCATTCCCCTGGTGTAATTCCTTGGCAGCTTTTACGGCATTCACGAGAGGAGACGGAGGTGTTTATTCTTAGGCCGGACATACCACATCACTATATTTATTTAGCAGTAAATATATTTTTAATATTCATTTATTCGAGAGAAGTGATACAACACAATAACACAAATTCGACAATATTCCCAAACAAAACAACTTCACTAAAGCACTTTAATATCAATGGGAATGTAAAAGGATTCCATACGTAGATATGCACTCCCTCAAGGGCCAAGCTACATACTATCGTATGCTTCAGCATCGTGTCCATAATAAAAGCTTATTTAAATGGAATATAATGTTGTCGCTGTGCATGGACAAAACGCTCCTATGTGATGATAGCCGCGCAGCATTGAAGCATGCGATGATATGTAGCTTGACCCTAACTCTATGTGATGACAGCTATGCGGTAGTGAAACATGCGATGATACGTAGCTTGACCCTAACTCGATGTGATGACAGCCGCGCAGTAGTGAACCATGCGATGATATGTAGCTTGACCCTAAATTGATCCAATCAATCTCCCAGCGAAAGTAATATTATGTTTTGTATCCAATTTCGCTTTGAAAGATTGTCTTTTGAAAGGTAGGGATGGGACACGCAGACGTTGTATCATTGGCTTAGTTTTTTTGCTGATCTAACGTAGGTTTTTCAATGCAACACTAGCTTTTTTTTATGTTATGGCTCGACAAACTGGCGTACGGCCCACTTGATGGTAAGCGGTTACCGTCGCCTATTGACATCTGCAACACCTAAGGCATTGCCAATGCGTTGCCTGCCTTGGAGGACCCTTTATAGCACTGACTATAAAATCAATATAGCGCTTTTTTTTCATCACGAAAATGTTGCGATAGTACCTACCAGGCGGAATGCTATGTATCCTATGCCGTGGTGTGGCCGGCCTGTAAGACTAATGGCCCCACACCATCTTTGCATAGAGATGTCATAACAAGGGATTTATCGTCATCAGCCTGTAGGAGTCCACTGCTGAACATAGGGCTCCCCTTTAGAATGCCACGACGCACGGTCTTGAGGTCTACCGACAAAGGAAAAGAAAAAAAATTACACCAGGAGTAGGTTACTTTAGATCATCGTAGCCTGACAAGTGTAGTGATTATGATAAATCCTTCCATTTCATTCAATGGGGGAGGCTTCTTCCAGGAGTAGACGTCTCCTGGCTGCTGCTGCTGATGATGTTTACCTGCAGCTTGATGATGATGATGATGATGGGCAGATACGATTTGACTAAGACCAAACTAAGTTTGGCCTAAAATATGAATTTACCTACAACCTTTGATTATATACACACTAGATAGAGTTTCGTCCTGCAAACACTACAAAAGAAACAGGCCAGCCTTTGCTAGCGCGTGTGCGTGTCTACACAAACAAACATGCGCGCAGCTTTGTCTTACACTCGCGTCACGTCATTGCTTTTGTGTCTGTTTGCGTGCGTAAAGATAACAGCTACTGACATATTTCCCAATTTATTGGGAAAAACTGACTATGTTCGGGTAAGTAAGTTTTGCCGGTTACTAGAAAACAAACAGTGGAATCTGTTGATTTTTTACAGAATGGAGATAGATAGACTAGCGATATTGTGATTATGTCGAGCGTGTGGGAAAAATTTGTTTTTTTTTATAATATTCACCCAGTGACTGTGATCTATAGGATCATTAGGTATTCTGAAAAAACTGAAAAAAAAAACGTTTCAGAACACCTCTAGTGGCATTAGACAAAGATGTGTGGTGAATGTTGTTCTACTACTCTGATGGTCTCGTGAAATGAGAAAAATCAGAGCTGTAGGAGTTAGTCAAACTTTAATACGAACATCTTTGTCTAAGGCCACTAGAGGTATTCTGAAACGTACCCGTACCTGGAAAAAGAAAGAGAGAGGCCATTTTTTTTGCGATAGTTTTAACGTAGGTATGTATCAGATTACTTACAAATTGTATGAGAAAACATTTTATTAAATTTGACTAACTTCTGCTGCTCAGATTTTTTTCTTCCGATAAAATGAAACAAAGCTTACATAAAACAGATCAAAAAAAAATAATTATAATATTAAAAATTTTTTTGATCAAAACTACTCATTTTTATGCAGAACTCACGCTTGACCAAAAAAATAACTGTGCCAAAATCGTTTTTGAAAATGAGCAAATGGTCCCAAAGTCAGTTTTCCCGTATCTCTTATGGATATCCCCATACTGTCCCATTTAAAAAAACACCCTGTATATTTTAAATTTTCAACTCACAATATAATCTCATCTCGGTCATCTTTTGATTAATCATCGCTATAGGCATTAGTTAGAGTGGATAAGATAACGTATGTATGCCTTCGCCCGCCGCGCCACAGAGGCCGATATATTTTACATACCTACTATACTTTTCATAGGTAAAAGTGAAGGAAAGTAAAAGCAGGTGAACCCAATCGACGTTCTCACTTTATAAGGAATCATTTATTCAGTCACCATAAGGAATTTAGCATTCAAAAACTGGCAACACAGACAAAAGTGCCAAGCTTGAGTTGAATAATCGGGGCTAATAAGTTGATTATTTTTATTGAATACTTTTGAAAATACTATGAATTCTGGATACTTATCGATGGTAGGTGACTTTACTAGTTGTTTTTAAACGTCCTTTGTAATTTCTGCACACTTTTATGGCGCAAATCGTCATTGCTAGCTCAAATTTCAATTCACTTTGCGACCGTTCGCCTTGACAACACAATTGACAATGAGGGGCGGGAAGCGACTTATCAGCTAACAGTTAGCTGATATTTTTTTCGACGCTTTTGTGTCATGAAGCTCTATCTAGTGTGTATATAATCAAAGCCTACAACATACTTAGGTACAAACACTTCTAAAACAATCATAATATCATAGTGTTCATAAAGCCTTACTTATATTGCTTAAGTTTCGTAACATGAGTACAATGAGAGCTTTTCAACTTCGATTTAAAAAAAAAAGTAGTTCAAATTGTTTCGATAGATGGCGCTGACTCAACTATAAATAGTAGTGTTAGTAGTAGAACTTCTTGTGAAAGATTTCGTCCGGGGAAGTACTACCACCGTACCTATTTCTGCCGCCAAGCAGTAGTGTTCGCATTGCTGTGTTTCGGTTTGAAGGGTACGGGTGCCGGTGAAATTACAGGCACATGAGACTTTTCATCTTTATGTCTCAGGGTCGGCAGCGCGCGTGTGATGTCTCTGGTGTTACAGGCGTTCATAGGCTACGGTAACTGCTTTCCATCTGGTGGGCCGTAAGCTTGTCTGCTTGCCAATTAGCATAAAAAAAAAATGCAAAGATCGTCAAATGTATTATCTGTGTTGTACGCGTACTAAGCTATTATCTAACTAGTCTGTGGCTATTAGTCATGATATTCTGTTTGTGTCTGCTTCTTGAGTGTGCGCTAGTGATTTCGTGATGCTTTTAGAAGTAAGCAAAAATAAATACCACGAAACGAAAATATATCTACGTTGTTGATGTTGACATTTAACTTTATTTTGACACTTAACATTTACGTAACAGAGCAGCGCCATCTATTTTCAACGCTGAAAGCATGATATTAAACGGCCGTAAAAACCCCTCATTACTATTAAACTGTTCTGAGGCCGTAGACAAAGTAACATTCTAATAGTGATGACGTTAGTAGAAAAGTCCAAAATGTATGAAATTGACGTAAGCTATCGATATGTCACGTGGTCTTTTGTATTGTATTACGACTGTAGAAATAGAATCGCTTCGAAGCGAATACCGTTTGTCTAGGCCGGTTGGTAATTATACATCTTGATCCTTATTTATTTATTTAAACTTTCACACAAAACATTAGTGCAAGGAGGACTTAATGCTAAAAGCATTATCTACCAGTCATCCTGGGCGTGCAGAAAGATGGTGAGGCGTGCCTTACAAACAAGGTAGTAACCAATAAAACTAAAAATATAAATATAATCTAAACTAACAAATTATAATATACACTAATAAATTATAATACACATATATATATATTATACATACTAAAATTATACAAAACATCAAGAATGTTAAGAACAAATGAGTGAGAAAGTACATAAAATTAACCAAGGCTGTAGGTAATAACATAGATAATAAAATCAAGAGAGTAAAACACTTAACAAAGGAGATAACTAATAATTTAGCTTCTTGAGACAAAGCTCACGTACCAATCTTTTAAACGACTCCTTTGAATCAGCCATTTTAATAACTACCGGCAAATCGTTCCAGATTCGAACGGCCACAACCGAAAAAGAATTTGAACGGAAAGAAGTCCTATGCAACGGGATGTCAAGAAGAAGATTATCAGCAGACCTAAGTTCCCTGTCATGTGCGTCATCTAGGAATTGGAAACGATCCTTAAGATAGCAAGGGGAGTGCGGATCCTTTAGAACTGAGAAGAGTAAACAAAGGATTCTCAAATTCCTACGTTCGCGAATAGGTAGCCACTTAAGTTTTGTACGAAAATCACTGACATGATCGTACTTACGCAGATTATAAATAAAACGGATACAAGTATTGATAAGACGATCAAGTTTACTCAAAAGTTCCTCAGTCAGATCTAAAAAGGCGACGTCAGCATAATATAATCCTTCATGTTATTTAAGTCGATAATCGACGTATAGGTCATAGGATATCTAATTACGACCTCAACGACGCGGAGGGCGAGTAGCTGGCTTAGATGCAAGAGGCTGCAGGTTCAATTCCTGCTGCGGGACAAATGTTTGTATGATCTGCAAATATTTGTTACGGGTCTGAGAATCAAGCCTACGTATGTAACTGTTGGGTGGTATGTTATGTAATTGTATATTGTTATTCAATGGTCGTAAGCGATCTATTGTATTTCACTGTAGCATAATAATATGAATGTAATGAGCCTCGTTCTAATTTCAAATTTACTTACGGCCCTAAGCCCCTACCCTCATCATCATCATCATCACCAGCATATTTACGTCTACTGCTGGACGTAGCCTCTCCCATTGAATTCAATGAGGGAATATGCCGTACTTACTTACCTGAGCAATAATGTGCATTTGAATGTCGTACAAGGTTTCCTCGATACAGGCCTAGCCTAGTGAGAGAACTGACAGGTATTACCATGTAATGATAATTATGTCTTCGAAATTTATGCTAAAAACCATTATAATTTATTATGTAAACTGTGACTTTTCGTTGTATTAAATTTTTTTCATTTTTCATTTCTTTTAATCACCACGCTTGGCAGACGGATTGGTGACCGCAGTTTAGTGTTAAGTACTCAGGCGGATTTTTCTGCCAATCCCCTGTGTAATCCCTATTAGATAATTACTCCATTAGGTATTCATTTTTGGGTAAACATTACGAAATCCTTCAAGTCTTATTTAATAAGATGATTCAAAATGATCCTTGTGAATTCAATGAGGGAATTTGCCGTACTTACTCACCTAATCACCACGCTTGGCAGACGGATTGGTGACCGCAGTTTAGTGTTAAGTACTCAGGCGGATTTTTCTGCCAATCCCCTGTGTAATCCCTATTAGATAATTACTCCATTAGGTATTCATTTTTGGGTAAACATTACGAAATCCTTCAAGTCTTATTTAATAAGATGATTCAAAATGATCCTTGTGAATTCAATGAGGGAATTTGCCGTACTTACTCACCTAATCACCACGCTTGGCAGACGGATTGGTGACCGCAGTTTAGTGTTAAGTACTCAGGCGGATTTTTCTGCCAATCCCCTGTGTAATCCCTATTAGATAATTACTCCATTAGGTATTCATTTTTGGGTAAACATTACGAAATCCTTCAAGTCTTATTTAATAAGATGATTCAAAATGATCCTTGTGAATTCAATGAGGGAATTTGCCGTACTTACTCACCTAATCACCACGCTTGGCAGACGGATTGGTGACCGCAGTTTAGTGTTAAGTACTCAGGCGGATTTTTCTGCCAATCCCCTGTGTAATCCCTATTAGATAATTACTCCATTAGGTATTCATTTTTGGGTAAACATTACGAAATCCTTCAAGTCTTATTTAATAAGATGATTCAAAATGATCCTTGTGAATTCAATGAGGGAATTTGCCGTACTTACTCACCTAATCACCACGCTTGGCAGACGGATTGGTGACCGCAGTTTAGTGTTAAGTACTCAGGCGGATTTTTCTGCCAATCCCCTTTGTAATCCCTATTAGAGGATTACTCCATTAGGTATTCATTTTATGGGTAAAAATTAGGTAATCCTTCAAGTTTTACTCAGTTAATAAGACGATTCAAAATGATCCTTGTGATTTCAATTAATAAAATACTTTTGACTTTGACTTTGACTTTGGTGATTCAGGTGGATACCAGGTCATTCTGTATAGACTGATACATGGCTTCGTTATATCCTGAGCTAGGAGACACCCATGTTAGTTGTCAAATGTCCAACTGATATAATACAGCGTAACCCATCCCATGTCACACATCTTTGTCTTGGCTTTTAGTTTATTTATTATGCACAAACTCTATTAAAATGTATATCCGTGCGCTGCCTATAAGGATACGAGACAGGGATAGGTACCGGGCTGTGTCCGGCCTGAGAAAGATCCCTCCGTCACTTCCTATGGAAGCTGTGAATACCGCCTAAGGGATTACACCAGGGAATGGGCAGAAGCATTCACCTCGTAACCAACACCAATACTCAAGAGTGGTGACCAATGCGCCATTACATTCTATGGGGGAGGCCTCGTCCAACAGTGGACCTAACGTAAAGGTCGCAGTGGAAGAGGACCAAGACCGTTCGTCGTGGCATTCTGGGGGGAAGGTTTATGTCCTGCTGGACTTCTACAGGCCGATAATGATGATGATAGTTAGTGATGGATGGACGAGCAGTTTTTTTTTTTTTAAGGCGTTTGGTATGAAATGCTAAACAAAAAAATAACGAAAAAAAATTGTAGTAAAATCACCAAGCTGCCTGCCACGCGAAATGGGCCATTTGCCAAGATTATGGCAAATGGCCCATTGCATGTATGGAGAAGACCTCTTTCAGCGTGGATGTATATCGGTGATGATGATGATGCTAAAATAAGAAGGCTCTGATAAACACCGAATGAATGAGTGAGATAGCAAATTTTGATGACAAATATCAATTTGATGGTAGTCACGTTTATGTATTAAAATGAAATAATTTTGCAAAATACGCAATAAAACAAACCACATAATAAAACAACAAGGCAAACAGCGTCTAAAAAAAATGCGAGTTATTTTTCGCAACTTGACCCGCACGCCATGCCCATAAAATAACTCTATAACACTTAATAAATGTTAAAATCAGTCTGTCTGTTTGTCCGTTTATAACTCGGGAAATGCTGAACCGATTGTACAATATGTGTGGATAGTTATTTTGAATGCACCCAATTTTTTAACCGACTTCTCAACCGACTGCAACCTAAGTAAAAACATAAGAACCGACCTTCTTATGTTTTATGTTTGTAACGTGGTTACTCAAAAAAAAATACGAAATAAATTCAGCGTTTTTCTAAGAAAACGGCTTTTGTTTTTTTCGTCGTGGCATTCTAGGAGAGAGGTCTATATCCAGTAGTGGACTTTTACAGGCTGATGATGATGTTGACTACCTTTTTTATACTACTAGGAAACAAGTATACGGATTATATACTGATGGAAAGTATTTACCGTAGCCTATGGACGCCTGCATAGTGGCATCACACGCGCATAATTGACATAAAGATGAAAAGTCTCATGTCTCATGATGATCAGCGTAGTATTTAGGTATAGATATATAATATATATTAATATGGTTCTTATAGTATTTTTAACTGACTTCACAAAAAGGAGGAGGTTCTCAATCCGGTTGTATTTTTTTTTAATGTTTTTACCTCATATCCCCGACGTTTATGAACGGATTTGGTTATTTTTTTTTATGCTACTTGTCAAGCAGACAAGCTTACGGCCCACCAGATGGAAAGCAGTTACTGTAGCCTATGAACGCCTGTAACACCAGAGGCATCACACGCGCGCTGCCGACCCTGAGACATAAAGATGAAAGTCTCATGTGCCTGTAATTTAACCGGCACCCGTAACCTTCAAACCGAAACACAGCAATGCGAACACTACTGCTTGGCGGCAGAAATAGGTACGGTGGTAGTACTTCCCCGGACGAACTCTTTCACAAGAAGTTCTACTACTAACAGAACAATCTATTCATTTTTTTTTTTGTTCCAGATTAGTCTAATTTTTTTCAGAATCCAGTTCTGATGATGGAATCCATGAGGAATTGAGGGAACTCCTCAAATATTCTAGGCATACATATGGTGATTTTGATTTTTTCAGCAACAAACCAAGCATTTGCATTCGGAAAGTATCATAATCCTTTCACCACTGTGGTACTTTCATCATTTTTTTTTCATCCAAATATTTAGTCGAATACAATGGCGGAAGTCAGTTTTTTAAATGAAAAGTTATTTTTTCTTTATTGTTACAGACAGCTTACAACTTACTTTGTTTTTGTTGTCTTCTGACTTTTGTTTCATTTTCCTATCTATTTGGTAGTATATTTGCGGAGACCTTTAATTCGCCTTCAGCATAATAGCATGTCCTTGGCATGTTATTTTTTAAATAAATTTTTATCGTCCATACCTAACTGTAAGTTTTTCTAAAATTGTTAAAATAAAATAAATAAATGTGCCTGTAATTTCACCTAAATAAATGTACTTACCTTCAAACCGAAACACAGCAATGCGAGCAATATTGCTCGGTGGTAAAAATAGATGGTAAACTATATTATTATTGCTTCCCCGGACGAACTCTTCCACAAGAAGTTCTACTAACCTACTCTACGAGTACATACGTAATACACGGACTATCTTCGTAATTATCGTCGTTACGTTGGTTGGCTGCGAAATCCAGTCTAGAAGCTATTGCTGTACTAATCACCCTGCGTTGCTCGCCTTTTGGGGCTCCCCATACAATAGAGGTTGCGCGGGTGAACCCGAGGGTAAAACCTAGTAAGTACATAACATTTTTCTTTTGTACAGAAATAAAAGTAGCACTGGTCATGTGCATATATTACGATCTACATCAACACTGACAAATGTGGGGAATAAATCAGAAACGCGACCCGCTTTTGCTAAAACAATGTGTTCGAGATTTTTACACCCGATTTTTTATCGAGCGATGTATAATTTACGCCCTTTATGGAGTTGATGGCTTAATAAATATTAATGTATTTGAAAAACATATTGAAATGATTTGTTTCTAACTGTCTGGAGGTATTTTCTAATACAATTTTTAAACAGCCTACTATTTTGTTTACCATTTTTGGAAAATCGGAACAGTTGTCTTAGATCAAAGTCAAAGTCAAAAAGAATTTTATTCATTAAAATCACAAGGATCATTTTGAATGTCTTATAAACTAAAATTACTCCTGTTCTAACGCGACCAAGCCTAGAAGAATCAGGCAACAAACACGACTTGGCTTACAAAAATGGTCCGTCTTACCACTAGGTGAGAAGCGCCTGTGTGGTGCCTCGGAGCAAGGAGTTGCTGATACATTGTAAATGAGAACTTAAAAACCTTAGGAAGCTAGTCAAAATTAAACAAACATCAGCAAAAAAAAAATATGCAAGACAGCATACGTTACGATGATCACACTGTCACAGTCTAAACTATACAAATGCCAAATTTAAGATTATATACGCACCGTAATTTAAGTTCATTTAAGTTTCGTTAAAGCCGACTAAGGAATAAAACCAGAGGATGGGCAGCAGCATCCACTTCAGTACTTAATACGAATACTGCGATCACCAATCCGCCTGCCAAGCGTGGTGATCATGGCAAATCCCCCCATTAATAATAAGGATAACATTAGCCGATAAAAGTCCACTGTTGGACATAGGCCTCCTCCATAGAGTGCCACGATAAATGGTCCTGAGCCGCTTCCATCCACCAACTTCTTTCGACCTTTATAATAATATTCATGGACCAACAAGGAGGCCTTCTTACACTGAGTCGTTTAGTTTGTAGTCGCCACTCGAGAACCATAATACCCCAAGTCAGCCCTGCGTGCTATATAACCCCTCCCTCCATCCACTCATCGACACATTCATATATAAACACACCCACATAAACCCCCACAGTAATCATTTTTTTTTTATTTACCGTTTTATAAGTTTTTTTTTTCTGAATTGGAACCTATTGTGTTAAGGAGGAGGCACTGCTTCTCAGTTATTTTAATATCTTTTACAGTCGTCAACGTTTTTTTTATTGTTACGATTTCATGTGGTTTCAGTTCCTAATAAATAATTTTTAATAATAATTTTGAATTTGGGGAGTAAAGGTTTTCGAGCGGCGACCACAAACAGGACTCACTTGATGGATTAAAGACATTATAAACGTCACAGGACGTCAGTGGATGGAGGCGGCTCAATAACGTTCGTCGTGGCATTCTAGGGCGGAGGACTATGTCCAGCAGTGGACTTCTACAGGCTGGTGAAGATGATAATAAAAAAGTCATTGAGTAGACATCGTAAACTATATTATTATTATAAAGAAGATAGGTAACATTGTACCCTTTTTATTTTCAAATAGCAATTAGCTGGTGTTTTATGTAACTCTATGTTTAAGTTCGACTCAACGTTGTCTATTGATGATATCTCTATTAAGAACAACCCTCAAAGTCAAATTTAGGTAAACATAAAGAAGTCTCATTAGCTAAATCGTAAAACCTATGAGTTCAAGGGTCGTGAGTCACCTTCCGAAAACCCACAGAAGGGGGGGTAAGTAAGATGCCGTGCCTACAACACATTATGGCCAAAACAGGCTGTTTCCACCGTTTAACACGCTAACCGTATTCAATATGGCATAGCTTGCCGATTATTCACCGGAAGTATGTTTCTAGAACTGGTAGTTTTTGCTACGAATTTGTATACCTACTTTTACTTGTACAAAAATAAATGTCCCTATCATTTTTATGTCATGTCGTTTTGAAATAAATGTCCCCATTTCAAGGTAAGGTACTAATCGCAATATGATCTTTGTCAGATGGCGTGGTTATAAATCTCGCTATATTTGACTGATCATGCAGCATTTGCGATGGAATCGCAGTTGATAGCACTAGTATCGAGAGCTATGGAGTAGATACTGTAGTCAAACCAACAGTCAGAAAGGAAAAAGATAAAGTTTTATTTATTTTATTAAATGACGGATCTGGCATTTGGCTATGTTGGCAAAACCTGATGTTGAACGGTAACCCCAGCCCATAAAAAATTCAATACCTCTTAGGTCACGTTGACTTAGGACGCGCCCTATTTGGCATCGCACCGTGCCCGTCATCCTGAGAAAACGATGAAAAGAGATATGAGTTCGAGGAGGGACGCGGAGGGAGCGTAGCGCGGATCCTATACCCACCCTGATGAAGACCCGATTTGAAGAAGATTAGGGTCGAAACCTGTTGGTGATTCCACCAACATATCGTACGTGAAAATTTCCCGTTTTACAAAATGAATGACATAATTCACGAAAGTTATCTTAGTAAAACGATGAAAAGTCTCATTTGCCTGTAATTTCACCGTAGATGCCGTAGAGTTTAGCCTCTACGGCACCTACATCGTTCTCGTCCACGGCGTAGACCCCGTAGGCATAAATGGCTTTGCTATGTCGTATTAAAATTAATATCAAATATAATGCTATATCCAGAAAGATTTTAGGTCTTTGCAACATTTAAACGTAAAAAAAGGGGCGCCATTTCTAAGAAATCTGCTCAAAAATTGCTGACTCACTAACGCAATATTCCTATTAATTGACAGCAATTTCACGCCTTTTATCACTGAAGAAAAAATAGTACTAACGTTCATAAGTTTCACTCTAACTTTATTGAATCATTGGCACGCATTCAAGTGAAATTGATACCTTAAGTCAGCGATAGACGGCTCAGTTCTGTATGATAAATTATCTCGATCAGTGCGTGTAGAGCATCTATCGCTATTATAAAATCTGAAGTCAGAGCAATAAGGTTCATTTGACATCGCAAGCTGATTTGAAGTTACCCAGGCCTGCTTTAATTGCTCCAAGGGACCATTATTGTGAATTGGAATCGGATATTGAGCACTATTCTATCTCAAAAGCTTTTATTAAGTGAAGTGACTGTCGAAAAAAATTGGAAATGGTTTCGTTTTGTTGGTTGTTTATGATGAAAACTATAATTGACTGTAGAATATCGTGAACGGGGAACGGTAGGTATTTTTTTCTTTTAGGGCTCGTACCAAAAGGTTGCCAAACGACCCTATTATTAAGCCTACTCCTTCCGTCAGTCTATCTGTCTATCTGTCTGGATTCTTTCACAGGGGCATACCTTGGCAACTGTTATAATTCGAGAGGAGATGATAGTTTATTTGATTTGAAATGACAGTGCCCAGCAATTTTTGTTTTTACATCGTCCTTTTATGATAACACTCTATTTACTCGGCATCTTCGATATTTGCTTGTGAATGCCTAGTGATTTCAGGGTCTAGCTTACTAGTAACGTGTTCAACTAGTTCCTAGGAAAGTAAACTTCAAAGTTTCTAAATTGGAATGTTCCGTACAAAAACTCCAAAAACCAGACACAAAAAGACAACAGCATTTGATTGCGTTCTGCTTGCTCCTCTGCCTACCGCTTACAATTTTTAGCAGAAGCGCAATATTTGCAGATTGGTGATTGCAGTTTGGTGTACTCAGTAAGTAGTGTAGTAGTACTCAAGTAGATGCTGCTGCCCATCCCCCGATATTATCTCTTTGTCGCTTTTTACGCCATCCACAGGAGGAGTTGGAGGAGTCCTATTCGTAGGCTGAGACTACCATGGCTCAAAAGGTCAACATGACTCCATTATTTTTTACTTCTATCTATCTCAAAATTTTGAGATACTTTAGCAGGGTTTGTGAACGCAACGCACTACCTCCGCGCCCCGTTTACCTGTTTAGTTTGTGCTACAAAATGTTTGATATATCACGAAAGTTTTAATAGTAAAAATAACATTATGATTAGAGCTCAAAAACGATAGGTGAGATACTGTTTTTGTACTTTGCTCCAGGCAAACAGTAACATCTCCAAACAAACGCGAAGTTTCATATTCGACACTATTTCCCGAGGGAGAGGAGGGAAAAAGATCGGTAAATATTAGCTCAGGAGTTACCCGTAAAGGTACATTCACCGGATAATGTTTACCTGTTGTTACCGTATCCTTTACGCACTGTATTTTATGTAGGTAGGTACACTTTAAGTATCTAGGTACGTGGCTATGTTTCCGTAATTTACGCTGTACACACAAATATTTATGTAGCATTTTTATTTTTTATTATAAAGCTTGTTTTAGAAATCGGTTCGTGCGTAATTACGACGCCGATTAAACGTAAAATATGGATGACATTTGTTGTTTTCCAAGTTTATACCATTTCTAAGGTTTATTTATGCCTTCTTTGATGTGGGACAATAATTTACAACGAAATCGTAATTTCGTTTCGTGTTTCCTTACTGAAATCATCAAACGGAATATTAAAACTTAAACTTAAAATAAATAAATGTTTTTAAAGGTCAATAAGAGGTAAAGGTGTGTTTGCTTTCGTAAATTCTAATTTAAATACCATTAGAGTAATCCTTGACCACTCTGGCTAATTTGTTTCTATAATCTTTTAATTTATGCTTACACCCTAAAGTTATATTCATTGCTCGTTTTAATCTTATTATGTTAAAATTTTGGGTTGGACCTTTTTATCCATAATTAGGTGTTTTACTGCTATTTTAAGGCCTCGTTTAGCAGATTTCATATGTCTAGTTTATTTATAGCAGATGTATTTACCTGAGACGCAATTCACGTACAACATTTACAGTATTTTTGGGCTGGGAGTTAGGTTAATTACAACAGAACAGGAGTAATTTAAGTTTATATAAGACGATTCAAAATGATCCTTGTGAGAAATCACAAGGATCATTTTGAATCGTCTCATTCATAGAAAAATGAAAAAAAAATATTTTGATTTGATTTGGTTTTTATGGTGACCCACTTTATTGCTGTCGATCTTAAAACGAAGTTTTGTATCCAATTTTATTAATATATATTTAATTCAAGTTATTGATACCATTAGATTGAATTACTTAAATAAAAAATTCAAGATACATCTATTAAGTTAATTATTAACCAAACCAGTAATACCTAAACGCTAATTATTTAAAAAATCTATTCATCTAATTATAATAAGTGTTATTTTATAAATAAACTGCATAACATTACAATAACACACAAAATCAAGTCAAATTTTGACTTAATTTGAACTATAAGTAAAGTTATTTAAAAAATTATAATTCAATGTTTTTGATTTACACGAAACCTCAAGGAAAATCGTATCGTGTTTCTTTTCTATTAGCAAAAGTCTAAAAATTTTATCAAAGTGAGTCCTCGAGTTGCTGCCCAAAACAACATGATATCTGACAGAAAGCTAACCAATATCTGAACATTTTAATGAACGTTTGAAACATACCCCGCAAATGTGAACCAATTAAATACGTGCTCGTAGCCGATTCGTAGCCAATTCGTAGCTAGCGGGCTACGATCCCGCTAGGGACGAAAGAAAGTGTTGGAACGTATTTACTAAGCTACCACTGCTCTATGAAAGGTTAGAGACCAATAAAATGCGTTTTATACACAAGACCATAAAATAAATCATTATAGCAAAACTTAACAAGTGTTCGCTTATTCAAATTGTGTAAGGTTATTCAAATGGGTACCTACTCTTTATGGTTCCGTGCCGAGAAATATACGACCGGCTCACCGGAGACAGGAGATTTTTTGCGGAACCCTATTTCATTATTCTTTGAGCAGTAATTTCACAAGTGTGAAATGGTTTTTATTAAAATTCCTAATGTTTGGTACTTAGATACGTAAAACGTGAGTAAAAAAGGCGTTATTTTTGCATTACATAAACTAAACAAGCAATTATGAATATAGGTAAGTTTTTTGGTGAAAATACTTTTGTATTTTTTTTATATATTTTTAAAATTAATTTTAAAATCATTTTTTTATAATTTTTATTAAATAAATAAATTAATGGACTGGCATGTGCCCTGGCAAGCTTTTATAAAAAAAAACCTAAACGTAAATCTTGAGTCATTAAATTTCTACGGGATTATATTTATTCGTAAATAAAAGATAAAATGTGCATAAAATATGTTGGCTGACTAATAAGTTAAATTAGCCTAGTAGTTAGTATAAATTAAAAATAAAAATGTTTACTTGAGTAAGACATTACAAACGTCGCAGGAGGTCTGTGGATGGAGGTGGCCTTAAGACCGTTCGTCGTGGCATTCTAAGGGGGAGGCCCATGCCCAGCAGTGGACTTGTACAGGCTGATGATGATTTGAGTAACTTAAGGCCACAGCACACCGGCGACGTTGATGTAGACGTGCTCGTCGACGTACTATGACGTTGTAATGTATGAAACTGTATGAGACATGGCACACCGCTAGCGTGGCGTGCACGCAAGCGTGTACATACGTAGAGATGCGCGTGTCTACGTTACGTGCTGCATACGCATCTGGTGTGCTTTGGTCTTTATGGTATAAAATGGTATGGTATAGTATTGGTAGTCTACTTAATTATCACTAGAAACGGGATATTTACCATGATTTTTGAGCTTTATTGATTCCCGATATTTCGGTTCAGTTTACCCGTGATCATGGCATTTGAAACTGTGCCGAAATATCGGGAATAAATAAAGCTCAAAAATCATAAATATCCCGTTTCTAGTGATAATTATGTTAATAACCATGATAGTTTCAAAAGTTATATGGTAGCCTACTTGTATGGAATCCTCTCCACGTGAGTCTGACTCACACTTGACTGGTTTTTGATAGGTCAGTTACATTGTACAAGCTGTTGAGTTAGTTCTAATAATATGTTCAAATATTTATTTATTATTTATGTTTGTAAGTATACACCGTATTGTATGCTTTTATAAATTTTACATACTACGTCCTTTATCGTTCTCGTCAAATTCCAATTCATCCTTAGGAAAGAAAGAAAAAAAAACGTTTATTTTTCCCCAAAGAACAACATAAAAGTAAACACATGAAACAAATTACCACAACAAGACATCAGTAATGGAGAATGGATTAAAAATGAAAATGGTTGGCATATGTGTTGTGTGGGGCCAAATAGGTCTCTGTCTCATCATAAACTGCACCACGAAGGCGATTACGTAATTCGTTTGCTATTGATTTCAATCGATTTGATGGCGATTGACGACGATTGACGATTAGGCCTCCTGATTCCCGCAAAACCAGTGTTCGCTATCTCAAGAAGTGTTGATAACCTGTAATGTGCAAAAACAATAAAATTTTAATTTCACACCACTTGTGAAACGTTTCACCTTAAGCTTCTTATTTGAAGGTTTGCGAATCACTAGAGAATTCTTTATAAGAATAACTATAATAATAGACAAGCAAAAGGTTATTGAGATAGCTAAACTAGCTAAGATGAAGACGCAGTGACCGGAAAGAGATTACGTGGATAAACTTTATCCGTTGAAAAAGATATTCTTACAGTTACTATGTCAAGGTTAGGTCGCTACTCGGTCAGTTACGACAAAAAAAGGCTATTGAACTTTTAAAGCCCCAGCTGAACTGATTTTCACCAAACATGTATAAGAAACCATCTCAATAGAGGAAGGTGGTTTCAAAAAGTCCTGGAGAAAAAAAACAAAAAAAACAAATAAATAAAATTATATTAATATTTTTTGTCAATAAATAAAACATTACTAATTTTGACTTATTATTGGAAGCCTCCGTACACAACATTCTATGCCGACAACTGGCTGAAATGATTATGAATAATAATAATGACCTCAGAATAAATGAAAAATAAAATTTTAAAAAGTCGCTAGTTTTAATTCAACACTATAAATTAGACGAAATGTCTGATATCAATAAAACAACAGATTTACTACCAAACATTGCATACAATTTTTGTACATATTACAATTTCCACAATATTAATTTTAATTTCCATCATAATCTATTTTGAAATCTTAATAACTTTGCACCTAACAAAGTTCAAGGATATTTTTTGCATTTGCAGTAAAATCCCTTTGATAAAGTTGCCACCTTATTTCAAACGGGTAGCGCGGTTTAATTGTACAGTCAAAGACAAAAGTCTTAGATGAAAGAAAACTTGATTAAAGTAAAATTTAACAAGTGTCCGAATAAATGTTAAAACAACTCTGATTACTTTATATTTAATCTCAGAAACGTTCATATCCAATTCATACACTATTGAATTAATTAAACTACAATTTTACAAACACTACTTTACCAGAAATTGTACAGAGCTTGCTTGCTTATCTCAACCTTCTTAAATAAACCTTTGAAAGTGTAATCGTTATTTTCTTACAAATAATGGTAAATTTTAATTAGTAATTGAAATGAAACGAGCTTTGCTTAATACTTTATAGGTAAGTACTTAGGTACAATACTATATTATAGGTACTTCACACTTCAAAATTACGACGCTAAATATCAGCAGAAAAAACTTCTACCATTTAAGCTAAATCATTTCTTGCTAATAAATGTTTCATTTCGGAAATAAAATATAACTATTAAGCTGATGACCCGTTAAATAGCAAACGTTATTCCGCCAAAATAATAGTCACGATAAAAATCATATGCCGGAAAAACTTTATGCCAACGATTTTCTCTACAAATGTACAGTCGTAAAAGAATTTATTACGCCACGCCCCTCGTCCGCAGTAACATTTTCATTTAATGTTTTTGCCCAGTGAAATAAGGACCTTTATACGTGTTAACCCTAATGTCTCATTGACACGAATGGCTCTACAGAGGCCTTAAGCCAAATGTCCCTTTTTGTACCCCAGACTTTATGTCTTGTTGGTTTGAGTGAAGTTGAAATAAGTCAACATGTTACGTTCAGTCTTTTCTGGACATTCAAACAGGACACTTAGATACTTATACTTTTTAATAATAACTAGTGGAATGCGCGTGACTTCGTCCGCTAGTTGGATCTATACAAACTTCAACACCCAGCTGCACCCCCAGGGGGGGAATTTCGGCAATTTTTTTCTTATTGCACCCCAAGACCACAAAACTAATGTAACCTCCAAATCTCTCTCCTAGGTCTCTAGGATTTACGGTTTAGGCTGTGCATTGACAGTCAGTCAGTGAGTCAATCAAGCAAAGATTTTATAATTGATTGATGAGTCACTGTGGTACAATTTCTTTTTGTCACTTTAAAGGTATAATATAATTTATTGAGCCTTCACATTCAATTCACATAACACACACATACACATTTACATTTAAAAAAAAACTATGGTTTGGCTTGACAAACTTGCATACGGCCCGCCTGATGGTAAGCGGATACCGTCGCCAATTGCCATCTGCAACACTAGGGGCATTTCCAATGCGTTGCCTGCCTTGAAAGACTCTAATTAATCTTTTTTTAAGCGATTATTATTGAAGTTTTGCGGAAAAACCTCGGAATGGGAGCCCATTATACAATTAGCACATATGGGATACAAAAGATCTTGTTAAGGAAGCTGTACGAGACAACCCCGTGTTGTTGATGAGCTTCCCTCCAATGTCGAGAGGTGCGATGGTAGAACCAGCCCCCCTATTCCCTAATTGAAAGTCACTCGGTGGCTAACGTTTGACAAGTCTAATGACCAATTGACAATTCTTAACGATAATTTTGAGCAATTGATTGTCATTTTACTTGTCAAGTCACCGAGTGACTTTCAGTTAGGGATTAGAGGAGCTGGAAGTGGGAATAAGATCGAACAATTCCTTACATATTTTTGGATGGACTAAAGACATTATAACGGTCGCAGGAATTCGTTTATAATCGGTTTTATTTTATTTTTATTTTATGATCCTAACTGGTATTTTGACTACTTTTGGCTTAGAGCATTATTCATTCAATTTCTCATTCATTTTATCGGTCTTTTATATTTTATCCCATCACTAGTTTTTGCGCTATAGGGTAACTAAGCAATAGTGTAACAACAGTTACTGTTATTCTTTATTTGTTTGCTTGTTTTAAGTTTGTGGTGTGACAGCTTTTATTTGCCTCCACAGCAAGAGATGCCTCAACAAAATGTTTTATATGTGGGTGAGTAAGTAAATGTGTACTGTACGTAGTTACCTCGCTTCCCTCTAAAAGTGTTAGAAATAATTTAATAGGTACTAGAAGTTGCTCTTGGAACCACCTTTTCGTTAAATGGTCTAAGACTTTTGGCAAAAATTTGGCTTCAGTTAGGTGCACACAATAAAACAATTTCACATCAACAAATTACATCATGAACTTTCGCATCAAAAGTCAACAGCCAGCCCTCGGTAACTTGAGCAGTTCATAACACGAACATAAGAACTTGGCCTTAACATAAAACGTAACTTAACTAAATATAACTTGTTATGTTGCCCTTCCCTGATGTTTAGTCCTAACGTAACCCGATAATAATATCTACTACTGTTTTCTTCTACTAGCTAAACCGTTCCTGTTTTTTTTGGTTGCTTTCAAGATATTCGTCTTGGCATTCTAGGGCCAATTACACCCACACACACACTCACACACACACACACACACACACACACACACACACACACACATTATGGTATTAAATTTAGCAGTAGACTTTTACCTGCCAACCAGGATGATGATGATAATAATGGTGAACTTTTTTGAACTACTTACCAAATATCAGATATTTGGAAAGGCTTTTTGAAATGTGTAATATCACAAAAATAATCATGTCCACCATTATATTATGCCACCTGACGCACCCTACGTGGCATTGCACGATTCGCCACCTTGAGACATACATGAATGTCTCATTCTTATTAACTGACGAATGTGAGTACCTATAGTCAAACCTTAGGAAGTTTTTAAGGTACAATATTATAATACTTAAGTACAGTTAGAAATAATGTGGTGAAAAAAAAAAAAAACCCGTAATTTCACCAGAATCCGTTCCCTTAAAACCAAAATAAAACAATGCAAGCATTGCTTGATGGCAGACTAGACTCGGACGAACTCTATCGCAAGGAGCTCAACTACAACTATCTTTTTTTTTATTTTTTTTATATCTTTTTGCTGCTTTAATGTCACTGCGGCAATGCAGTTCTATTGAGATCGGCACCCAACTACTAACTACTACAACTTAGTTCTCATAGAACCCGTAGTTCAGAACACAGCATAAAGATTATCGGCAGGGCTATTATTCTATATCTCGCGACAGGTTTTGCAACAGGTGAAAATTGTGAACCCTAACTGAAAGTCACTCAGTGACTAACGTTTGACAAGTAAAATTACCATCAATTGCTCAAAATTATCATTAAAATTAATTGAATTTAATTGTCATTTGATAGTAATTTTAATTGTCAAAACGTTAGTCACTGAGTGACTTTGAGTTAGGGAATAAGGCGCCATGGCATGCCATGGCTATCAAACGGTGAGTTTTATATGAGAAAAGCAACGTTTGACAGATTTGATCGTACAATTTACGCCTATTGCAAACCTGTTGTGAGATAGAGAATACGGGGGCGGGTCAGGTTAGGACTGAACCTTGCTGGGATGAGCTTGTTTCGTTATACTTCATTGTAAGACCTTTCAGGTAATATGTAATGTAGATTATTGTATACGACGAAATTAACATAGTTAACAGCAGAGTTGGAACAAATTATTTTTTTACATTATCTGTTGCATTTTGTTTTTCATATTAAGTGGAGGTGCCCTACCGGTGACCTCCACTTAACTCCGCTTACGCTCTTTTGCTTGCGAAAGAAGTTAGCTTCTAACTTGGCTATTATTTCATCAAACTCCATGAAATTACCTACACATGATCACTAATATCTATACTCTGATTTTTAATCTTAGACATTTTTTGTAACCAAAGAAATGCCAATCTTAGACATTTTTTATAAACAAAAAAATATCTAAGGTACTAAGGTACTCAGGGTACAGACCCGTGGTGCGTTAGTTCTTTATAAAATTAAATGTTTACAAAGTCATAAATTTAAAAAATCTAATTTTAAGAATACTGATGCACCACGGGTTTAGATATTAGTGTACTGATCATGTGTACAAAATTTCATGGAATTGGATGAAATAATAGCCAAAATAGAAGAATGTTTAGTTCGCGTACAAAAGGGTGTATCGCTTTACCGGTAACCGCCTCAATCTTCACATATCAAATCGTAGCGTGTGATGTCTTATGAACTTTTACTGATTCTCTTTACTTTTGACTACCTATAGGTATCTAAGGTTTTAAAGTTCTCTTTTTCTACGTAGCTTCTCCTAGTTGTCGAGGCAAGATACAACACACACATCATCACACACACACACATACTCTCACACACACACACACACATCCTCACACACACGCACACACACACACAACTTAACTTTGATCAATTTCAGTTTACCTTATTTTATTTTATTTAACTTCATTTCTTAACTTTTAAATTAAATTTGTTAAACTTTTTTACCTATGTACTAAAATTAATATATTTAATCAAAGAAGCTAGTTCCTACGGAAGAGCGAGACCCTCTAATACAGGTATTTTCATACTTAAAAGAGGGTCCCAAACCCATGAGATGTAATATGATTAAGTTTACCGAAATAAATATTTGTATTGTATTGTATTGTAAGCACTTCCTTTCCTGCCCAGTAATAAGAAGGAACATCAAATAAATAAATGCTGGACATTTCACAGAACATTATCTAGCCCCAAGCTAAGCAGAGCTTGTGTTATGGGTACTAGATAACTGATATACTTAATACAATACATTATATAGATAGATATTTTTTATTATACATATAAAAATACCCAGAACACCCTAAACAAATATTTGCAGAACGTACAAATATTTGTTCCGAGGCGGGAATCGAACCTCCTGCGTCGCAGACGAAGCTTTGCCCGCCGCGCCACAGAGGTCGTCAGAAATCAAGCCTAGTCGTGTTTGTTTCCCTGATTCTTTGTGATTGGTCGCGTTGGAACCATGAGTAATTTTAATTTATTAGAGGCCCAATTCTGTAATTTAAAAACATTCCAAAAACCAAAAATAATTCAAAAATTTAAAAATCACGAATAATTTTTAGAATTAATCAAATACTTTTGACTTAATTATGTGGTTACTTATCTCATACAAATGAAGGAGTATGCTAGTTGCTAGAAGGAGTTTCGATCGTAGCTTCAAAATGTAACTTGTGGTTGATTCAGCTTCTCGATATCCAGGCTTTTAATTATTAATATTTAGAAATTAGATAAAATAAGGTAAATATATATTTATTTTCTTAAACACATACGTTAATTTGACTTAAAATGAGTAAAGTGCTAAAGCGCTGGTCTTTCGTGGTCATGCTAATATGTGAGCGAGTAGCTGTCTCAAATCATGCACGTTTTTATGAAAGCTTTTAAAGTTAATACCAAATTAAATGTAAAATATTAAAATGAAAATCATTTTGTTATATGAGATTTTTCTGAGAATAGACCACGCTTTATGTGGCTGTTGGGTGTTATTTAAAATAAATTGATATAGTTATTTTTGGAACTCTGTCCTTTGAGTCGCTGCGGCTGCTTCACACAAATTAATGACATTCTTTTCACACAGATAATAATAGTGAAAGCTATTCGCACAAAAGATAAATATAACTTAATCTTTGCTAAATCTTTTTGCGAAAGAATCTGTTGGTGTTCAAAGAAGTACAATCGTCAGCAAAAGTAGCTGGATAACTCAGGTTTCCAAATACATCTACACACTCACAAGATCATAAGAATCAATAAATCTAAGTTAAGTGTAAGCATTGATGGCACTGTGCTTAGACATAGTGACCATGTGAAAGTTCTTCATCATCATTAGCCTGTAGAAGTCCACTACTGGACATATGCCTCCCCCTAGAATGTCAAAACGAACGGTCTTGAACCGCCTCCATCCACTGAAAAAAGTATGTGCAAGTTAGTGTAATGCAAAGTCACAATCTAATCTAAGCACATAAGTAGATGGCACGTTTTTGACATAAAGAAGTTCCATTAAGATCAGCAAAGTGGCGCGTAATTGAAATATTATTGTGTTTTTTCATTGCAGCTCATCAACACTTTTTGAGATACCGAACACTGGTTTTGCGGTAATCAGGAGACCTAACACACATTTTTTTTTATTAATAAGGTTTTATAAATATCATTAGTTTAGCTACAAATGTCAATGAACTAAAACAACACTATACTAAATCATTCATTGACATATGTAGCTAAACTCACCATATTATTTATGAGATACTATCAATTAAGGCGCTACCCTGACCGAATGACCTTGAGGACTTCGCCTCTACAATACATTGCAAATTATTTATTGTAGTGACACCTATGTAGTCCGTTCTAATAGTACTGCCATCTAGCTGTCCGTCCGAGAACCGGTGGCTGACGGGTCCGCTCCTGGCGCACAGCCAGATTCGCTCTGATTCATGAAATATAATTCAAAAAAAATAAAGAGAACCCATTTAAAAAAAATTAATCGTGTAATAATTCTACTATTAAATTAACTATCCAATTGTGTAAACCAAAAAATTCAGTAACGTGAACTTTAAGAGAAGATGTACAAAATCATGATTTATTTAAATTTTTTCATTGGTTTATTGTCGAGTACTTACAACGTAAAATCATTAAACCAATCGTGGAACTTGATGACAAAATGTCAAATATATGTGGTGTTTTTTGTTTTTTTCTACTTGCTTTATTTAACGAGGAGAGAGGCTTGAAAAAAACTGTTTGACGCCGTGTTTGGTCGGGGTACGGCCTTAAAACATGTGTGTCAGGACTTCTGATTCCCGCAAAATCAGTGTTTGCTATCTCAAGAAGTATTGATAAGCAGTTATGAACAATAAACACAATTTAATTTTAATTTCGCGCCACTTTGCTAACGTTTGACATCCTTTTGAATAAGTCATAACTAGATGAGGCTCAACTTTTCAATTGAAGAGAATAACAAAAACAAGTTAACCGTAAAGTTAGCTGTAAAGTTATAATACCCATGGGTAACTTACAAGCAAATATTATTTGAACACTAAATTATTGTTTTACTTTTTCGGAAAAATCCTACATCTTCACGCACGTAACTATTTGATACCCCTTTCATAAATGGCACTGCTAAAGAGTAGAACTGTTGTCAACCTCATTATTACCAATATGTTTTTGGAAGTATCAAATCTAAAGGCAACATCAGGCATTTCGGGCACCTAAGTTGCTTATCTACTTCTGACGGCAACTGTACCGAAGTGTTGGGACAGAAATATATATTTTCTGTCCAGGGCGTAGTACTATTGTGTAAGGGTTCTAACCGGAAAATTAAGTCGGCTTTCACTTTTGTCCGCTTTATCCCCATTTTATCAGAACCTGACTCTATTCATTCGTTCTCCATATTATTTTCGCACGAAATAAAGAAAGTAATGGGCATCTAGTAAATTAATTCGAGGGTTACAAGTAATACGTTGACATAACGCTTGATTCTAGAAACGACCTCATTGACAGATTTTATTATTCCAGTGTTGGCAAAAAAGTCCTAAAACATGGATAGTTTTAATAGAATTGAAGTTATCGTGGCTCCTCCTCCTCGTGGCATGAGGAAGGACCTCGAAATGGTCAACGAAATGTCAGCAGGAGAATAGTACGTGGTGTATAGTCGTAATTTTTCTAAAATGGATAGTTTTATTAAAAAAAAAATACGTACATGGTACTAACACGAGAATTAAAAGTAAACTGAATATAACAAAATTTGCAATTCTGAAAAATTCTGTATGGTTCTATAATAAACTTCCAGAAAGTGCATCTTTCTTCTAGAATTGGTTGCGTTGGAACAGGAATCATTTTAGTTTATAAGACGTTTCAAAATGATTCGTGTGATTTCAATGAATAAAATATTTTTTACTTGACTTTAATGCAATTGTATTTGAGATCCTTATTTTCTACGAAGTAAAGTTTGATTTTCAGTTGAGGCACATTGAAGATATAAATAAATAAAATAAATAAATGATAAATACAATAATAAATAATATATATTATAATGATATTATTACATTTCACGCAACATTATCTAGCCCCAAGCTAAGCAGAGCTTGTATTATGGTTACTATATATAACTGATATACCTAATATACAACACATAACATAGATAGATATTTTTGATTATACATAGAAAAATACCCAGAACACCCTGAACAAATATATGCAGATCGTACAAATATTTGTTCTGAGGCGGGAATCGAACCCGCAACCTCCTGCGTCGCAAGCGAACCTTCGCCCGCCGTGCCACAGAGGTCGTCAAGAGGAGTTTAATAGCAGCAGCTTCGTGAGAGAGGTTAGCATTCCTCCTTTTGTCCAACTGTAATCATTATGACTGTCTTCCTTGACTTTCACGTTAAGAGTGCGATAAATATGTAAATTGGGGTGCATTAAAACTAGTTTGCAGTTGAAAAAACCTGTCGCATCTCAGTCAGATACTGCTGAATACTTAAATAAATAACACTTCCAGTGAGATCTGTTTCAGTGGCCCATTATAGCTTCTTTCTTAAGAAGACCCTAATAAGCGTCTAAAGCAAAGTCTTTTACGAGTCGAATATTATTTGCTCCAAAAATACAGCCTAATTTCTATTAGGTGCCTAAACAAAGAAGGCGTAATGAGAAAATAAATGTATCGAAATTAATTCTTGACACAGTCTGTACCTAAGTAGTGAAATGTGACGAGAAACTAATGGAGGTTGTATAAAGGTTATATATTATATAATTTAAATTATATACCTTATTATATTATTGATGAACCAAATAAATTTAAAGGTCAAAGGAAGTCGGTGGATGGAGGTCAAACTATGGGAAGGCTTATGTCCAGCAGTGGACTTCTATAGGCTGCTGATGTTGATGATTATGATGACCTAATTATAATGCCTATATATATTTGAGATGTACTAAGATAATGGTAGGAAGGTAGGGTTTCCACCGGGTTGGAGAAGGAGACGAGAGGAGATGTGTTTGAATAAACCAATCCAATTTCGTTATTTCCTTTTCGTTTTTACATGTCAAGCCTGCCTGTCAATAACCTGCTAGCTTTGATCTCGTCTCCTTTCCTCTCCGCCCCGGTGGAAACCGGCCCTAAGTTAGGTCTTAAGATGCGTCTGTGAGACGCGTCTTAGAACAATAGACCATGTTTCCTGTGGCGCGGTAGGCGTGTAAATGGATGAGATAAAGAAATGCGGGCTCGATTCCCGCTACGGGATAAATATTTACATGATCTGCATATATTTGTTCCGGGTAGGGGTGTTATTGTACAATTATATTTATTGTTCAATTATTACATCAATTTGAATTCAATTCAATTCTGAAACTAGGATCCAGTTCGAAAGATCAGCAAGGCTATTCTAACACGTTCGGAAGGGTTTCCGATCGGATTCGTTAGTTTTTCATTTCGATGTGGTGGTGGTGTTTTAGTAACTTACCACATCGAAATAAAAAACTAACGAATCCGATCGGAAACCCTTCTGAACGTTTAGAATAGCCCTGCTGGTCCTTCGAACATTACCTACTAGTGCCTACCAAGTGAAACAATGAACAAAAAAACGGTTGGATTGCAGTGACTTTGACTGAGGTGGACTGCAAAGACTATAACGAGAAAACCGAAACAGTCTGCGACCAACTACCATTGAGGCCTGTTGTGCCCAAAACTATGTAGTATTTAAACAATATACCATCACCAGAACCAAATACCAGCTTAAGGGCCGGTTACCACCGGGGCGGAGAGGAGAGGAGACGAGAACAACGCTGGCAGGTTATTGGGCAGGCAGGCTTGACAGGTATAAACGAAAAAGATATAACGAAATCGGATCGGTTTATTCAAACTCATCTCTCGTCTCCTCTCCTCTTCACCCCGGTGAAAACCGGCCCTAAGGATAGTTTTACCTTATTGATTAACTATTTCATGAACTTTATGTGAATTTGTATAACCAGTTAATATACCCAACATGAGTGAAAGTCTAGACTTTTCATAAATCTCCAAACTACGAAATTATAAAGCTAGAAAGAAGAGCAAGGTCCACCATAGCATAACATAACACCCAACAGTCACAAACATAGCCCTGATCCCACACTAGGTTTCCCTGTATAGTGGATATCAGGAACTACGAGTACCATGGTACCACAACATCCAGACCCGGAACAAATATTTACAGATCATGCAAACATTTGTTCCGCAGCGGGAATCGAATCCGCACCTCTTGCGTCTCAGCCGGCTACTCGTCCATGGCATAGCAGAGCTACCTCTTCCTATTTAAATGGTAGTCCCAATCTTGTAAAAAAAACTGAAAACTTTTAATAAAGGTTGAACGAAACATTTTATTGACCGTAAGGCCGTTAGCACAAAGTTTGTTCCAATAAGATTTGTTATATCGCCAGTTGCGGAACAATATAAACAAAGTGACTTTGTAAGTTTGTGGTAAGTTTTTGTTAGGTAAACTTTGACCCTATTTCGTAAGGGCCTTGATTGAATGGCTGTCTGTTGACATTCGTTTTATTATTTTGTATGAGTTTTATACAATTGAAAGTGATTTTTTGTAATGAACACTCATTGAAGCGGAGATAGTGTGACTAGCCTGCCTGGTTTCTGGCTTCCTGTTCGAGGTCTCTATACATAGTCATATTTTAGCTCATTCGGTTTTAGCAACGAATAAGTGGCCCATTGGGAAGGTACGTTTCCGTCCGTGACTTTAGACCTTCGGTGTATCTCTTCGTTTCTAGTTCAATCACACAAAGGCAGCAGCATCGACCGCTCCATAGCTATCTGGGCACAGTTGTGTCTGAACCCCATACGTAGGTATGCATATGTATTTATCTGTCTTCCAGAAACTATCACGAGTGCTCCATCAACGCATTCCTCAAATCAAAGAATTGGTTTGAGCAATCCTAAAGAGTTGACGAATTTCTAACCTAAAGACTTGTTTCATTTTAATGCTTGTAAATTGATGAATTGGATATTTTTTGAAGTGATGACTGATGAATGATGATTGGAATTTTATTTGATTCTCGTTCGGTTCCGTGGTGTATCCGGCTTAAGAATAGACCCCTCCATCTCCTCCCGTGTATGTCGTAAAAGCCGACTAAGGAATTACCATGAGATGGGCAGCAGCATCCACCTGTGTAGTCAACATGAATACTGCGATTACCAATCCGCCTGCCAAGCGTGGTGATTATGGCAAATCCATCCATTGTATTTTATGGGGGAGGCCTCGTCCAGCAGTGGACGTCTAAAGGCTGCTGAATCATGAAAAAAAAAAAAAAAACCCTTTTTAAAAAAAAAACTTCAAAAATAAAAAGACTTTTAAAGGCTTTTTTGTAAAGCCTTTCTACAAAATGTCGACTTCACTACAGGCACTAACCACTAAATAGTGGGATAATAGTGGGTGTCTAAGGTGTGCTAGGCCCTTCAAGATCTTTGTTGTCTTCTGAATGCCTACTATTTAGTGAGTGATCGATAGGTTTGTATACGAAGGTATCTTTTTAAATTATACGTACTTTCAGAGCGGCACAACATAAAATTCAATATTTTCGAGTACAAAGTTGGTACAGCGACAGGGATGTAGTTCTAAATCTTCTTACTCGCGTAAGCAGCTTACCGGTAAGTCTTTGACAATCGAATGCGAGCGTCGGGAGAGTTCTCCATAGTGATGGGAAATTCTTTTTCGTTCTTGATCATCAATGTGCTTGAATCCTATTTTTGTTACGTTTAATCATTGATGTGAGTAATCAGAGTATTATATAATATAACAAAACGCAGAGTCTGCCTGGTTAAAGCGGCGTCTTCCTCTAGGTCTATACTTTAATTTTTTTGTGCTATCTTTTTCATCATACCTAAATCCAACCCTGGTTCTGCTGCCAAATGTTTGTGTATTTGTTATTTGACTGCCTTGTGTAAATGGTCGTATTTGTCCTCTATTTGCATGTTTGCCTGAACGTCATAATTTTGCCAAATACAACAAACACCCAAAATAGCCATGTGAAGTGCCATCATAAAATAAGAAGAGACAGACCAAAGCCAACAGTTTTTGTTAAAACTGACGTAGTCTTATATTTTTTGTTGTCATCATCACCAGCATATAGGCGTCCACTGCTGGATGCTGCTGCTCATCCCCTGGTGTAATCCCGTAGTTGGTTTTTATGACATCCATGGAGGAGATGGAGAGATCTATTCTTAGACCGAAAACAACACGGCAGGCCGGACACACTACGGTAGTTTTTAATTGTACTTAAAGAAAATATTCTATGTCTATTCGTAGACTCTATACCTACAAATTCTGCCTAACTAGCAAACATTGTAGGTACAATATTCTACCAAATGAACAAGCAGTTATGAAACAGGCAATATCCCTTTGTAACTAATACAAGTCCAGTTACTAATGAGAGGTAGTCCCCTAGAGACGGTGGAGGCTTGCCTTATCAGATTCTAAGCAACTTCGCAAACAGTTTCGGAAATGTATAAGCAAAATAAGATAAAATCGGTACCACTTAAGACACAAAGAGCATAATATGGTATTACTGATCCATAAAATAAATATCTACCCTGATAAAAAAGGGGATTAACGCACCATTTAACAAGCAAATCACTTCCTTATTATTAGTTCTACGATTTTTTTAAATAGATGAACGATAGAAGCTAAAATACATTTAAAAAAATGTAAATATACTTATATCATTGCATTCAGTGATAAGCTACGAAAGTACATCTAACCTGATTGAATACCGTATTTTGGTCCAAATACTCTACTAAAAGTAGATAATCAAAAGCTTGGTCACTCGGATTAGCAGGCTATCGTGACTTGAAGCCAGGAAATGAAGTTAAAAGACAAATAAAACGTAGGACGCAAACCACTATCTACAACTTACACTAGGTACAACAAGGCCAAAGGTATTTAACCCAGGCTTTAGAATTGTTAACAGTCATAAAACACTTGACTGAAACTTGTAAATTACAGAATAACTCAGAATAAGGTACGAGAATGCGTGGCATGTTGGTAAGAGTAATTTTACTTGAAACTAGCTTCAGATTTGTTAGGCAATTTTCGTTGGTATAAGATTTGTCCTGGCTGCTGGCTTATTTGGAGTGTGTTATTTCTGTAAAAAAGCGTTAGCCGAGTTGATCGTGAAAAGCAACGGCGGCGATAAACTCACTGCTTGTCACGTCTATATTCCTGCGACGTGTAACCTAAAATGAAAAGGCCCTTTGAGGCTCTGCCTACCCCTTCAGGGGAAAAAGCGGGTGTTTATGTATGTATGTTTATAGCTAGAGGCCCAAATGTAGACGCACCTTTACAACCGTGGCCAAAACACCTCAACCAAGGCCGTAGAATTTTAGCGTCATAAAGGAGCTACCAACAGATAGGATTTTGCGTCTTTAAAGTTATAAGTTACAGAATAAGGTACGAGAATGCGTTGCATGTTGGTAAGAGTAATTTTACTTGAAAAATAGCTTTAAAAAGCCACATAAAAATGTATAGGGCCAAATGTAGAGGCACCGTTACAACCGTGGCCAAAAGACCACAGTCAAGGGCGGTAGAATTTTAGCGTCATAAAAGAGCAACCAACCGATAGTATTTTGCGTATTTCCTTATCGCGTCCATCCCTAGACGTAGTAAATTTAAATTTCAGCGGAAAATACTTAGTCTGAGCGGACAGAATTAATTCTAACGGATGTTAATCTGAACACCTTGCAATTTAAAGGTTGCGCGACAGGCTGGCGAATGTAAAATTAGGCAGGTACTTCGAAATTTGTTTTAGGGAATTTGTGGGTTGTTCGTTTCTATTTCGATGCTGTATTCTGTTTATATAATTTTTACCTAAAAATCTTAACTTTCTTAACTCTTAAATCTTTACTTTCACGGATAATGGCAATGAATTACAAACTACATATTACCTACGGATGACTCCAATACAAAGGTTGTGGATTCAAACGCATAGTGATGAGCTACTTCACTTCTTTCTGTGGATTTAAGCTTGAATAAAATTTCAAAATAATTGGGTTTACCTAATTTTGGTGGTACCTTAGTAGATATTTAATTTTGTCACATTCAGAACCTAATCAAAGTATTCCACAAAGATTTAAAAAAAACCATAACGGCTTTCCTTTGTGGCTGTACGAACACAATGGTAACATGTTCGGAATGTTTTATCGAAACTGTATTCTGCTGCTTCATAGATTTAGCAGCACCTAATCAATGTTCTTTAGCACGTACTGTAAAAATAAAAAATAAAATATATTCATAAATTGTCGTTATTCCAGACGAACGTTTTCAATGTTATTCAACTCTTTTGAAACTAAATTAAAGATTATCTATATAAGTCAAGGAGTAAATGAGGAGTCAATTTATGTCTGCTCATATTATTTAAGTTTTATTTAATTGTGTGTAGTCTTCTATAAGTTATTACCAAATGAATAAATTAAGGATATTCTCGTGAAAAAAGTTATAAGTAAGCAATGGATAATAACACATATGATCTCACTTGAATAGCGGTAATCCTCATAGAATAGTAAAAGAGAATGAAAAAGTTATTAGGACATCAAAGCCTTGAGAGACCCGTGGCTCCAAAACTAATCTCCGATAGGAATATTGTGCCTATTCGTTATAAACTGGAAGAGACAATGTAAGAATTTCACCAAACATAAAATAAAACAGCTTGCGAGTGATTAATTAAGTAATACTTAGATATAAGCTATCATTTCTATGGAATTCTGTCACACCGTCATGTCCGATGTTACGGTCTGAATAAGGCCTGAGGGTTTGTTATTATTTTACAGACAAATAACTATTATCCGTCAATTTACCTTCCTCTTCCATATTAACAAGAGCTCGCTGTCATCGTAATAGTGAATAGTTAGGCCTTGCCATGAGCTCTTATAGCGATTCAGTACAAAATATCGGTTCGTCGTTGACATCCATCATCATTGAATAACTTTAATCGCAGAAGTCTATAGACCTTCTGCTACTGTGCTTTTAAATATAGCTACGGACATCACGGAACCGATATTTTGTATTGAATAGTTTTTAAACTGAATCGCAATAAGAGCTCATGATAAGGCCTTTGGATCTCGCAAGAATTGACCCAAATATGTAAATTTCGTGTTGTGTTCGGCCTAACAATAGATCCCTCCGTCGCCTCCCGTAAATGTCGTAAAAGCCGACAATTTAGATTACACCAAGGATGAGCAGTAGCATCCATCCTGAGTGCTCAATACCAATAGGTACTGCGACCACCAATCCGCCTGCCAAGCGTAGTGATTGATGGCAAATCTCCCCATTGTATTAGTTCAGTACCTACCTGTAATTAATTTTACTTTTAGTCAACCTGGTTTTCATCTCGCCTACGAATTATATGCCTATGTTTTGGCTTATAGCCTGTAGTTTCCGATGCTGTTTTAAGGTGCAAATAAAACGTTAGTTAACACTTAAATACTACTACATTGTTACTTAGGTTGGTTCCTTCTACGTCCTATACCACTGTTAGTTAATTAATTATTTGTTTGGTATTTTTTTTTCTTACTTCTACCAGTCTGCTCGTATTATCAAATGTAACATATTGTTTTGTAACAAAAGCTTTGCCTGAAAATACACTCCTGGGTAAGAAAAATCCAAGTAAACTTTTCCTTCCAACCGACCGACGCGACTATGTGAACTTTTACGTAAATTTCCTTCTTCTGTTGTCATTTCCCGTTCCTTTGAATCTGCGTGGCTCCTATACGTCCCACAAAGATTTTTCAATCGACGTCGGATTTCCTTGGACGCTGGAGCATAAGGAATCCATTTACCTTTTGCTAGTGCATGGGATGGAAATCGACCCGCGATGGGTTCTTTTATCAGTATACGAATTATTGGGGCTCAATTCTGTTAGTGACTGACGATTACTTTTACGGGAAGATTGGCAACATTTGGCGATTTAGAGCTTACTCACCGCTTAATTTTATGTTTAACTAGCATTTGCTCGCGGCTCCACCCGCTTGGAACCTCTATTATGAATTATCCTACTAATATTATAAATGCGAAAGTTTGTGAGTATGGATGGATGTTTGTTACTCTTTCACGTAAAAACTACTGAATGGATTTTAATGAAACTTTACAATAATATAGCTTATACATCAGAATAACACATAGGCTACTTTTCATCATCATCATCATCATCAATTTTCATCATTATTGACGCGGGTGAAACCGCGGGGCGCAACTAGTATCCTTTATGTTATTCTGATGTATAAGCTACTAGTTGCGCCCCGCGGTTTCACCCGCGTGAATAATAATGAAAATTTATGATGATGATGAAAAGTAGCCTATGTGTTAATCCAGGGCGTAAAGTATCTCCATTCCAAATTTCACTCAAATCCATTCAGTAGTTTTTACGTGAAAGAGTAACAAACATCCATCCATACTCACAAACTTTCGCGTTTATAATATTAGTAGGAAGTAGGATTATACTGTAAAGTTTCATCAAAATCTGTTTCGTTGTTTTTGCGTGAAAGAGTAACAGACATCTATCCATCCATCCATCGTTACAAACTTTTACACACACACACACACATAAACACACGCCTTTTACATTACTTATTATAAATACCTAGTTGAATTTAGCAAAAAAATTGTATAATGTTACACAGTAGTTACTTTTCCTAAAAACTATCTAAATCGTACAGCAGAGCTGATAAATTACTTTGAGCTCCAGATTCTACAGCTGAGTAATTTATTATGTCGATATACCTAAAAAGAATACAGTGTCTAAAGACTAGAGTCACAGGAAGTTGGTGGATGGAGGCAGCTCAAGATCGTTCATCATGACATTCTAGGGGGAAGCCTATGTCTAGCAGTGGACTTCTAAACACATGGTGATGATGCTGATCAGACTTTGTTTCTTTCCCAATTCCAATATTAGTTAGTTATAGACAAAAGTGTAACTGGGAGTTACTTTTATCAAATAAAAAGTATTGTTTCTTCTTCAGCGAACATCTCAACCACCTACCTCCTCCCAACCACCTCAACCTCAACAGACTCAAGTTTTTGTTATTTTATTTTTCTGGCTGAACTTTCTTGTGACTACTCTTACCTGAAATTGTCCTACTGTTTCAGGTAAATTTTTCAATTTTGAATTCACTTGTGTCTATAATTTGACTGCTATAATACACCAATACACCATGACTTAAAGAAATGGACAAGTACGAGCAAGACTCGCATCCGTAAATTATTTCGAAATCTTCAAAGCCCTTTACAAGTTTCAGCCACGTTTTCCTATAAAGTTGGCCATCCCATGGTAAGGGGTTAAATAGTCGAAATTCTAAAATTTTAGACTTTTTGCTTTATTTATGTTATAAAGCCTTTTAGCACTCCAAATTTCAGAAATGTGAGGTCAATGGAAGTTCCCTAGAGGTTTTTCATTTTACGATTTCGTTACAAAAATTAGACACCTTTTAAATTAGATTATTCAAAAATTATATCAACTACACTTATCTTTTTAATGCATTGAGTTAGAAGCTTTTACAGCACTATACGATGGCATAGGTAAGTACTTTTATATTTTAGAAAAATAACGACTATACACCACGTACTTTACTAATCTCCTGCTGACATTTCGTTGACCATTTTGAGGTTCTTCACACACTTATATATTTCACATACTTGTAAATTTGGTGTACACTTCATGTGAATACCTTTAGTCGTTCCTGAGAAAAAGGGTATTTAAAAAGAGACAAACAGACAGACGGACAACAAAGTGATTCGGGTCCCGTTTTTCCCTGTTGAGAGACAGAACCCTAAACATATAAGCACTCTTTATAATTTTCCCCACCACTCTTTACATCTAATTTGTTTTTTTTTACATTTTGACGGATACACAAACTTTTTCATATCTTCCAATGCTCTACCGGGTAAGACCTATATAAATATAACATAACATGACACCCAATAGTCACATACATAGTCCTGATCCCATATTAGGATTTTCTGTGACGTGGGTATCAAGAACTATGAGTACCATGGTACCACAACACCCAGACCCGGAACAAATATTTTCAGATCATACAAATATTTGTCACGGAGCGGGAATCGAACCCGCAACCTCGCATCTCGGGCGGCTAGTCGCCCGCTGCGCCACAGGGGTCATAGCATAATCACATGACCATCAATCATGCATCGTTGCGAAACTAAATGTTTTAGCAACTTGTTTCAGTAGCTTAAACCGCTTAATGTCCAAACTGAGAGGCTTTAAAACGGTTATGTTAGGTCCACTGTCCGCTAAAGCGTTGGATGGACGAGTACACAGTAATTTAGGCTTACTGTACGACTTGTTGCCGCTTCTATTGACATGGTAAGCAGACAAGCTTAGATCGATTACTATTATCAATGACCTTGAGCTGATTGAAGCGTGCAACTGAGTTAGACGGACGCTCAAGCCGCCAGGCTTGTTTTTTTTATATTTTTTTATTTATATTTTTTTCCTAGGAACATTTTATAAAATTTAAAAAAATATAATCCAAATTAGTGTATATGTATGCGTATTTATGTTTGTGTTTACGTATGCGTGTGTGTGTGTTTACGTGTGTGTGTCTAGCGCAAAACTACACGTTTGTACGGGACATTTCAGTAGACAGTATCCCTTAAAGTGCAAGCTGGAGGCTTTAAAATGGTTATGTAAATCTGCGTTCATTAAACCTAACGAACATTCAGTTCCGTAGTTCAGGGAGATTAAGGCTTGTTTCAGTATCCGTTTTTTTTTGTTTCATGTTCTTGTTGGTAATGAATGAATGTTTGGCTTTGCGTAACAGAGATTCGGTGAGTGAATTTAGTACTGAAAATAGCCATTCACTCTTACGTTCCATTACATAATAGGGTGTAAGGGAGGTTTAAGGGGGTGTAGTTTTATATTACATAACTTTTCATTTAAAAAACCGACTTCCGCCATAGTATTCGACTAAATATCTGGATGAAAAAAAATTATGAAAGAACCATAGTGGTGAAAGGGTTATGATACTTTCTGAATGCAAATGCTTGGTTTGTTGCTGAAAATATAAAAATCGCCATATGTATGCCTACAATATTTGAGGAGTTCCCTCAATTCCTCATGGACTCCATCATCAGAACTGGATTCTGAAAAAATTGGACCAATCTGGAATTATATCTATTCAAATAAAAAAAGAATTTTCGAAATCGGTTCATACATGCCGGAGATATGAGGTAACAAACATAAAAAAAATGCAGCCGAATTGAGAACCTCCTCCTTTTTGTGAAATCGGTTCAAAAACTAAACGACCGCACACCGTCTCCACGTTTAATTATTCCCTTTTAAAACAATCCCAGGCAAAATCTTTACTAGAGGAAGGACTCATTTTTATTGCCAATTTTATCTAAGTGTCTGCGTACGGACAGACTACTCTGGAATAAATATTATTGGAAATAATTTTAGTCAAATATTCTTGAACCAACTCCACTCCAACTCCACTTCCCCCACGAAAAGAAAACATCGTTTTCTTTTAAAAGTTTTCGTGTTTAAGTATTCCAAATTCAAGAAATGACTTTGCGTCTTCTAAATTCAGTAGGCCTAGTGTGAGTATCGCGTTAACGCGACAACCGCCGTAAACGCGCGTTGGTTGAGTAACCGGCAAAATTAAAGCATACGTAAAAACTGCTCGCACTCCGCAGTTTTTACGTATGCTTTAATTTTGCCGGTTACTCAACCAACGCGCGTTTACGGCGGTTGTCGCGTTAACCGGTATAGGCCTACCGGTATCTTTATCGAGATACTACAATGTCTTTCAAATTCAGTTACATCATTCATAATCATCATCATCATCATCAGCCTGTCGAAGTCCACTGCAGAAAATTGGTCTAGAATGCCACAGTGCGACGAATGGTCTTAAGCAGTCCACACATTTTTTTATTTTTTTTTATGCTACTTGGCAAGCATACAAGCATACAGCCCACCAGATGGAAAGCAGTTACCGTAGCCTATGAACGCCTGTAACACCAGAGACATCACACGCGCGCTGCCGACCCTGAGAATAAAGATGAAAAGTCTCATGTGCCTGTAATTTCACCGGCACCCGTACCCTTCAAACCGAAACACAGCAATGCGAACACTACTGCTTGGCGGCAGAAATAGGTACGGTGGTAGTACTTCCCCGGACGAACTCTTTCAGAAGAAGTTTTACTACTAACAAAACATCAAACTACATCATTTTTTAACCGACTTCCCAAAAAAGGAGGAGGTTCTCAATTCGGTTGTATTTTTTTTTTTTTTTTTTTTTTTTTTTTTTAATGTTTGTTACCGCATATCTCCGGCGTTTACGAACCGATTTGGAAAATTCTTTTTTTATTTGAGTAGATATACTTCCAGATTGGTCCCATTTTTTTCAGAATCCAGTTCTGATGATGGGATCCATGAGGAATTGAGGGAACTCCTCAAATATTGTAGGCATACATATGGCGATTTTGATATTTTCAGCAAGACACCAAGCATTTGCATTCAGAAAGTATCATAATCCTTTCACCACTATGGTTCTTTCATAAAAAAAATTTCATCCAAAATTATTTTGTCGAATACTATGGCGGAAGTCGGTTTTTTAAATGAAAAGTTATCGGCGGCTTTATCATCAGCCGGTAAACATCCACTGCTGTGGGTGAGGCCTCCCCCATTGCATATATAGCATAGAACACATAGCGTGCAATGGGGAGATTTGCCATAATCACAACGCTTGGCAGGTGGATTGGTGATAGCAGTATTGTTGTTAAGTACTCAGGTGGATGCTGCTGCCCATACCCTGACAAAGGGATTACCCTTAGTCGGTTTTTACGATATCCATAAAGGAGGAGTTGGAGATGTCCTATTCTTAGGCTTAAGGTCCTATTCTTAGACATCATTACTTACTATTAATATTTTGTTAAATCATTCTTCTAATCTTACAGATCTCTCTCCACCCAACGGTTTTCTGGAAGAAATAGCTTCTAAGGGATAAGACCGCCTATTGTACTTTAAATTATCATTTTAAGATTTGTTTATTTTTTGTTGTCTTGTTTAATGTATACCTTACATTAAAGTATTTTCTACTAGTTGCGCCCCGCGGTTTCACCCGCGTGAATAGTGATGAAAATTGATGATGATGATGATGATGATGATAAAAAGTAGCCTATGTGTTAATCCAGGGCGTAAAGTATCTCCATTCCAAATTTCACTCAAATCCATTCAGAAGTTTTTACGTGAAAGAGTAACAAACATCCATCCATACTCACAAACTTTCGCGTTTGATGATGATGATGATGAAAAGTAGCCTATGTGTTAATCCAGGGCGTAAAGTATCTCCATTCCAAATTTCACTCAAATCCATTCAGTAGTTTTTACGTGAAAGAGTAACAAACATCCATCCATACTCACAAACTTTCGCGTTTGATGATGATGATGATGATGAGGAAAAGTAGCCTATGTGTTAATCCAGGGCGTAAAGTATCTTCATTCCAAATTTCACTCAAATCCATTCAGTAGTTTTTACGTGAAAGAGTAACAAACATCCATCCATACTCACAAACTTTCGCGTTTGATGATGATGATGATGATGATGAAAAGTAGCCTATGTGTTAATCCAGGGCGTAAAGTATCTCCATTCCAAATTTCACTCAAATCCATTCAGTAGTTTTTACGTGAAAGAGTAACAAACATCCATCCATACTCACAAACTTTCGCGTTTATAATATTAGTAGGATAGGATTCAATTCTACTGACCTCAGTAAATGATTACATGAAATATGTCAAATAATATATTTAGTTTAGATAATCTTCACTCCAACATATTTCGCCATGAATTAGCATGCAATTTTAATCTTATGTAAGTTCTTCACTTAAAAAAAAGCATAGTAACCGAGAAAAATCAATGACGCAATTAAGATCGAGAAATAATTTACTTATCTCTTTTAAATTCCATTGTCAAAAAAGTACCAACAAATTAAAGCAACACACTATTACAAACCAGGCAACACGAAGCGTTATTTTTAGCTCACACGACAAAAAAAAGAAAATCAGTTATGTGCACGGCGACGCATGAAATTCCCTCTACCGGTATATAACGACACTATCAAAATCAAAGGACGGTACAAAAGTAAAAAGCGAGCGTATTCGATGTGGAAAATTACTATTGGAAGGTTGAACGCGCACTTGGCAACTGGTTTCGTACGGATAATAAAGACAATGAAACTACTTTTTCTGCTCTTTCGAAGGGAGACGTCGTCCTTTTTTATTTTATTTCAATTTATAGTGTTTTTTTTTAAAGTTATATCGTGTAAAAAATAAAAAAATAAAAAACACTTGGTTTTTGGTGTTAAAATTCCACCCAAATGGGTGGAATTTTAACCGGTGTAGCTTATAATGAGCATATGGCAGTGAATTTAAATAAAATAAGTGTATTTTATTTTTTGTGTGTCTTTTCGAAGGGGTGGAAATTGACCAGGAACATTCTAGTAAACTGCCACCGATTTACTAGAACATGACTTGATAGAGGACTTGACTACTGGACATTGTGTGATAATTATCTATGCTACTTACTTGACATTGGCAAAATTGAGTACATCATCAGACGCCATTAAAAAAAAAAGACAATGAAATTATTGCGTATAGTTCAGTGCATAATATAAATTGTGTAGGCAATAAGATTAAAGTCTTAAATTCTGTTCAAAATCCATTTCAATAAGATGCCGCCCTAATGCCACGAAAACCAATATAACAAAAAAAAAATTTTTTTCATTATTTAATTTTGCTTTACCATATTTCATCCAAATTTTTCTGCCATTATAATGTGATTGAGTAACAAACAACAAAATTTTCGTATAATATTCATTATAGTAGCTAGCTACCTAGATTAGAATTATTTATAGTAATAATACTTAGATAGATGGAGGCCTTCGTTCCTCAGATAGACGATAACATGCTGAAATCAGAGCTGACCAAAAGGTTAAATCATGTTTTGATCATGTCACATTCCTAAATAAACTAGGGTTCACCCTGAACTGATAACACGCGAATTTAAAAATTTCTAAATAGTTTTTTCATATCCACTCGACGATTATTTTACTTTTATTTTTTTTACCCCTTTTGGGCCCTTTGTACAAAACTACCCTTTCAAGAACATATATAATTAGCTATCATATGGTCGAAAGTAAAACAAGTTGTTTATATTATGTTACTCTTCTTTACATAGTATTTATCAAGTTTTTGCTGCAAATTGAATTAGATGTAACTTTTGATTCCCTACTTCTAAAAATACACAAGGTGTATTGGAAAATCGTCAAAAAAAATATTTAGAAGAATATTAATTACTTCCTGGTTAATTTTTTTGTTGACCTGGGTCAGAAGTCGCCTGTCTTCTTTAATTCAATTTGCTTCGAAATAAACGGTTTGAAAGTTATCCTAGACATACATAAATACAAACGCATTTGACTCAGAGAACTCACTTCGTTCGATAAAAACAGTACTTATCTAAATTATCGCGCGATTAAAATTGCCACAAAAGTTGATACTGCGCGCTGTCCCTTAAACATCGACGCGGTACAAGGCTTTTGTCGTTCTAGCGGGGCTTAAACGCGTTACGGTCGAGTGAGCCTCTGCGATCCAATAGATATTTTAGTCTCTATTGGTTTTTGAAAAACTGTTGGCCGTCGGGTTTTTTTTATTACGTCACTGGTAACTAACTTTGAGGACAAAATAAAAACAAACCATACTTTTATAAATTATCGTAATTATCTAAAACTATTTATAGTTTTTGTTATTGAAACTAATTGCGGTGAATGAGTGAAATATTTTCGATATGATGGAAAAATACCCACATAATTCAATTATTTTTTTCAAGTGAATAAAATTTGAATAAGCAATTTAAAGATTTTTGTTAAAGCTAAATTATAATAAAGAAAAATTGAAAAAGAAAATTTCAATTCTTCTTCATCAGCCTGTAGACAGCTGGATGATGATGTTCTGGCAAATAAACATATCTTATCTTATCTTATGATGCCTCCCACATAGCTAGCTTGCAATGGGGGGATTTGACATAATCATCACACTTGGCGAGTGGATGCTACTGCCCATCCCCTGGCGTGATCTCTTCTTAGTTGCCTTTTACGACATCCGTAGGAGGAGTTAGGTGAGTCCTATTCTTAGGCCGAGACTACCACGGCAAATTCAATTAGGGTATTATTTTGTTTGAGGTGTGACTTTGACCTTACTCGTAGAACTTCTACCATCTATAGAAGCTGCTTCTACAGCTGGATATATCAAAGTCAAAGTTAAAGTCAAAAAGAACTTTATTCATTGAAATCACAAGGATCATTTTGAATCGTCTTATATAAAATTAAATTACTCCTGTTCCAACGCGACCAAGCCTAGAAGAATCAGGCAACAAACTCGGCTTGGCTCACATAAATGGTCCGTCTTACCACTAGGTGAGAAGCGCCTGTGTGGTGCCTCGGAGCAAGGAGTTGCTGATACATAGTAAATGAGAACTTAAAAACCTTAGGAAGGTAGTCAAAAGTAAATAAACATCAGCAAAAATATGCAAGACAGCACACGCTACGCTTGTTATACTTATAAATAATAATCTAATACAAACATGTAAATAGGTAAGTACAGATATTGCAAATTTCCATTTTAGCAGTCGAGGGGCAGAGCGACATCAGGCCACGCGGCTTTATATAGGCCTCCCCCATAGAATGCCATGATGAACGATCTCGGCCCGCCTCCATCCACTGACTTTCTGCTACCTTTATAATGTCTTTGGTCCATCGAGACCATTTCTGCACTGTGTCGTCTGGTTTGTGGTCGCTTGAGCTCCCCAACTGTTGTCAGTTCTGCGAGTATATGGCCTGCCCATTGACACTTTAATTTGCTAATTCTGAGAGATATGTCGTTGATCTTGGTTCTTCTACAGATCTCATCACCTAACATATATTCTAATTGTATTCATAACTTATCTGTATTTTTTTTTTATAATCAGCGCGAGTTGGATGTATGACGGCACTGAGAAATGGTCGCTATTGGCCGTATAGAGAAGCTAAGCGGGCTAAGGAGAGTGCTATGCTAGGAGATTCACTACGTGATAGAATCCAAAATGAAGAAATCCGTAGAAGAACCAAGGTCACCGACATAGCTCTCGTATAGCTCAAAGAATTGATAAACGTTAGGGAATACAGGTTCTCGACTGGCGACCACAAACCGGACGACACGGCAGAGGAAGGCCCTCCACTCGATAAACGTCGCAGGAAGTCTGTGGATGGAGGCGGCTCAAGACCGTTCGTCGTTGCTTTCTAAAGGGGAGGCCTATGTCCAGCAGTGGACTTCTAGAGGCTGATGATGATGATGATGATGATGATTAATATTTTACCTCTCGCTAAACAAACAAATGAAACCTATACTTATAAACTAAACAAAGTTTAATTCAGTGAAAGATACTCAAAAGTTTAAAACACAAAACTTTTTAATTTGCAACGATTTAAAATATTAGTCCGAAACAGCGAAAGTGCCAAGTATTTTGAAGTTATTTTTAAGACTGAAAAAGTTTTAATCGGCTTAAATACTTGTTTTTCTTACAGAATGTTAAATAACCAGAGATTCGTCACTTATACTTGCTTATACTTTGGAATTTAGGGAGTAGATTTATCAAATTTATTTACTTACGGTTTTGTTTTGTTTGAGACGAATGTTGTTTTAAAACTGAATTAATTTACTCAGGGTAAGCACTTTTGGTTTAGGTCTACGTAGTTATATCATCCTATCTATCACAAAATAGAAAAAGCGCCGTCGCTTATTACTTTGTGCTACTAACCACCTATTCTGCCAACCCTTAGAGAATTTACTAAGTGCCAACCTATCAACCTATTTGTATAATATTTTATTAATCGGCAAATAGCGCATCTATTGAAAATTTTAAGGTGTCTCGCATGTGGCGCAATATTCAAATTTTATTGTTTTTTGCTCGTCACAGTTCATTAACACTTTTTACGATAACGAAAACTGATTTTGCATAAACGTATACCTACTACTACTACCTAAAGGTAATTAGTTTAGCTTATAATAATATTCTTCGATGATTTTTACAGTGTTTTTTGGTTCAAGGATATTCGTATTCGTCGTACTAATAGTATTTATGTGATATATACAATATCAATTAAAACTTGTTTGCTGGATTTCGTAGTTTTCGCCAAATCAGTTTTCGCTATCACAAGAAGTGTTGATGAGCTGTGATGAGCAAAAAACACGAATAAATATGAATTTCGCACCACTTGCGAGACATATCTGACCAATCAAAATGTTTTTACTAATATCTACTTCGTCAGTCGCTAGACTTCCGCTATTGGATAAAGCCTCCCCCATAGCATTATCATGGAACCCATAGCCTGCAATGGGGGGATTTAGCATAACCCCCACGCTTGGCAGGCGGATTGGTGATTGCAGTATTAGTATTAAGTATTCAGATGGATACTGCTGCCCATAGGGATAAAAACACGACATAAAAGGCAACTAGGGGATTACACCAACGCCTAGGATGGCGTAACCCCTTAGTCGCCGTTTACCACATCCACGGGAGGAGTTAGAGTCTTCTTAGGCCAAGACCACATGTCACCCTGCCTCCCTGTACATCTCACTAATCAAATATACCGTGCTAAAATACTTCAAAGAACTATAAAATTAAAATGCTCGCTAAAGCAAATTGAGCACTAATGGAGTGTAAGGTGATTAATGTTCACGACGACATTAAAATAATGAGGATAAATTGCATATTTGAGTGTCCCAGTAATAGCTGTCTAAGGCCCCACTCACGAGCGAAGCGGTGCGGCGCGGGTCAGTTGCGGGTATGAAAAACATGGTCTCATTGGTGACATTCAGTGAGGAATGCTGGAAGCAGTAGATTGATTTCATCAAGGGGATACTTTCACCTTGTCTCGCTTTAGGAAAAAAACACGAGCGCTCTTGACAGTATACTGTCACCATCATTTATTTATTTATAATATAGCACACCCACAGTCACATACATAGGACCCCACACTAGGATTACTAATGTCGTGGATACAAACACTACGAGGAACAAATATTTGCAGACCATGCAAACATTTGTCCCGCAGCGGGAATCGAACCCGCACCTCTTGCGTCTCAGCCGGCTCTTATAGCTTAGGTCTTGGAATAGCTTCGTAACACATGTAGTACCCTGTAGGGCGCTGCAATTTTAATATTTTAATCGAGTTTAAATAAAAGTTAAATAGAAAAATTATAATACTCATTTCATAGAAAAATAAAAATAATTCGAAAACACATAAACAGAACAAAAAAGGTCTAGGTAGCAAATAAACTACCAAAAAATGTGTAAACAAGTCGGTCAAAAAAAACAATGTCAAACTACTAAATTATTTAAAATTAAACAAAAGTTCATGTTCAGGCATTTCATTACAAATAGATTAACAATGTGCAACAATTTATCAGATAACTATTTTTCCATACAAAATAGTAATATTTAAATTTAATTTGGGGGCTAAAATAACGAAGTCATTTCAGTTTGTCTGCCAAAAAAATCGGTAGTGGGTAAGCTGAGAGCACGACGCTCAAGGCGCTGCCTATTGTATTTGTTTATTTTCCACAGAGAGCTGATTCTAAAGTTTTTAGCACACAATTGACACGGACGTATGGCGTAGTGTAACAATGATTTTGTATGGCGACACCGATGAGCGCTTCTAGCGTACACTCTGTGAACCTCATTTTCCATACAAAAATCCGAGTTCACTACACCATACATCTGTGTCAATGAGGGTTTTTCAAATTCGAGAAAAAATTAAAAAAGTAGTTCAAATTATTTCGATAGATGGCGCTGACTCAACTGTAAATGCCAAGATTGTCAAATGTATTATCTGTGGTGTACGCGTACTAAGCTATTATCTAACTAGTCTGTGGCTATTAGTCATTATATTCTGTTTGTGTCTGCTTCTTGAGTTTGCGCTAGTGATTTCGTGATGTTTTTAGAAGTAAGCAAAAATAAATACCAAGAAACGAAAATATATCTACGTTTTTGATGTTGACATTTCACTTTATTTTAACACTTGACATTTACGTAACAGAGCAGCGCCATCTATTTTCAACGCTGAAAGCATGATATGAAACGGGCGTGAAAACCCCTCATTGTGTGCTAAAATCTTGGAAAGTCTCAGATACTGTGTGGGCAGCGTGTCGCCGAGACCCGCCCCACGTTCTATCTGTCCAGAGCTTAAAAGCCGTCTTAATTATTCTTTTGCTCGGCTTTCAGGGATTAACTATTGGATATTCAAACGGAGCTTTGCGAAGGATTTTATCCCATGAATTGTCGATTTTTTTGTAGACGCTCGAAAAGTAGCTAATTGTGCCGTCGAAGTGATTTTATGTCGCTATGATTTTATTTTGCGCTTTATAACGTACCTTAGTCTCTATTTATTCCGACTCTGTGATTTTTATATTACTAATTAGCTATTGAGCTATAATTTTTGATTCAGAATGTTTAATGATCAGATATCGCCCTTGTGATACTTATTAGGCGGGGCTTACATGCAATCCTTAAGGTGAATCGTCTCGCATGTGGTGCGATATTCAAATGTGTTCGTGTTTTTTGCTCATCACAGCTCATCAACAATTCTTGTGATAACGATAACCGATTTTGCGAATACTAAGAGACCATAGACACATGTGTTAGTTGTTAGTATCTCATAAAGATAATTAGTTTAGCTACGAATATTGTTCAATGATTTTTATAGTGTTTTTTTTGGTTCAGGGATATCTGATTCTGGGATTATGGGGGTTCTCAAGAAGTGTTGATGAGCTGTGACGAACAAAAACAATTAAATTTGTGTCCACCACCTGGGGTAATCCCTTAGTCGTCTTTTACGAAATCCACGGGAGGAGTTCTATTCTTAGGCCATGATTTACCTATCAGATATTTTTTTATACTTACTCTAATAATTGGCCATGGCGTGTCCGACCTTACATTAGACCCCTCCTATGGATGTTGTAGAAGGCGACTAAGGAATCACGCCAGGGAATGAGCAGTAGCATCCACCTGAATACTTAACACCCAACTGCGATCACTAATCCACCTGCCAAGCGTGGTGATTATGATATCAAATCCTCTATTGCATTCTACGGGGAGCCCTCATCTAGCAGTGGATGTGTAACGGCTGATAATGATGTCCATAACCCTCGTGTCTACTATTGACACAGCATGGAACTTAAAATACAGGGAGTGTTTAGACTACTCCCGAAAACATGCATTCAGACCATGATTTTGAAAATATTCAAGGTGAAAAAAGACGAAAAAAAAAATGCTCACTTTTGGGGCGCTTTTTTCGTGTTTTCATTATAAACATCCATAAAACATCATAATAGGAACACAAAAACCTAATTTCCATCATTAAAAACACGTTTATAAATAAAAACGTCAAAAAAAGCAATGAAAACCACCTAAGAAATAAAGGCGCCGCGAGTCGATCAGCTGACCGGGAGCGTTGAACTCGCACGGCCGGCCGGCCGGTGCGCTCGTGAATTCGCCGCCATAGAAGAAATCATATATAGGGATAGGTACATACGTCATACTACGCCGTAAATTAGTTTCCGTACATTTCAGTTAAATCCATCCTAATCCGTACAGCTTCCGATTTACCGTTCATAATTTAATAGGTTGCTGGAACTGACCGCGTACCCGAAATATTTCACCTCGTAATTATTCAACAGCGGTTTCATGTTATCCTGTGTACACATGATCCATCAATCGCTTTTCTGTTAGTTTTAGTATTTTAGTTTTTAGTAGTTTTAGTATTTTAGTTTTTAGTATTTTAATCATTGAAGTTTTAATTAAGTTTTTCTATAAGTACACGAACTATACCTTGATTTTTAATTTCAGACAATTTTTGTAAACAAACAAATGACAAGATATGCCACTGTGTGTATAAGTATCATGTATGTGTGTCATATGAGAATTTACACGTATGCTACACAATCATGACACTTTTACTCACAGTGGAATATCTTGACATTTGTTTGTTTACAAAAATTGTCTGAAATTAAAAATCAGGGTATAATTAATTTTAGGGATACCAAATAATATTTCAAAAACAAAGTTTAAGATTATACTACGCTACTATTATTTGACGACCTCTGTGGCGCGGCGGGCGAAGGTTCGCCTGCGACGCAGGAGGTTGCGGGTTCGATTCTCGCCTCGGAACAAATATTTGTACGATCTGCAGATATTTGTTCAGGGTGTTCTGGGTATTTTTCTATGTATAATAAAAAATATCTATCTATATAATGTATTGTATAAGTATATCAGTTATCTACTAGTACCCATAACACGCTCTGCTTAGCTTGGGGCTAGATAATATTGTGTGAAATGTCCAGCATTTATTTATTTATATCCTTTCCGCAGCGATCATTGCCTATCAACGCACTTCACTCCGTGGGTACCATAAGCTATGAGCACTGTTACGCACTGCTTTGAATCGCTATTAGTTGATAGCTACAAAAAACTGGGTGTGCTTACATACACTTAGTAGCTAATCACGTTTATTATTATACCTAGGTACTAGATGAATACAGATGATCCCTTAATTACCTACACTGCAAAGTGAGCGGTGACTATAGATAAAATGGAAACACAGTCCGGGCTCAAAAAGGAAATGCATAATATAGTATGCATTTCCTTGTGATGCTTTGGAGAATATCGATTCCAATAAGCAGCTTTTAGATAATATTCAAGCTTTTGCAGTATTCCTTCCACGAAGACAAGCTTTCTGTCGGTCAAAGGATTCCAAGGAACTGGCCATGTGCTTTAATAGATAGTACCATCAATGGTACTAGCGGTAGTAAGTCTCTAGTTCTATTGTTGGTAGATAGGTACTAGATTAGAATAGAATTAAGTAATAGAAGGAGTTATATATATGGTCCTGAGTGAAGCTAGGGGTTCAAGCTGGCCAAGACGAAGACAGGCTTTACTCCAGAAGAGCATACTTTTATTACGCCTAAAGATAATAAAAATAAACGAAACTTAACTTATGTTATGTAAGGTTGATGATTGGTTGAGGTGACTAAGATGAAATCATGTTGTGAATTTAATTTCAAATAATTAATTAAGCCTTCTTGTTTTGTTAATTGGTGTGTATCTAAGTGAAATAAACTTACTTATATTTTATGATTTTGGTAGTCGCTGTTTTTTGGGTTTTATCTTTTAGATGGTACTGTCCAATGGTACTTGCCTTGTATGTGCACAGTACTAAAAGTAAATGTTCAGTTTTTCCAAACATGTTACACTAGAAAAAAATCTGGCAAAGCTTTGCACATGATAAATCACTTATCTGTCTATTGTGAAAACGCCAGAAGCAATATGGAGCAACTGTCCCGAAATATTGGAAAATAAAAATAAACTCGCACGCAGTACTACAGGTAACTAATATTACCCTCGGTGCCGTAACACTAAAGATAGAACCCTCCATCTTTTTTTTTTTTTGACTTGGCAAGCAGACAAGCTTACGGCCCACCACATGGAAAGCAGTTACTGTAGCCTATGAACGCCTGTAACACCAGAGGCATCACACGCGCGCTGCCGACCCTGAGACAAAGATGAAAAGTCTCATGTGCCCGTAATTTCACCGGCCCACATACCCTTCAAACCGAAACACAGCAATGCGAACACTACTGCTTGGCGGCAGAAATAGGTACGGTGGTAGTACTTCCCCGGACGAACTCTTTCACAAGAAGTTCTACTACTAACAAAACCCCTTCTTCTTTCTTCTCTTGAATTTCGTAAAAGCTGACTAAGGGATAACACTAGGGGATGAACAGCAGCATCCACCTGAGTACACAACATAAATATTGCAAACCACCTGCCAAGCGTGGTGATTATGGCAATTCCCCATTGTAAGGAGAGGTCTCGTCTAGCAGTGGACATCTAAAGGCTACTGAGGCCTTACCATGAGCTCTTATAGCGATTCAGTTCAAAAACTATTCAGTACAAATTATCGGTTCCGTTATGTCCGCAGCTATATTTAAAGGCACAGTAGCAGAATGTCTATACACGTCTGCGATTAAAGTTATTCAATGATGACGGATGTCAACGACGAACCGATATTTTGTACTGAATTGCTATAAGAGCTCATGGTAAAGCCTCAGATGATAATTGACTATCAACGGCAGTAATGCGTCTCGGCAATTTTCGTCATTTTGAAATTGAAATGAACGCAGTGAAAAAGCGACAGTCAGTCACAAACGAAAATTGCCAAGGCACTTACCACTACACACTACTGAGGCACTTACTTACTAGCTATCTCCTACCTAGTGACCTCCTCTTAAGGAATATTTGAACGAGCGAAGCGAGTTCTCTGAGTCAAGTTGGAAGAATCGGCGTTTGTATGTATGTGTGTATGTATGTATGTATGTTTGTCCGATGAAAACTTCCAAACCGTTAATCCGATCTTCATGAAATTTGGTATGAGGGTAGATAGTATTGGTACAATTTGTAGGTAAGGTTATGAGCTATATCGGTCAGGGGGTTGCTGAGATATTGGGGTCCAAGAGGGGGTAAAAAAAATAAAAGTGAGACAGTCAGATCAAGTGGGGTGTCTAATGAAAGCGCTTTGGTTGTACATTTCAAAACTGTTATTAATAAGTATTTAGCTTTAGTAGTTTTTGAGATATTAGGGAAAATAAAAAACGTAAAAATCAAAAATTATAGGGTACTTCCAGCAATCCCACAATGCTGAAATTTGGTATGCTTTTTATTTTTTTGGCTTTTGTGTCACAACTACAGGGAAAAGTCTGAAACTGAAGAATTTAGAAACTTGTACTCCATAAAAAGGAGACCAATATAACATCCATTGTTGACCTCCCATTTCTAGGAATTTGAATGACGCTGGAGTTCTATGATTCACGTCAAAAGAACGTTATCACTTAATTCGTCAAGTACTTGATATAGGTACTAACAGGTATGTAGTACTAGTGGTTCGCCCCGAACTGAGACCTCGCGATAACACCTTTATCAGCCCGACTACTTAACCAAGTAATATCCATTTTTAACCGACTTCCCAAAAAAGGAGGAGGTACTCAATTCGGTAGTTTTTTTATTTTTTTTTATTAATATTTTTTACCGCATATCTCCGGCGTTTATGAACCGATTTGGAAAATTCTTTTTTTATTTGAATAGATATGTTTCCAGATTGGTCCCATTTTTTTCAGAGTCCAGTTCTGATGATGGAATCCATGAGGAATTGAGGGAACTCCTCAAATATTGTAGGCATACATATGGCGATTTTGATATTTTCAGCAACAAACCAAGCATTTGCATTCAAAAAGTAGAATAATCCTTTCACCACTATGGTTCTTTCATAATTTTTTTTTCATCCAAATATTTTGTCGAATACAATGGCGGAAGTCAGTTTTTTAAATGAAAAGTTATTCTATTATTATTTTTGAAAATTTTCACCTCGAGGTCTACCAGTACAGTACAGGATCTATCAGTAAGAACTCTAATTTCCTACACATCATCGAAATAACCTTTGAATAGGGCTAAGCAACGTGGCGTAATACTACATACCTGTTAGTACCTATATCAAGTACCTGACGAATTAAGTGATAACGTTCTTTTGACGTGAAACATAGAACTCCAGCGTCATTCAAATTCCTAGATATGGGAGGTCAACAATGGATGTTATATTGGTCTCTGTTTTATGGAGTACAAGTTTCTAAATTCTTCAGTTTCAGACTTTTCCCTGTAGTTGTGACACAAAAGCCACAAGCATACCAAATTTCAGCATTGTGGGATTGCTGGAAGTACCCTATAATTTTTGATTTTTACGTTTTTTATTTTCCCTAATATCTCAAAAACTACTAAAGCTAAATACTTATTAATAACAGTTTTGAAATGTCCAACCAAAGCGCTTTCATTAGACACCCCACTTGATCTGACTGTCTCACTTTTATTTTTTTTACCCCCTCTTGGACCCCAATATCTCAGCAACCCCCTGACCGATATAGCTCATAACCTTACCTACAAATTGTACCAATACTATCTACCCTCATACCAAATTTCATGAAGATCGGATTAACGGTTTGGAAGTTTTCATCGGACAAACATACATACATACATACACACATACATACAAACGCCGATTCTTCCAACTTGACCCAGAGAACTCGCTTCGCTCGTTCAATTACGCCCCGTTGCTTAGCCCTATTCAAAGGTTATTTCGATGATGTGTAGGAAATTAGAGTTGTTACTGATAGATCCTGTACTGTACTGGTAGACCTCGAGGTGAAAATTTTCAAAAATAATAATAGTAAAATGGAAATTACTTGGTTAAGTAGTCGGGCTGATAAAGGTGTTATCGCGAGGTCTCAGTTCGGGGCGAACCACTAGTATATTTTGACATAATGAAACAGTGGGGCGTGCAGTTCAAGACTAGACGCACTCGAACTGTATAAACTACAAGCTAAAAACTAAAATCAATAAGCTTCCAACGTTTCGTTTAAGCGTCAAAGAAATCTATTCAAAGTTAAACAAGAACAATTTAAACTGATTACTGGATATACGCTAAAATAGTGTGCGCTTATTTTATGTATGTTTACACTTAGCCAGAATTAATTTAAAACTCTATTTTAGTCAATATTGAATAGACGAACGAATAAATAGAAACAATTCCGCTCTTCTAAAAAGAAGAAAGCTCTTTCAATACAATAAAAGTAGGTATAGTATGTATCATCATTATTGTTATTATTTTTAGTCTGTGCAAAGCCGTTTCGTTACTGCTTCACTCGTTACTGTCCATCCTGAGGTTGTCTGAAAGAAATCGCTCTCAACAATAAGGCCACCCATTGTACTGCTAATTTTAATAAATCCTATTATGTATTCCTAAAACAATAAAGTGTTAATATATCAATCTAATTTTTTATCTATCTCAAAGAAGAGCGGAATTGTTACTATAAGTATATTTTGTTCGTCTATTCAATATTGTAGAATGGATTTCCGCAAAGTCACGCTCGAATCAATTAATTATTTATTTTAGTCACCATCATCATCATCATCAGCCTGTAGAAGTCCACTGCTGGACATAGGCCTTCCTCCTAGAATGCCACGAGTGCCTAGAAGGTCACCATATTCTGAGGCCCATTCTTTTAATTATTTTAAAACTTCACTAAAAGTTGACTGAATCGAGAGTGAATTGTGAAATGCCAGAAAGTTGATATTCTGCACCCTCATAATAACAATATTTCCGATTCACGGTGACTACCATTAGATTAGGATAGTTATACATGTTGGCACTTCTAGAATTTCCAACAGTTTCTACCCTCCAGGATGCGTCAGCTAGGATGGATGGTAAAATAAAATAATAAAAATGGATAATACTCAATTTTAATATACTCCTTTAGTTCCTTAATCACCAATCCGGAAATACAGAACACTTCTTCACTTCACTACTAAACAACTTATTCCTTCCAAAATCAACGATAGACTGAGCTGTGAGCTACCGATATCGCAGCTACGCAATGTCTCATCGTTACCCCATAATCATACTCGGTGGTAGTCGGCTAAAGTCGTACCACCACCGGCTACGATTGGTCGAGTTAGTTCACTGAGGCAGTCGCTAATAAGGAAGTCAAAACACTGCTATTACATTAATTATTAAGCAGTGTTTTGTATGGTTTACATAAGCTTTGTTATCATAAAATAAACTCTATTTTAATACAACTTTAAATAATTTACAACAGTCGGCCATCCAAAATTATTTTAGCACGCCCTCGTGCTTTTAATTATTATTATTATTATTTTTTTTATTTATATTTAATTACTCATTGTAATAGTTAATTGCATGAACTTAAAACTAGTAATAATACTAACTTATAACTTGGCTTAATACCCAAGTAGCAACTCTGAAGTATATTTCAATCGACAGAGCACAAACTGTAAATAACATATCCAATTTAAATTTTATTTGTTTATGCTTAATGTAATGTTAAGCTTACATCCAATAGTAGGTATAGCTACTATGCTAGTACATAGCCCCTGTTATTATAAGTACCAGTATTAGTAGTATAAGTATTGGCACCGCATGTTATTGTAAATTATTAGATCGATTACAATATTTAGAAGCGACTCGAGATTACTCACTTCTTTATGAGACTAACAGTAACATTCTTCAACATGATTATTATCTTATATAATCAAAACAGAAAGTTAAGTTTTAGTT